>JAACJO010000015.1:600000-971310 GCA_013368445.1 Leucocoprinus leucothites
TGTTCCGAGGGAACGGTCGATGGAGAGGAGTATTGGTATGGCTTTGTAGCGATTTTGTAAATTCATGGACATACATCACCCCCACATTTTTTATTGCATTCGTCATTGAAACATACGCATTACATTCATTAGCTTTAAACTCATACGCTCTTGTTTTTTTGTTTGGATTACCTATCATAGATATACTTCCCATGCTTGTAGACTCTCAGTGCCGCTTCTAAATTTGGATTTTCAAGTTTGATATTTGTCAATTTTTCTGAACATACTCTAGCGAGCTAATTCTGTTCGGTTGTCTATGAATAAGTGGATGTTGATGGTGGCTGTATGGGCACCCATGTGTTTGTGTGGAGTGTCAGACTCGTTTGTGACGCATTGACCGCGGAGAAATCTGGGCTTACCGCCGTTTAAACGTTTAAGTGGTCTCAATTAACTCAAACTCCTTTTGTCGCTTGAATCTAAGGAATAGGACACTATCACATGTTATGGAGTGGAAGATGCGCTGAGGGCTATGTGAGCCGAGATGAAATCATTACAATTTGTGTTTCACAGTCAACTGGGGTCGAGGTACTTTGCAAAACGCTTTGGAGAGAAACCTATAGCCAAGTCAGTCTGAGAACAGCTGCAAAATAGGGGTATATCCAACTGGGCTGGTATAACAAAGGGCCAGATTGTATTAACTAATAATGATATTGTGAAGAAACTTGAGAGAATACCCGAGGTGCTCCTCGGCTGTGTGATTCAGTGCGAAGACAAGAGGAAAAAAATGCCGTTGAGGTACAGGCGGAGAACCTGAGGCATGAAACGCACCCACTGGTATTCTTTATCGACTAGTTCAGAGCCAAGGGCTAGGAACGCACGATGGCAGCGTGCAACTCGGAGCGTAAGAGCCACGATGGCGTTCAAATAGAATGAGGCTTAGAAAGCTCGCCAGGATGTGAGCAAGTAAGTAGTGGATCGACTCTTTCAAGAAGATGACTAACTTACGCTCAAGGATATCATGGACGTTTCAATGAATGGGACATAATGCATAATGGTTGATATAGGGTATGAGTGTGATGGAGGAAAGAGGATGAACCCGGACATCGACAACCTCCAAGCAGTGGCTAGTGGTGATTTGTCTGGAGTTATGCTTGTATTACTTCACTTGCTAGCGTACATAGCTAGTCGTATATCTTTATTGTTCCGTCAGCCAACAGGTGACGTAGAGAGGAAAAGGTTGAGCTGGGTGTTGATTTGAAATGTTGTGAGCGTTGAAACTGATCAGAATCTTTCCGCTGAAGAGAACGAAATTCGCATTTTATGATTCAGTAAATCAGGCTGGGCGACAATGGAAGTACTGTATTGAACGTTAGAACCCTGAGGTTGCCTTGAATTGAGTCCTTGGTCACTGGCCCCAATCGACGAGAAATTTCTTCATTCGTACTGGTAACAGGCCCCCAATTCCCATTCCTCGTTAGGCGCCCTACCTGACATCATATTTTCAAAAGACCTGACAGGGGCTTAAGCCAATAAAAGTGAACTGACGCCGGCGACTCAGTCATTTGCCGAGCATTTATATCACTTATGTAATTAATTCTTCTGGGCGCTCCAAGCAATTCGCCATCATCCATTAGCAACTGTTGCCAGTTGGTAAGAGCGCAGTATCCATCTCCTTCCTCCAAGCCATGTTTCAAGTTGATTGATTAGTCTCTGAATATTTTTATCCCCTTTGGCTTTCCGAGGGCTCAAAACCTAACAAGCTTTGAACAGCCCTTGAAGTAAATCGAAGGGGACATACCTGCGATGGATTGGTTTAGACTGAGAGCTAAGGTCTAAGGCTCTATGCATCTGGTGTTTCTTTCCAGAAATTGACGCTTATTCCATTAGAGATTGGGCTATCACGTTGCTAAGAGAATTCTCGACGTCTCATACCTTCAAGTTTGATTCGACACAGCCTCATAGCTACGGGCTGGAAGTGCCACAACTTGTCATGTAAAACTACATATATAACACACAAGCGTTCGCCACGCGCGGAGATCAGGCTTGGAGCTTGATGGGTTACGGTGCAGCGACTTACGACTCAAGATTGAAATAGTCGTCGTATCCCCCACCCTCCATTACAGCTTTCTTCATTCGCTTTTCTATCTTTCTTGAGCGCCGGGCGCTATCAAGATTTCTCTCTCATTTCCTCCATTTTCTTCGAATTGGTTATATTTCAACTATTTTATGATGAATTCCCTAATTTCAAACGACCTCTCGAACTTGACCTTGCCCCGTTTTGACCCTGGATCATCCCAAAGAGACAGGACGGACAGGAAGCGACTCTCTGAAGATAGAGATAGCTTGCTCTACGAAACATATGATGATTACTTTAATATGGAAGAAGAGGTGCATACTCACATTCTCTCGCATCTTTCCATCACCTTATATTTTCATAGGTCACTTCAAAAACTTTTAACAATCCGTCTCCATTATCGCCATCTCCTGAGTCTGAAAAGCTCAGCGTTTCTACGAACTTGACCTCCCCGTTCTTCTTCGTGCTGAGTGCCACTTCTCCAATCAGCCCATCCATGTCAGAAACAGGGTTTACCCCAGTCTCTCCCTTAAAGCCCAGTGACATACCAGAAGCTCTGGCAAATCTACTTCCACAACCGTCCAACTCGCTCCTCAAGGTGATAAACGTCGCACAGTCAGGATCCTTCCCGGAGAAGCAGGGCGAGCGTACCCACCAACCTTCGAACGCTGAGTTCGTAGTGCAGGTCAAGGAGCGGCCTTTACCTGAACCCCCCGGTGCTCCAACTTCGAGCTCGTCTCCCCGGAGAACGCCGTCGTCGTCGCGACCGGACCAGCCTCAATTGCGGGACTGTAGTGCTGCAGTGCCCATGTCCCTCGCGCTTATGGACCCGCTTAACCTTCCAGGGTCTTCAATAGCGGAAGTATCTTCATCACTAAGGCGTCTGCCTGATCCCACCGGGGTGCACGATCCCCCGACAAGGGTTACCTATCACGAGTCGATACCTTCCTCCCCAACGCCACACTCTCCCTCTCTTCTTAGGCCCCGAGTGAGAGAAGCGCGGTCAATGGATGTTGTCAGTTCCACACCAAAAGGGATACAATCAACACGTGGGCATGTGCGAGGGCGTAGCTCCCCCTTTCCAATTCCCATCCAGTTTGATTTTGCGCCTGCTTCAGTTCTGGGCTCAACTACTACACCATACAGCTATTTTTAACACCGGGTTGTATTTTGACCATATAATGATAGTGCGTAGCACCCTCAGCGGTACATATTCAGAAACACAGAACAATGGACATTAGCTGATCTATTGGGATAAAAAGGAGAACATCACTCAGGATGATAGTATTCAAGAAAGCGCGATCCACTCTGCAATAGCCTTCAGAGTATCAGTAACTTCAGGCTCATGCCACGAAAAGGAGAGGTAGTCGTGAATAGCATCAGGTGGCTCCAGATATCGAACCTTGCCATCTCCTTCAGACACGCCATTCCCTTCACTCATATCTTTCACCATCCTATCGCGTAAAGTCCGTATCTGATCCACAAGGACCTCCACTCCGCCAGCCACAATGAAAGTACGAGGGAACTTCTTGAAGTCGACAACGAGATTAGGGTGTAGCGAAGCTGGGGAGATATATGGGTTGATCTGAGCTTCCTCTAACCCATGGGGGCCGGTGAATGCGCGCACAGGATATTTGAGAGTTTCTGTTGTACGACCGAGTATATCAAATTCGACGAAAGTGGTGGCAGAACCTCCGGGAATTTCGTTATGACTGTCCGAAAGGTCCGCCCAGGGCGATAGTAGGAGTAGGGCCCCTGGTGGCGCTGGGAGTTCAAAAATACCTCTGTATTCCGTCAGATAACGAGTGAGAGCGCAGGCGATGTTGCCTCCAGAAGAGTTGCCTTCGAGGATAACGTCCGACGGGGAGAACCCAAGACTCTTGACAAGATAGAGGTAGCCAGTAAGCGCGTCGAGGAGGGCTGCAGGGAATGGGTTTGCAGCTTCAAATGGCTCGGCGGAAGAAAGACGAAATTCGGGGGCAAAAACGCGGTTGACGCCATCAACGTGCTTCAACAAGCCAAGTGCAATTGCGGTGGACAGGTCACTGGGATGTGCTGAGAGCCGGATGTAGGCTCCGCCATGGAGTGCGAGAATGACTTTTTCGCCTGGTTGGGCCCTAGCACCCATCTGGATATCAGTGCCGGCCTTGTGTATCCAATACCCTGGTATGCGGATAGGTGCGACATCGGCGTGTTCCGCCCATTGTTTGAGTTTTCCAACTACCAGGCTCTCGGGCGCTGGTGGTATCCAGAGAGCAAGGACACCTTTCCCCGACAGGATAGCACGATGGTCACTGGGTGATAGGTTTCCAAGTGGTCCTGTACTGAGACGGAGTATTATTCACGAGTCAATAACCAAGGTCTCAAACCCTGCATACTTTTCTTCCACTACACTGAGGTAGCGCATGGTTTTGACAAAGACCGCGCGTGATAAATTCCAAGATCGTCTCGGTCGCATAAATCTTAGCATGTAAGTCAGCATACTCCAGGAGCACTGTAGATTGGAGGGATATTTTACCTTGGAATGTTGAGAATTGTCCAGATAGGAATTCTGATTAAAAGTATGGTAAGCGCCTCATAGATCAGATAGAGAGCCTTCCATGGCTGCTTGTCAAACCACATCGGATGAGGGGAAGTTGACGGTGTAAGTAGCCTAGTGAGTTAAAAGCAAACCCGAAGCGCGTCTCTGGGTGGCGTGGACCACGTTTTGCTGAACCTTACAGCAGCTTATTGGCAACCCTGCAAGTGCGTGTCGAAAAATTCCCAGGCTGGTCGGCGATCAAATTTCAAAACCATACTATCCTTGGGCCTAGAGAAAGTGTGCCAACCGTTCCTGTTGGAGGTTCTAGCATAACACGCAATCAATCCATACGATATATATACAACGACTCAGTATCGCATTGGACCGGCGTTGGATCAAATTCGGAATTTCTTCTCCGGTGCTCGGCTCAAGCCGGGCCAAAGCATGAGGGGTATCAATGATAGCCTTTAGTTTTAGTCCACTATCATGGTTCTGGTATGCCGACGGTAAGTCATAGCAACACTACATATATTCTACTATTCTGCAACAACAATAGTCCGGGTATAGAGCTTACACGCTTATTGATAGACACGTATGGAACCAAACTCGAAATAGGCATTAGTAAACGCTTGAGGGTTATTATTGACAAAATCTGTCCAATCTCGTTCAACAAGGAATGGCTTAACGAGAAATCGCTATACGTACCAACACAAGTGGACGGGCACCCAGCCTGCTCGTATGCCGAGCCACCAGCCCAGCCACCACCTGCCAGAATCCTAATGTCAGAGCCTTTCATACGAGAACTTTTAAGCGATGGACATACAGAAGGTCATGCTGATGAGGATATTGTGATCAATAAAGTGGTCCGCCATATTGCAAGAAGTATCAGGGAAGTATGCCACCGGTGTTCCCTGACGAAATATAATTAAGAGGGATAAGCTGTAGTGTGTAATCGACGGCGACGTGTTAGATCATCTTACCCAGCGATCCGTGTCAATAATGCTTGCACCCTCTCTGACATCGACAGGAATGTTGCCGTAACGAGTCCAGAAGAATATCTTGATGTACGTTGGGGTACGCTCAATCGCATATCTAGGAGGGTCATTAACAGATAATGGGACACCGAAGCCAGCACGCGCCAGAGACTCACATAGCACCACCGTTCTGGTTCATACTAGGGCCGTAGCTGCCGGAAGAAGGAAAACTGACGCCACATCCACTAGAATCGCTCAACAGCTGGTTACAATCAAGATTTTGATTTGTGCTGGGAGAGAGGGTTATAAGCTTTTATATAAGAATAAGCGGTAATGTCGGAGAGCATACCCGGTCTGATTTCTCTCTGCAGGCATCGTGCACCCTACAATAGTACCGTTCACAAAGTCAGTTAATATACATTTGGAATCCTTGCTCAGGAGCTGACCTGGATTAGTATGAAGCGTTGCCAGGTTGGGTTCCAGATTATTGACTCCCTCAAGCATGTCAATCAGTCCCTTTACCATCACAATAAGACCAAGATGAGTTCATTTTGATAGAGCATAAAAATCGAATACTTACTCCGCCATTCCCTTTAGCTTCATTCTTCTCCCGAATGCCTGGCCAAGTTCTGCGAGCGACCACCGTCATCAAATTGTCAGCATCGAGAGGTACCAGAAAACCTACCCGCATCCCTCAGGCATGTGAATAATATCAAAGCTAACAAGTGAATGAACAACTGTGTTCAACCTCAAACCTCACGCATTGGGAACTCACATTGCAACATGGGTGGTATATGTCTTCTTCGACTTGATTCTCCAGGAGTTTCTTCCAGGTCCATTAGGATCAAGGACAGTCTTGGAATCAGCTCGGAGCGTGAAACTGCCATGTGGTCCTTGGGCGTAAGCCAGGTGCTGAGAACGGGCAACTGTTTCATTGACATAGTTTCTGCATGCGACGTACGATCAGTAATAACACCTCAAGGCGCGAGGCGGGCATTACTCACACTCGACCATTCGTTGGATCCGGAATTGCCTCAAACTCAAAGAAATCAAAGAACTTCGAGCCCACGACGTTGTCAGAAATGGTATACGTGGCACCAGCACCCGCCAGAAACGACGTCAACAAAAGAGCGAAAGCGGGTTTCATGCTGAGGGAAGACCGGGATCAACTTGAAGGGTCAAGACTGGAAATATAGCAACCAGAACAATGACCGTTGACTCCGAACAAGACGTTATTAGACAGAGACCTGGCAGCAGTGACAGCCAACTCGGAGACTAAAACGCGCGTTGGGGGCTAGAAGGTAAAGGTTAGGCTTCGCTTTAAATTCAGGGTTCGCGACCTTTACGTGACACGGCGCTTCCTGATGGATATGAGAATGCCACTAAACTACTTATGTTGAAGGAACTGTCGGCCCGTCACGGCCCGCACTATCAGGAACTTAAAGCGGAAAGAGACAGTCCAATTCATCAAGAGGTAGAGTATTGGAAGACTGAAGTAAATCAAAGTAGAAGGTTAAGCGGACTTGGGATCATTATCACTGGTAAGTGGTAGTCGTTATCTCAGTCCTCCGCTTCTGTTATCTTGATTCATGGAGCTTTGTCTAGAATGAATGCACGAACGTAGAACAATATGTCTACCTGACCATCCAAATATGTATTCCCTTATGGAAGAGGCCTCAAACTCCCTGTATGGACGCTACACGCTTTGGTGGGACAAGCACAAACGTACGCCTTAGATGCCCCACAAACCGAGCGCACGACTCGCATCGCTCATACATGGACTTCATTAATCGACACCACCTTGAACCTACGCCTACCCCTGAAACTCTCGCTATGTTCGTAACATGAACATTACACTATATCAAAGTTTCTACAGCAGAAGCTTACAGGTGAACGATAACGTTCTGTTGACCAACAAACTCGCCACCTTATCACGAAATCACGAGCTTCACGCAACTAGGAACGGGAGCTTGCAGCGACTTGACTTTCTCTGCACGTTCTTTTATATCGTCTTCTTCCTACAGACAAATGTGACAGCGAGGTGGGGCTGGCGGACATTTATTTGCAGCAACGCATTGAATGATAACCTGAGATGGTAAGCTTGATTCGTCTGAGAGGATGTAGCCACGGCAACTGGCCGCTGTACTGTTACGGTGCTCTATGTGGTGGCTCCCTGGCTTGTGGCGATATGGCAGGCGTTGGGTAGGTCGATTGAGCAATCTGTTGCTTCATCTGTTTCGACTGAATAGTAGTGGAAGTGAACGCCTGAGGCTGGATAACAGGAACGTCGAGAGTAACAGGTGGAGGAAGATCCTTTGTAGGGAGCATGGTGGTGGGGGAAAGAGCTGAAACTCATGTAATTATGATCTGGAAGGTGTTGGTAGAAAATAGCACGTGTCTCGTAGATCCAACACAACTTAGCTTTACCTATGGCTACCTGAAGTCTCTGTCGACACACCACAAGTATCAATGAAGTCGTATCCTGAAGCTAACATGAAAATTGATGGTGTAATAGTCCAACGATCGAACAATGCCGGTACTATCAACGATATATCTGGTAGCAACTAGATGGGGACGTCCAGAGTCCAGCTCTTTTCACTGCCGTGGTAGGAGCGGGGAACATAGAAGAGTTTCAAAGATTTTTTACCAGGAACCCTATTATCCAAGAGACTCTTACCCCCTTTGACGATTTGAGTAATCAAAGGTACGGTATGGTAAATGTCAGCGTAACTCCTGCCCAGTTGGAACTCCAGCCGAGTCAAAATTTTCAGAGGTTCCAGGGCTTTTAGGACGTCGGTCTATTTAATGAAAGAAGGGAAGTATTGTTAATACCATTGTCTTTTCGAGACGACCAATGACATACTGTGTTCTGCTCAATTCCAGTTTCCAACTTCAACTCTCGGATGTTCGGGCAACCCTTGACTAGACCTTGATGAAAAATACCTTTTCAGGGGTAATGAATAAAAAGCAATGAAAGAACTTACGCTTCAAGAAGTTCTTATTCGCCGTAATGCCTTCTACGACTTCGATGTTCTTGCAACATTTGGCCAGACCAGTGATGATCTTACTACCATCTCCGTAATTGCAGATGACCTTCCTCGCGTTTGGACAGCATCTTAGTATCTCATGTCCTTGCTCAGGTACGATGACAGTGCGAATCTGAGGGAAGGTATGACGCTGGAAATAATCTGTTATCATGGAGGACATCTGAGAGTGGGCACGCAGGATTTGCAGGGTCTCCAGATTCGGTAATTTCTCAAGGCATTCGACAAATGCAGGAAGGACAGTCCCAGGAGAGCACCGCGTGAGGGAGACGTTTACAGTCCTGAGAGAAGCAATTCAAAGGATTGGCCTGAATGATGAAGAATACACCATACCGCACATGCTGCGCTGCTTGAGGGTCGCTCGATAGTCCTTTACTAACTTTCTCTAGCAAGCGCGAGACGCCCTTGTACCAACTAACTGGTATATCGTCACCACGGAACTCGTAAATATCTTGACGATGTAGGATAAGCGATAGTCATTTGTCGCTGATTCGAGTTAACCTCACCAATTTCCGGCTTAGGTGCCGAAGAAGCTGCCGCTGGAGTTTGATTCCCGGAACCACTTTTAGTATCCAATTTGAGCTGTCGAATTGCGCATGCTTCCATCCTTTCCCAGACCATTGGGTAGAATATAGACCTCCAAAGCCTACAAGTCTGGGAGAGTGCTCGGAGGGTATCCCAACGTTCAAAGACGGAAGGCGGAAGGACTGGAGTATTGAATCGGCGGCTTGTCGGGACCGGAACCGCAGGAAAATACGACATAATCTCGAGCAAGAGCTCAAGAGGCATCTCGACAAACTTGCATTTTCCGTTATCCCCGCTAATGGTCGTTTGTACTTCAGCGGCAGTTGTGCCGGAGGCTGCGATACCTTCAGCCTCAACAGTTGAAGTTTTGGCCTTTTTTGCGCGGCGGGGAGGCATCGAGAGAGCGAAGGGGACAAATGGCGGGCGAGGATGGCACGGTAAGGCGTGGTGAGGGCTTTTTCTACTTTTTGAGGCTGTGTTGCGAGGGCTCTCGGACCCTGATCGACAAAGATTTGTTGTCATTTCAAGTCAAGTGATGAGAAATGATTGGATTGGAACTTGGTATGGCGGCCGTAGACAGCCGTAGACGGAGTCATTCGGTGATTCCTATCAGCTTCAACGAGGCAACACAATCCACCAGGTTCCTCTGATAGCGTCACGATGGCATGAACAGGATTACTTTCATCTAGTACTGAGTTTGATCAAAGAGTTGGGCTTTCGTATGTAAACCATCTGCGAGAGAGTCAGCGAGGATTCGAGTTGAAGAGATTTTGAAATTTGAGTTTACAAATTCGGGTTTACTTTGGGAAGATTTCCCTTAATGGTCGCTTTTGGTGACGTCACGCGTCAAGAGAGTCAAAAACACAGGAACATGACCAAACCTACCTTAGGGTCAAACTTGGCACTTTATTTGGACCCATTCATCATTCGACCAATTCTTCACCTCTAAGCTGGTAGCTCGTCAAATCATGCTGATTTCGTCGCCCCGTATTCGGGCAACCCAAGCAGATCTAATGACTGCAGGAACTCGAACTGTTCATCTATCGTTAAGAAAACTGCATTCGCACCGTTCGTGACTTGTTGAAAAGCGTTCAAACTCTAGAACCGATTTGTCAAGTTGTTTCAAACGACTCCTGCCACTGACCGCCTGGATTATTGAACAAGCTAGCTCTGATGAGTTTATCACACCAGAGTTAGTAGGAAAAATGTGATTTAAATGATATCCTGGACTCCGGAGAAGGTTTACGAGCATTTGGAACGGGGGAAAAGTAATATTGACTCGCCAAGCCCCGGGTCACTATCTAAGAGAAGTTAATTTGGTGACATACGGCGCCCCCATTATCTGCACAACCGAGGGCTCCGCCATCAGTCTTTGCCAGCATGCCCGGCCAGTTTGATTGAACACCAGACACAGTGGTTTTCCGCCCCCAGCTGGCTGGATCGCTCAACGCCGATGTAACAATCTTCATATCAGCACCATTCACCCTAGCGGTGTGTCAGCAAACTACTTATGAGGGAGAAGGAGCATAGACGTACCATTGATGAAGCGATGTGTCTTCATCGGTCATGAACGAAACGACGAGGGCGCCTCCAGTCGTTGCAATTATTTGAGGAGCACCGGCTTGAAATAACCAATGAGAGGTTGACCAAACATGGCATAATGGTATGCTCACCATTATTATTGCTGCCAGTTGCCACATATACCTGAGCTCTTTCACCCCAAGTAACACCATCATCATTTGAAACGACGCTCTTGACACTGAATCTTCCAAGCCCTTCTGTGGTCTCGAACACGCACATGACCTTGTTTTGACCGTTGGCGTTGAAATCGGCGCAGCCAGGCATGCCATCACGTCCAGCGGTAGTGGCACCTGCAACTGTGGTAACGCCGGACCAGGTAGCTCCTCCATTGGTAGAAGAGCGCATGAGAATATCTTGATCCCCACCATTATTCTCGGCTGCGTAATAGATTTGAAGAGCACCACTCCTCGCAACACGCCCGAAAGGTTCCTAAATATCATGTATTCAGCCAATATTCTGGCCAACAGAAGCACAAGTCAGATTTAAGGATCTCACCCAAAGCCCATTTACACCATTTGCAGTCCTCTGGTCGACTTGCGAAAGGAAACTCCAGGTTCGTCCATTATCATGCGAGACGCAAGCCGTGATGCGATAAAATGTATATACACCATTTGCGTTCCTATCGTTATTTCTGAATGTGCAAACGATGTCTCCATTGGGGAGTTGAACGAGGTTGCCGTTGTCAAGATCATTTGTGGCGGTCGCGACGGTGCCCCATGCTTGGAAGGAGTTTCCGCCGTCGGTAGATCGAGTGACAGTGAGTATATGATTAGCACCGCTGAAGGCGGTTACGACCTAAGACGCATGTTATTTGTAACATCTAAAGCATGAATAAAATATATTTCTCACCGCCAGGATTGACCCATCATGGAGAGTAGTGAGTCGAGGGTAGGTACCACCTTGGCCAGGGTTGACCTGAATGGCATTTCCGTTGACATTTGGGGTGATAGCTGCCCGACGGGAAAGGGTGGCGCCGAGTACTGTAGCCGTTACGCTGAGGAGAGAGATGACCAGGCCAGAGATCCTCATTGTACCAGGTGTATGGTTGGCGTGTCAAGGGAATTTATCACCTCTTTTATAACCGTGTCATAGCGCCTTCAGTCCGAAAATAAACCATATGAGATTCATATGGCCAGCTGAATAGTGAGCAGATGGTTCCGAGAAAATACTCTGTGGGGCACGGCTTCGAAAGAGACCATTGCACCATGGAACATCATTCCCACATAGGGTGGCAACGACAGATCAATCTTCCCCACAAGGCTTCACCGTCACGAGCAGGAAGGTACTCTGTCACCTGATTGCCATCACAACGAGGTATGTCCAACAAGAGACTTTTAAGGTTAGAAAGCCTGCTGCTGCTTAGAATTGTCCTTCTAAGCCGGTTCACACCAATTCGTAACACATAAATATACCATGCAATATTGTTTTCAGGGGTGTTGAGAATGCCAGGATGACGGGAAATGATGTGAGTAATTCAAAGATCAAGAAGCGGTCTCGGCCATCCAGAAGTGGGGCTTTTCCGTGCATGATTAACTCAGTTTACCAGCTTTAGCCAGACCCCGGCCACGTACGCTTGTAGAACCCTGTAGAAACACATCGGTAATGTGTGGCGGATAGTTAGTCTTCAGCATTAATATGATGTGAATTATCCGTTGTTGGCGTCCCGTCGGCGGCCGCGCAGTCTCAGCTGAAATTTGCGAGCCACGATTCCACCGTCTGTGGCATACATCGCCTAGAATAAATGCCAAAACAGATGAGTTTTCACCTGATTCGCGGAAAAACCCGTCGAGTATACCGGTTAATTCTGGTCATCTCAAGAAATTCCTCAGCTTCAGGATTAAAGCGATAAGACCCTGCGGCAGTGTTATTATACCTCGAGACCCTTCCGAATCAACGACTTCTAAGTCTACTGGGGCCTCGTTGCTATTTCGCCAAGCTTCCCTGGTGCACCTTTGACCCCGGGTGCTCTTCTGCCAGTGGAAATCTCTAAATAGTCGAGGGTAAAATCCTCTTGTTGCGGGAATCTATCATTGTTGTTCGAGAAGTTTATCGGATCAGAGAAACTGGGACTCAACGGTCGTGTAGGCAGTTGCCCTCAGTAGTCTCTTACCAAAGATCGTAGCGAATGCGTGGCTTATGATGAAGAGCACATGACTCATTTCGCCAAAGAGCCTGGGGGGAGGGCGATACAACTTTGCCGAAAGCACGCCTGGATTTCCCGGGCAGATCGTGCCTACAAACGGACTGCGCTCCCTTGATCATCTTGTCGCGTTTGAATGGAATGGCGAGAACTACTGAGATTATGTGACTAGGGAGAAGTGCGGCTTTCGCGTCGTGACAATGATAACGAAGATACACGAGTTAGATATCGAAGGAACTGTTAGGACGCCAGATATTTGTTCAATATCACGAAACAACAGTTGGCAATTAGTCTGGTATTGTTCCTCAGTGTTTGGTAATTTGATATTCTGTCGATACACTATCCGATACTGCGCCCATGGAGCGGCGGGAGTGAGTTTGGACAATGGGGGTGGGAGGAGCAGGGGACTCTGAGCGGGAAGGGGTGGAGGAAGACAGTGGGGGACCCCTGGACCAAGCAGATTGCTTCGGAATTGTCAGATCCTCGGATGTCTGGTCAGCAGCACTCAAGACGCAGATAGGAGACGCACGAATGCGGCAGGAAGAGGTCTTTTTTGGTCGATTTCTTTTTTCGAGAGTGGGGCATTAGTGGTCGTCAAAAATGACCTGCCAGCAGGCGTAGACGCAGCTGAAAAGGCTAGTGTCTAGAAGAAGAAAAGGACCTGGACGCTGGCAGAGCGATCCGGAATTGTGTGAGTCCTGTGTGCGAGGATGGGGTGCGCCCTGCTACACCGGAAGTCCAAGGTTCGATTTTCAAGGGCGGGTGATGAATGAGCGCCTGGCTCGCTTGTGCTGTCCATTTGAGCCACGCCCTTAACACACGCACGGTGCGCCGGCTATTGAGAGAGAGAGAACTCTATATTTATATACCGCAACAAGCCGACTAGTGCTAAGACGCGGTGAACGTCCAGCAATTAGACTACTGATTACGTTCTATCTGCGTGAGTATGCTATGGTCTATGGATTCCGAAGAGATTGTGAATGTAAATAGTGGAGTGTAAGTTGGTTCCGAGGGCCAGCTGTTGATATTGATAAGCCTGAGGATGCTCGTTTCAATTCCTAAGTGCTCCATTATGTACTACGTAGGGATTTTCAACTGGGAACGGATATCAGTTCTGCCACAAGCAGAGCATACCAAGGTCCTAGGTGACTTGAAAGAACGGGACAGTGACGAACTCAGTGCGGCCCCAATGGATTACTGCCCCAGCTGTAGCTCGACGAGCAGTAAATTCTTCAGGCCCCTGTAACTTTTGCGCATACGCGCCGTCTCGCCTTCCAATATGACTCAATTAGACCCCCAAGGCGACTCCAAGGACCGATGCACACAACGGTTAGTTCAGCCCGTTTTTCTCGACAGCCGATTGTGATACTCATCTTCACCCAAAACCCGCCAAGCGGATGTGACCTTGATGCACCAGTACTTTTCAGACGGTGTTTCGTCTAGTTTTTTTGCGTTTTTATTCCACAGAATCAAAGTTAGGTCGGGTAACAACTGCAAGTTGGACGTGGCAATTGATATAAAGCTCGAGGTGGCGTAAACTTTGAGGATGCATTTCAAAGACTCAATCCCACTCTGTTAGTGATCACCAAGCTTGGCCTAAGATCTCGTACCATCCCTTTTTGACCCTGGTTCCGAAGCGACTGCGGCCGAGCTTACATACCCAAACCTCACATGTCGCTAACTGAATAGACACTTGGAGTGGATAGATTTCTGACTGGTAGAACCTCGTACTACTGGACGATTTTTTGAAAGCCCAGGCGAGTTGTGAACACACCATCCGTTTCATCTTCAGAGCATTATCGGAGGGCGAAATAAATATGGAGAGACGTACTATAATAAGGTAACGTAATGACTTGCATCCGAACCTGACCGCCGGTGACGGAATCTCTGAAGCTGTCATTACTTCCAGGTTATCCTTTTTTGGATCGGAATTTGAATATCGTAAACTGTCTGTATATAAGGGCCCTCCATTTCACCAGGTATAACCCAGACCTTGTCCTCGACGCGCATCTACAGTCAGCTTCTTCTCTTCTTTGCAAGCAAGACTCTCTTACTCACTATATCCGAATATCTAGACTTGCTATTCGCCTATCGAGTCACCAACCAGACCCACTTAATTTCGCATCTCGACGTACGTTTCCCTCATTCGTGAGCTGGGAGAGAGGTTCGCTAAACTACTGTTCCACAGATCATGAAGTTCACTACCGTCGTTTCTACTCTCTTCGCCCTTCTCGCCTTCGGCATTGGTATCAATGCTCAAGGGTCCGTCCCTTCATGCGATTCCTTGGGTGGCAAATGTGAGGCATTCGGCCCCAATGGCGAGTTCTGTGAGGGTGGCACAGTGCTCGGTGGTTCATGTGGTGTTGGACATGGGGTTGGATGTTGCAAGCGCAACTAGGGTCCATACTCAGTAATATCATTTAATGCCGCTATGAGACTTCCTACAGGTTCACCCTGATAGAATTATCGTATTTTGCGTCATGTTACAAGCTTGGGTGTTTCAAATGGAAATTCCTAAGTTTCCTCAGTTTGTGATCAAATGTGCAAGTGAATGGGGATACGTCAAGTCCAATGACTTTCAAGTTCACTATCAGTGTGCAACGGCGATATAAAGGCCGTGTTCCTCAGCCTGCTGGAAAACGACCTGTGCATATGTCAGAATCCTCCCTCGTCGTAATTGCCATCTACTCCTGGACTTACGAGGCGTCCTGGTCACGGATGCTGTAAGCCTTCTGGTGGGTTGCCACTACCGGATTCACAAGCTCAATAAAAATGAGAACGCCAAAAGTCCTCACGGAATATCATAATCTTCCTGACGAGTATTATAGTCAACCATCCGCGTAAATAAATCCAAAAAAAGCAACGCAATCGTTCAAGAACCAAGCGTCGCATCGAAAGTGAAAAAATCAAGTGACTAAAAAGAACAATCACTCAATCAAATACACCACCCAACAGCACTCCCAACCTCCCTCACACCCTCCCCTCAGCCAACTCTAACGCAACCTTGAGCGCCTCCCTCTCCTTCTCCTTCCTCCCCTGCACCCCATACGCTTTCGCCAACAAGAACCACGCTTCAGGTACATCCCAGCCTTTACCCTGTGTTAAATGGGATAAGAGGCCAGCTGCGAGATCGACATTGCTGCGATCGGAGGTTTCCTGGACGTTATTATTCGTTGGAGTTGCGGAAGTGGGATGAGGGAAGCTTGCTGCCGGTGTAGATGGTGGAAGTGTGGCATTAGTAGTAGTTTGGATGGGAGAAGAGGCAGCCGACTCGGACGGTGGTGGGTACTCTTGTTGCGAGGACCTCGACAACGATGAAGGAGTAAGATAAATCCTACTCAGATGAATAGTAGCGGGAACATCATCTGTGTCAATAATCAACGCCTTCTGCAATGCATCGACCGCATGTTCACGATGCCTCAGTGCAAAATAATATAAACCGAGCTAAATGCAAACCAACAAATCAACGCTCGTACACAGCGAATGGGAGACAAAACCAAGGTACACACCTGAACCCAAACACCAGGATTGGCTTCATCCTTCACCTCCGCCTCCTGAATCGCACCTTTCGTTTGCTCAATCTTACCCAACCTCCTAAACGTCGCAGCGGACATCAACCACAATTCGCTCAACAACCTGTTCTCTTTAGCTTGTCTACTCGACGCAAGCGTTGATATCGGCGCTGTTGCTGGTTGAGCCGGTGGGGGAGGCGGGGGAGGGGGAGGTGGTGGTGGAAAGAGAGGTAGGGCAGAGTCTGACGACATCGACGTCGCTGTCCTGCTGCTGTCATTAAGCTGAAGGAACGATCCAAGACGCCGTCGAGAGTGAATGGAAGAAGCTTGATATGACGCGTTTCTTATCACTTCGTGGAAATCTACCATACCATAACAAAAGGGATGAGCCTATTATCCAGAAATGGCGGGGCGAGATACACATACCAGGCGTAGAGTTCGTCCTCCTCAAATGCAACTGCCCATGATATTTCCCCACATGCCCGATCTTCCTCGACACAGCCGTAATCCCTCGTCTTCCCTTATGCACTCGATCCTTCAACATCTGTTGCACAGCTTGCACTTTTTCCTTCTTCGTCTTATTCGTATCCCCACGATCAATCGAATTAGATCTTTTCACGCGTAACCCATTCATTTTCGATTTTTCTCCACTCACTGATCCTGCTTCCGAGTCTAGAGGATTGTTATCGCCGGTGGGCGTGGCAGGTGAGATGGTGATTGGTATAGCCGTGGGTGCAACGAGTTGAAATTGAGCTGTCCCAGCGGGAGGTACAAATTCTTCCGGTTGTTCTCCCGCTGCATTGGCGATGACAGCAGCGGTGGTAGTAGCAGGGGTGATAGTGGGTACCGGCACCTGCGTCTGCGTCGTCATAAACGTCTTGTCCATCATACTCTGCGTCACACCACTCTCCAGCGACTGCCTATGCGAATCTACATAAATACAACTAGCATGTCAGTTCACGCCTTCCCAACCACTCAACGCCAAGATAATAAGGCATACACTCACGTTCGGAGTTACCCTGCTGTAAAACTCCCTTCTTCTCCGCAATCCAAGCAAACACCTCCACCCACTTAGATTCCGCGCCCTCGGCACCATCCACAACTTCCGTCAACGCAACCTGCGTCATGCGTAACTGTAAACTATACTCATATACATCTCGTTTTGCTGGTGGATGTTTTTCGAGCATGGATCTGACTAGTGTTGATGCTGGTGGGAGGGTGGTGGCGCCGGCAGGGGAAGTGGAAGAGAGGACGTAAGCGGTTTTGTAGGCCGGGTATATGTTGGCTTTTGCTGCATGTGTAGGGGAGGGAGGAGAGGGAGGAGAGGGAGGAGAGGGAGGCGGGTGTGGGTTTGGGAGGTGGCCATTTGGAGGCTGAACAGTTAACTCGTCATCCTCTGCTTGTCCCTCTGCCTCAACACCAGACTGAGTGACTCCTCCCCCTCACCATCCTCGTCGTCCTCACCCTCGTCGTCCAACTCCCCAGAAACCTCCTTATCAAGCTCTGCTCCTCTTTCCAGAATCTCCATCGCCTCTTTCCACTTTTCCTGCGCACTAAGCAACAACCCCAATAAATGCCAATATCGTATCTCCTTCGGATCAGCTTCCAAAGCCAGACCCGCACTTTCGATAGCTTTTGTCAGATCTCTCCAGGGTCCGAAACGTGCAAAGGAGAGAGCAAGGTGGAAGTACCCTGAGGAGGAGGGCTGAGTTTGGACTGAGAGGATAAAGTTTTGGTGGGCTGATTGGAGACGTTGGGGGCGGGTGTAGGGATCTTCCTCTACTCAGAAGAATTAGAAGGGTATCTTGTTATGTGTAGAGTGGGACGTACCTTTAAGCGCCATAACAGAGTTCCAAACACCCTGAGCAAGGTACACACTCGCGATCAAGGATTGCTTATCTTCACTCAACCTCGATCTCGCTTTCCCAATCAACGTCCCAGCGTACTTCACATCCTCTATACTCTCGGGATCATTGGACGCAGCCGCATACCGGCATATCATTCTGATCCCGAAAATGAGCGTTTGAACCCATAGTTCATCCGAATCCACGTCTTCTAATACACCTTCTTTACTAGCTTGGTAGGCTTTGCTGACGATTTGGACGTAGAGTTTAAGAGTGCGTATAGCGAGGGGTGTGTCCCCCGAGAGGTGGAAAAGACGCGTCATGTGTCTGTATACACGTGGAGAGTTGAACGTGTAGCGTGTCGCCCACCAGAGAATCTGGGATTAGGTATTTAGCAACAATAATTGAGATGATGAGAAGAGCAACGTACGTCAATGACCCAGCCTGCATGCTCACCCATAACCCCGGCAGCCTCCCATACAGCTACACAAAAATCCACAAACTCTTCAACCTTGATATTCCTTTCCGCTGCATGAGGAAACTTTGTACTAGCACTAAGAATCGCACGGTAATCCGTGCACAACACCCGTGCTTGATGGAGCCATACAGGCGTTTTAGGGATATAGACGGGAGACTCGGAGAGTACGCGGTAACGGAGGACAAAAGCACGGAGGTAGATGGTCGTGACAGCCGATCGATGAGCAGTACGAAACGCAGCAGGCCAACCAGCACTGCATTTTGCGTAGTGGTCAAACCACTGCCATAGTGACTCTGATGCACCAGTACTCTCGTCTTCATGCACTTCACAAAGTTGTGCACTTAGGACTATGACACGCCATAGTAATCGTTCGACCCATCGCCACATCTCGCGTAGTTGATAAAAGGGACTGAAATCGAGTTTGCCGGTGGCTTGTGTGGAGGATGGGAGTGTGAATTCGGAAGCGAGGATGGTGAAGAGGGGAATTGAGGTGTGATACGATTTGAGGGCGCGGTGAGGTTCGGAAGGGTATAGTTTCTCGAGCGACATTCCTAAAGGCGCGATTAGATGGTGCGTTGAGTAGAAAGGGAAGCACAAACCTTGGAGACAGATACTGCGGAATGTTTCCGCCATGGCCCATGCTCGACCATCACGTATCTCGGGTAATGAAGTGTCCGAGAGAGACATGAAACTAGCTGCCAATGAAGTTACCGAAACCTCTCTGGGAGTAGGCCGTAGAGAGGAACGCACCAGCACTTGCGTGTTGTGGATTAGTGGTCGGGACATGACTTTGAATCATCAGAATATCCGGCACTCTCGAAATGTGTTCGATGCACTCCTCAGGTTTGTCAAGAGCGTAGGCAAAGTAAGCGAGGGTAAAATTCAAAGACTAGAAATCTATTCAGAGCTGTAATGCAGAATCATAGATCGAACTCACGTTTGACGCTTGCATGTCTTTCAGATTCTCATAAGTCGCCAGCACCCCTTCTACTCGATCTGACGACAAGATACACTCATTCCCCGTCTCCAACGGTGGCCGTACAGTATTTCCAGTCACGTCCTCATCCTCAGTGTCCGTAGCGAGAAGTGACCCAAGTATACGAGTCTGCGATGCGACCTCAGCGATGCTTGCAAACCCTCCACAGTGCTTCTTAAACTTGCGAAACACTTCCGACCACGGCAAAGGCGTGCCATTTGGTGCTTTGGCCGGAAAACTCGAGCGCCATTGGCCAGCAGTCAGTGCTGCACGAAGCTGGGACCAGTAATGTCGCTCTTTCGGATTGGACATCAGTAATAACTATGACAATACCTGAAAAGTTTAATAAAGCTTCAGTATGATATTTGCAGCCGACTGTGGACGACGCTTACCATACGACAGTGGTGGACAATGACGAAGGGAGAGTGCGGAGAACGTCACGGGCGTCACATCAATAATTTCCTGATTTTCTACTTTATCATCCCATCATTCCGTGTCGATGATGGTTTCTCCAGCAACAATAATCACAAGCTCAGCTTCATGTCTGCTGAGGCCTCCTCCGCATTCTCTACAGCAGATGAAAGCGCAATCACACGCACGATAGACGTCAGCCCGGATACAACTGCTGACCGGCTATCCGGAGAGGAATTTGACGAGTTTTATGATATTCAAAGAACGGTGGATGAGATTATTCAGGGCGACTTTAAACGGGTACATTTAAGCTTTGATTTCACAATGGTGTTCTTATCATCACCTTAACAGATAGCCCTTCAATTTCCTGATGAACTTCTACACGACTCGGTTCCGATATATCGGCGCCTGAAATCTAAAATCGGCCCTGGAAGAGATCTCTACGTCCTAGCAGATACATCATACGGCAGGCACGCAAACTATGTAGATTCATCAACGCTCCCCATTGACATGCTGTAATCTTGCAGCTGCTGTGTGGATGGAGTCGCCGCTCAACATGTTAACGCTGATGCGATGATCCATTACGGCCACGCGTGTATGAGCTTGTGAGTGATCTGATTATTTGAGGAATGCATTGGACTAAGTAAAGACAGGACCTCGCGGCTCCCAGTGATATATGTTTTTGGACATAAAAATCTCGATATTGAGCAATGTGTAACGAAACTGGCGGAAGCGTACCGCTCGCAGAACTCAGATCATCCATCGAGGACCGCACTACTCCGCCATGAAGTTGGTTATACACACCTCGCAGGTATGTTTCCGTAACCTCACCTCCAATCATCACACTCACAAAATCCCATAGATCTTATCCTTGAAAAACTAAGAACCGCATTCGAACCTCTCAACATAACAATCCAATACACCAAACCCTCTCTCAAATCCATCCCGACACCATCTACCACACCTCCCTTGACTGAAGTAATACCCAACACAGAATACAATATCATATTGTACATCGGCGGCGAAAGCCTCTCGTTAACTAACCTCCTCATGACCCACGCCTTCTGCGATGTACGTCTATCCACTTTCATTCCACTTTCATCCTCTAATACCACGATCACTCCCATTCCGTTTAGGTATTCTCATACAACCCCTCCACGGGAACAAGTAGACTAGAATCCAGCCGCACAAACAAACTCCTCATGCGGCGGTACGCACTTGTCCAAAAAGCCCGTGACGCAGATGTATTCGGTATCCTTGTCGGCACACTCGGCGTTGGTACGTCCTCATTCACCTCGCTTCCTCTCCCCCAACTTTGCATTATACTAATTATTTGCTGCCCCACAGCCTCCTACCTCCCCTTAATCTCCCACCTCCGCACCCTCCTCACCTCCCACCACAAAAAATCCTACACCATCTCCGTAGGCAAACTCACCCCATCCAAACTCGCCAACTTTCTCGAAATAGAATGTTTCATCCTCGTCGCCTGCCCAGAACATAGTATTTTATCGGCTAACGCCGAGAAAGAGTTTTTTAAACCGATTGTGACGCCGTTTGAGTTGAGTGTGGCGTTGAGGAGTGGGGGAGTGGAATGGACGGGGAGGTATGAGTTGGATTTTGTTAGGGTTATTGGGGAGGGAGATGTGACTGGGGAGGATGTTGGTGCGGAGAGGGAGGAGGGAGGGGAGGAGGGAGAGGAGGAAGATCTGGATCAGCCCCAGTTCTCGCTCATAACAGGAAAATACCGCCATGCAAGACGCTACGGTGCCAGCCAGCCTCAGCCTAATCCAATCTCAAATGACACCTCTTCTCTTATCGCTCGCAATCAAGACTCCACTGTTTCTCGTCTAGAAAATAGTGCTGCAGGTACATCCAAATAGTCCATTTTTAATCCTCCAAGAGTTTCAATTTTCTTTTGTGTTCTTTGTCTTTTCAGCACACTTCCTCCAAGAGAGATCATACAAAGGCCTCGAAGCTCGCTTAGGTGAGGATGCTCCTAGTGTATTGGAGCAAGGACGAAGTGGAGTTGCGAGAAGTTATCAGACTGATTATGGTGCGAGGGATGAGGGGAAGGATTAATTGATTGTTGTGTTCTTGTCGAGTATGCAATTTGCAGCACTTGACCTTGGGCATGGTAGTAAATCCACTGTCTTTATTTCTATCTCAATTATTAGGTGAAACTATCATTTTGGTCTGGAATTTATTACTACTCGTTATGGCATCGATTCATTATATCCACTCCACGCATTCTAGAGCGGCCACGTTAAATTCCAACCATAGGCTGACGCGGCGAAGAGATGCTCAACAGACAACTGTGGTACGGTTGGAGATGACATCTCAGATTTAACCTGCAAATGTGGGTTCATGTATCACAGGGCTAGAAAAAGTCGCATTTCTAGACACTTCAACTGTTGATCCCCATCATCGTCAGCCATCGCGATGTAGATTTTAGTCCGTCAGCCGCCGAGAATCTCGGGTCCGGGTCAGCCTCGTGCAGACTTTTTTTACTTTGATCTGCGCGAATCTTCCGAGCAGCAACGCGATCCGATGGCTTCACCCCCACCAACCCTCTGGACAAACATCAAAACCTGTTTCGCCTACCTTTCCTACGTCGTCCTTGTGCTCTGGATGCTTTTCAAAGAATGCTTGGGCTATGAAGTAGATTGGTCTCGAAATCCACCGTTGACACCGCCGCAGAGAGAAGAGTTGGAAGGACTCGAGACTCGACGACATTTTCAACGTGGTGCTACAACTGGGGTGGCTCAGGAGACATTCACCAAGCATTAACTTCTATACTCAGGGATATCGGGAGAGGACGCGCCGGACTCGGAGGGACGATACAATATGATCATGAATTAAAGTCGAGTGGGTGGCTAACAAGCGTTATGTACACTATACAAGATATTTCCCCGCTATCGTCCAAGCGATAATCGGGGCTCGAATGGACATTAAAATTAAAAATAAATCATACTGAACATTCTTGAAGAATTGACATATCAACATCTGTCCCACCCTGATCGAATCGTAAGGACGACAAAGTTATGCCTGGGTCCAAACTCGTTTTGTCCCGATTCAGTGAATTACTGGCATTTCCAATGTCGCGAAGTCGGAGCATGACCTTGCAAGAAAGAATACTGAACAGAGTCGTTCCAATGCTGCAAAATGCAAGAGTACTGGTTAAAGTGATGCACTAATTTACAGTGTACCTGGTAATAAGCGGAAAACAAGCAACTTACAGAGACGATGCTGATTTGACTGGCCCAGGAGCTATAAAATAGAATACAACGGCTGTAACGGATATAACTGAGATAAACAAATAAAATGTTAGCGCGGGGATACGCCGTGACGAGAGAAGAGCTTGGACGCACAAAAATTGCAAAAAAAGTAATAAATTGCGTCGCAAAATACATGATTGAGGAGATGATTTCGGGTACTATTCGGACAACGATACATTCGCGATCTTGCATATATGATCATAGTAATCAGAACTAGAAGAAAAAATAGTGGTTAGTGAACTGCAGCGACAGGATGAGATGTGTGCCTGTACGTACTTGTATCAACAACCATGACAATAAGCCACCCACAAATCGCAAGAGTGGCTCCCTCAAAGTAAACAATACAAGGAGGTATGAGACGCGGGGCGTCAATTATGGGTTGAATCACTGTGACGGAAGGAGCTTAAGGTTAGGGAGGAGCACGTAGATATGCTTGCTGAGGGATCGTACTGCTCGCAGAAGCCGACACAATTCCTTCCACGGTGAAACCAACAACTATCATCGTCTATTCAAGGCCAATGCATTAGGAGAAGGGAGGGACGGAAGGAACAGTGTGCTCGACTCACGGTGAACAATCCCACCAGAAATATCGCGACGCCCCGTGATGTTCCCCAGAGTGCGTATGCTCTGAGGAAGAAGCAGGCTAAGTGATGGAAAGAAAATTAAACTGGGGAAATAATATCAAGCAGGCAATAAAAAGCGCTCACCTTCTGCCATCACCAGCCCGATCGTCGAGGTCCCTGTTATTAAAAATGAACACAGTTGGACATATGATGGTAAGATGTCACCTACACATATTGAACTGGAAAAAAGCCATGCAAAATTTTGACTGCTGAAAGGTCCTGAGCATTCGAAGGGAATGTTCATTGAGAAGACTTCTTCGCACCTCATAATCAGGAGAAAACGCTAAGAGAGGCGGGTCTCGTCAGCTACCCACAGCAACCTTGTAAAAGGGATGATGCTCACTCATGAACAAGTCAGTGAAGCTCAAGAAGGGAATGTAGCGAACGAGGAGGTATAAAACTTTGAGAGTTGTCCATTTTCCAGTCCAGATAGTAGCAATCTATAAAATTTTGTTCAGCTGAATCGACCTTCCTTCAAACTGGGGTCTCTTGCCTCTTGGTTCAAAGTTGCCAAGTAATCATACAGGAAAAGAGTCACGCTGAAAACTTGAGTTTCCCATAAGTCAATGGGTCCTTGAGGTTGCAATTGCCCTTGACTCACCTCGGAGATACTAGGACAACAGGCTGCGTGAGTATATGGAGTTGAAAATTTGAATATGAGAAATACATACCTCCAGGATTTGGTACTCGCGAATGAGTATCAGTGTTGCATCGTCCAAGCCTGCGCTGTCCATGTTCGGCACAAGGTTTCACCGGCCGAGCAGCCCAGAAGGTGTGCTGGGGGAAGGATGGTGGTGGGAGCATATTGAGAGCATTCCACGGGTACATATTCTATCGTACGTATACGTACTCAGTGCCATGCCAAACAGCAATTGAGTGGAGATTTTTCAATTCTTAGTTTCGTTAACCATTCGCCACAGAAGGGTTCACACCAGGGAAGCAGGGCAAAGCTGCTGAGGAAGCTAAGCCATGTTTGGAGCCTTGAGGATGGTTGTTGAACGTGTGTTGAATGTGTTCCTTAATCTCCTGGCGATCCTAAGATGCTCACGGCCCGATGACATGAAGCGTTTAAGGGAGGTTGGCCCAGTATTGACTTGCTGACGCCCAGTAGGAGTAGCAGGATCCTAGTAAAAGGTGGTATATAAAATTACCGAAATTTGGCTCGGTATTGCGGGACAGCATTTCAGCTTCTGGCCTAGGTCGACCTGATTTGTACTCGGCCTTCAAGTTGTCTGGCGCCTGTATGACGCCCCGCTATCCCTGCCCTCGGACCTTTGTTTATATCCGAATTTGAATCCAGCCACCGCCCGTGGCGGACGCCAAATGTCCGGAACTGTACGGGGGAGCTCAGGGATTTGGAGCCAAATTGAGCTCAGGAACCTTGGTACCGGAGGGTCCTCAAGTTCATAGCAACAACAAACACAATGATGGCAGGTATTTGTCATCGACCTGGATTGTGCAAGACGCACATCAACAAAAGATACGGTCGGGTTATATGCAAAAACTGGGTGGTACTTCATTCTTCTTAACCTATAGTTGCAAGCCCACTTCGTTGAATATACATTGGTTGTGGGTAACAGCGGGCAGGAAGTTAATTTAGATATCCAAGAAGTCGGAATCTTCCTCTACGAGCATATCGAGTAACTTGAAGAACGAAGTGGCCGGAAATCCAACAACGTTATTGTAATCTCCCTCAATTTTGCGGATTAAAATACCTCCCAGACCCTGTGGCTGTCAGTCAATACTCGCATAGATAGGATGACTAATACCTGAATGGCGAACCCTCCAGCTCGATCGACGCCTTCCCCACTGTTGACGTACGCACTGACCAGATGCTTTGGATTGTCCGCAAAGTAAACCAGGGATCGTTCATCAATCGATCTATGGGGTGCCGTCAGAGTGGAGGCTCGAGGACCACGACTTTGGTACCTACTTAATATCGTAACCAGGGGACGAGATGACAGGATAGACTAAAAAGGAATTTAGCAGTTCAAATGTCAAGCGATAATATTTGCCCTACGACTAACCAATAGACACTCCAGTGACCACCTCACAAACGCCGCCATTCAAATCCATGAGCATCCTCAGATTATCGGATTTGTCGAGGGGTTTTTCTAACAGCTCTTGGTTAATTTGCGGGAGATCAGCATAGGATATTTGAGAGGCGAGTGGCAAGGCATGTGTGAGCACAACAGTGTCGGCTGTTCAGATATGAGCTACGGCCCAGAATCGGACATGACGTCAAACGTACCTGCAATAACAAGATCGGGTGCATTATCAGGGTCTTCTTGCTAAATACTGGTGAGCCAATGATAAGGACGTATTGCACCTTTGACATACTACCAGACGTTCATAGACTTCAACAGCCTTATGCGTGGCAGTCGCCACTGGATATTCATGAATATCCTCAAAAGAACTTGCTGGAAGATCCTCTCTAAAAGTTGATGGTACAATATCTGGCGCAAGACCCTAAATCCTCTTCGCACAATCGTAGATAGGAGTTGAATTGTAGATCAGGATGAAAATTAAGATGATACAGACGAAAGTTTTAAGAATTTCTTGTCTCCTGGGGCTATTTGAGGCCAATACTATTCGTTTGTCCTTGAGTTTCTTGATGGCTGGTATTTGTAAGGCATGCGGGAGGATGTGCCTTGACATGATAGAATCGAGATAGAATGCTGAATCAGGGCGTGGGAACAACCTCTTGCATTACCGTCGCGTGACGAATGCATCACGAATGCGTGACAGGCGCGTTTACACCTCTCGCGGTGCAGCAGCCACCTCCTCAACCAGTGCAGGAGTAAAATCCTAGTGCTTTTGCCCATTACACAGAAGCTCCAGCATGCGATTTAGAGCTACGGTTGAGTCTGTCTCTGTATTTTATAGTCAGCCGTGAATTCTTGTATGTTTAGAACCTCGCTGACTTTTTCCAGAAATCACTCAGTCAGTAGAGAAACTCCAGAAGCGGTTCATCCTCAAATTTACTCCTGAACATCTCCATATTATATGCAATCATGAAGCTAATGAAGGTGGCACGCAAGTTTGGTCGTAAGCTGTTTGTCCAGTTGACCAAAGATTAATCGCTTAATGCAAACTGTAGGTTGATCAAAGTGGAGTCCATCTTCACAGACTACCGAATTCAGTCCAACTCCGACAATGAAATAACAATGGCCCTCTCGTCAGAGGCCCTTCTTGCTGCTTTGCGGTCACCTACTGCATCCTCAGTGTCCTCATCTTCCTATCAAGCTGAAGACATAGTCATGAAGCTCGCCAAGAAGAACGACCGTGCTGTCCTCAGGTTCGACATAATCGCAACTACGGCCGTCGGAAGACGTGCTAAGGTTTCTCATGATGTCGTTGTCGATGTCCTGAAACCTCACGAAGTCGCGAAACTTTCAGAACCACTGTGCCCCGATCCCAATGTGAGTTGTTCTCTCATCTACCGAATAAAATGTACCCACGCGTGCGTAGACGCATATCCTTCTTCCTCCGTTGCACAAGATACGGACCATTGTGGAGAAGCTCCGTCCGATGTCAGATATCCTCGCATTTCGGGCTAACAACAATGGGACACTCCAGTTAGCAATCCGTACCGAGACCGCAAATGTCCAGACGGAATGGAAGAATCTAACAAACCCCAAACGTATGTTTCCTTTCCTATCTGTTGCTTATCATTTGTCCCCTAAATACGACCTCAGTCAATGACGACGAGCCCCCGCCCGAAGAGGAGATTGACATGGATAAGATCTTCACCGTCCATGTATCCATCCGCAGCTTTCTCAAGTTCCTCAACTGTCATGTCATTTCCAAAACGACGATTGCATGTACACTTATTTTCCCCTCCTCCAGTCTATGTATGATGGCTAAATGCTCACACAGGTATCTGCGAAAATCACTGTCTAATGCTTTACGTGTATATTGGTGGCCATGCAGATGTCGGTGGAGTTTTGACGTTTTATATCCCAGCAATCATCGATGGCGATTGAGTCACCAAGGTTTTCAATTTTCTTGGTTGACCCAGCCACAGAATAGAGCGCAATAGTCACTGCTCTGGTTGACTGGGGCTGATCTGACACCTGCTTTGGTCTGAGTCTAGATAGCCAGGAAGTCCTGGAACGATATTTTATTGCGCACCTTCCAAGGCAAATCAGTTTCTTGTGATCTCAGCTGTATAGCTACTGAGAGGGACACTCCGAAGTTGGGCCATCCTCTCGTGGGGTTGATCTTACATGAACATTGATAATATATGGTGCTTATATAATGCTTCTTCGGCTGTTCATTGAACTTGAACTGTGTACTTACTGAATGAAATAGTCGATTTTGCCCACCAGACTGCGGAAACTCGCTAGCTGTTCACTGCTTAGAGGGATAGCAATGATTAAATTTTTGATCTGTGTGGGAGCTGCTACCGGCAGAAAAGCTTTCACTGGGGTTGATGACGAGAAAACTGATGCCCTTTGGGAGGTTGTATGTATTGTTATCGCTCACCAAAGACCTGCTACAGGCATGCAAATCTTCTTAAGGCTGTCTCATGATTTTTGTCGGGTCTAACGACTAGCTGTCTACAAGCGTGTTCTGGCCCCTGGTACTCGGAAACACCCATGGACACGACGCCATTCCGGTCGAAGCAGCGCTCGAGTACTTCAAGGAACGTGGCTTTCCCGATTACTCCATGATTTACAGCAAAACCAAGGCAGCCGTCTCTCCCTACCTCTACCTTGGCACTCGCAAGGAGGTTGACGCAAACTATATCATGTTGGGTGAATCGGTGAATATGGTGCTCGATGGCACTAGCAAGGAAGTGGCCGCTAGCATGATAATGGTGATTGATAGTGAGTTAGATGGCTTCGCCCTTCACATCCTCCCTAGCTAATGGCTGCAAGGGTTCTACTGGATTGAACTTGGTCATTCAACAGCAGCATCCAGAATGTGCATTCCGTCTGGCATCATTAACTTTCTCTGCGGCCGCTAGATTTGGCTTCGCTTCAGATGAGATTGATATTTATTCGGCGTTCTCTACTTTTAGATGGTTGTTCTCCGAGGTGTCATATGGCTCGACTGAAAAACTGCAGTGTTTTTGGTTCATCTCTCCCATGCAGGAGGTACGTTTAGAGTATATCTGGTGCAGTTTGAACTCACATCTTTTGCTAGTTGATGAATTACGTTCCCGGAATGATATGTATTATTGGTCTGTCCTGATCATATAACAATTTGATCACGAATAATGCACGATAACCTTTTTCATCCCTTTATGCCCCGCATTTTCCCCACAGGCTGAGAATTCATGCAAATTCGGTGAGGATCGTTCTCATTCAACTAGACTTCTTTCCCCACACTCCATCAGGTATCAATAACTTACATGCAGATATCTGGTAATGGGCTTTGCGGTGTACATTCTTACCAGTTCCGCGGATGCGGCTCGAACGATGGAGATTGTCAAGAAGGTATTCTTCAAACGCGGCATCCACATCACCCCCTTGACGAACTCTAAGCCTTCTTGAAACTTGAAGGAGGACGAATCACGTTATTTCGAGCGCGACTGGTTTTTTCCTGGGAAAGATGAGGCCATTCTGAAGGTACCGCTGGCTATATCGTCTCCTCCAATGAGATACTTTACAGATCCTATGATCCCGTTTTGTGATGCATCACCAGAAAGGAAAGTTGGATGTGGGATCGATCAATAAACCGATCCTTAATATAGTTGATGAACAAGTATGATCATTGTATGCGCACCTTTTCATCATGATTTCGTTCGACAACCAGGCTCTCCGCAAAATCGGGGACTCACCATTTGTGTTTGTGGTTGAACCTTTCAGTTTAAAGACTGGCATAAGTTGACTGACTTGACTCCTTGTCTTTCAGGTTCTGGTGGCTATTCATTACAGCTCGGTTCTAGATTTTGAACCTGGCTTTCTGAACGTCAGCTCACTCCGAAGCGTAGCTATATGGGAACTATGTCTCTATCAGAATCTTGATGCTCAGTGTAGGTATATTCCTTTCTCAACAGCTCCGTCAATTACTCACTGATCAGGCACGGTCTACAGCGATTAATTTGGAATAAAATTCCTTTCAATGTGATATTACGTCCAGTCACTACCTTCCCTCTCAAGATGCGAAGATTCTCTCCAAATGATCCTGGTATTAGTTCGAAGATGAAGAAATTTATCATCACTGGTCTTCCATTCGTCTTGTTTCAGGATGTGCTTGACGAATCTCGTCCGCTCACAAGAGAATCTTTCCCCAAGGATAAATTGTTTATCTTGTGATCAAAGGCAAGAGCAGGGTATAAAAGCAACTTGAATAGCCAGAGCATTCAATACAATAACTTCAACATGCCTCCTTCAACCACCGGCGCCACTGCTCAAGGAGCGTACATTACGAAAGCCTATCCCAAAGACCCCTATCAATATCAGGTTGGCTTTGGCAACCGCTTCGCGAGTGAAGCTTTGTATATTTGTTATTCTATATAACTATTGCTCCGCCTTACTTGGGCTATGTTATAGGCCAGATGTACTCCCTCAGGGACAGAACAGTCCGCAGAAGAATAAATATGGGCTTTACAACGAAGGCGTGAGCGATATTAGCAGCACTAACCTATACCTCCACTTATAATCTCGTACACTAGATGACCGGCTCCCCATTCGTTGCGCCCCGCCACGAAAACATGCAAGCGTAAGTCCAAGTTTCAAATAATTATCCCTCGATCAATGCTGATAAGATGTAGTTGGTTATATCGTATCAGGCCTTCCGTCGCACACCAAGGGTTCACTCGCCTACCGGATAACCCTGATGTACGTATCTAATAAGTTTTGACCTTCTAAAGGAATGGCTCTTGATTATATCTCCCCCTTTTTATCAGATGGAATCGAGCTTCTTATCGCTGAACCCGAAAGTGCACGTGAGCCCGACGCAGTTGGCTTGGTACCCGTTCAAGCTCCCGCCCGACAGTGAGAAGGTCGATTTCGTGGAGGGGTTGAAGACATTAGCTGGCGGTGGAGACTCGACGCTACGCGAGGGATTGGCCATTCATATGTATCTTGCCAATGCCTCTATGGACAAGAAAGCCTTTTGTAATGGTGATGGAGACATGTTAATTCTTCCTCAACAAGGCCGTTTGGATATCCAAACAGAATTCGGAAAGTGAGTGTTCAGCGTACCCATCACTTGTCGTGTTTCGTGAGGATAAGGTCTGCGGAGGTATTGGCTTGGGAATAGGGCTATGATTGGAGCTGTCTCTCTACCGGTTTGATTTGATAGGTGCTGACCCAATCTTAGGATGATGGTCAGGCCCGGAGAGTTGTGCGTGATTCAACGAGGGATGAATTTCAAGGTATGATCCTGCGCCAATCCGCTGATCGTATCAAGCCGACGTTGATACCTCAGGTCATTCTTCCTGACGGACCATCACGAGGATGTGGGTGCACTTCATTTTCTGGAACTTTGCTTCCATCCTTACGTGTAATCACCCCACCATCCCCAGATATTCAAGAAGTATTTGGAACACACTACACTCTACCAGACCTTGGGCCTGTAGGAGGAAATGGATTAGCAGATCCACGAGATTTCGAGACACCTATCGCTTGTTTCGAGATTGACCAAAGCTCTTGGGAGGTCGTTTACAAGTGAGAGATTTTCTGCGCCATCTCTTGCATTTAAGTACTGATATATGTATTACACAAGGGTCGCTGGACAACTGCATGCCTGCCACCAGGAACATACACCCTTCGATGTCGTTGCATGGCACGGAAAGTAAGTTCAGTTGGTGTGATTAGAATGTATGGTCATTGAACTCTGTTTCAGCTATGTCCCCTACAAATATGACATGGACAAATTCATTTATGTCGGAAGCATTTCTCGCGATCATATCGATCCCTCTATCTTCTGCATCTTGACTGCCAAGTCAAAGCAGACCGGAATACCTTTGGCAGACTTCCTGGCCGTCGGAGAGAGATGGGATGTCGCTAGCAACACTTTCCGCCCTCCTGCGAGTATATTTTTTATGTACTGCTCCATTATGAACTTAAGCTGACACGCCTCAAGTACTATCATCGTAACTCCGCTTGCGAATTTTTAGGTTTGATCTCCGGATCTTTTCCTGGCCGTAGCGACGGTTTTGCACCTGGTATGTTGGACCTGAATAGTACTATCACTCCCGGAGAGCTGAACAAACCGTACTACAATAGGTGGTGCTAGCCTCGAGACTGGGTTCTGTCCTCACGGGGGTGCGTTTCGTCCTTGCCTCTCATCGTCACGAACCTGATGAATAGGCAATAGTTGATTACGATGTCTGGAACGCTGCAACACACATGGAGCTAGTCGCGGAGAAGGTATTCCAGGGTACTCTAGGTAAATTTAAGCGTGAATCTGTTGCCTTCGTTGGAGCCTAATCCCTCGAATCATAGTAATTGTGTTCGAATCCAGCATGCCCCTTACAATCACCGACTATGCTATGAACCGTAGTAGTGTTAAACACGGTGGGTCCACCGGTAATATCATTATTCTTCAAGAGCTGATAATCAAATAGAGCATGAGCCCAAGATGTGGGATAACCTGAAGGCAAACTTCATGAATCACCTGGACGAAGCTAACGCTGACCTCAAAGCCGCTGGACTGCCGCAGCTGGGAAGCACACAATGATGACTTCAATCCAATTAATAACATTATCTCATGGATATGCTTGTTTCTCGTACAGCGAAGCCAGTAGAGTGACCGCTAGCTCCGGTTCATTGTAGTAGTATATGTATAAAGTAGTTTGCGCTCTCATTTGATTTCAAAGCTGTTATTTGATCCGTCATGTCAGTGTATGGACCCCCAATTCAACTTGAGGGCCCTGAAACCCAATCCTTGTGCTTCCCATGTACCTCACTTGTTGTGTCAAAACATACGAACTCAAATAAGCCAGATGCTTCGAAAAAACATTCCTCCTTTTTGATTCAAAACATTGAACCGATACTCAAATTATCGAAACGAAAACCAGCTTTCTACCACATATTCGAGCGCAATAGTCACTGGTTGCCTGGAGCTGGTCTAGCGCTACTGTTGAAGGGACTCGATGCGGGGCGAACACGGTGGTATTGGAGGGCAAACGAGCGAGGTACAGGAATGTAGACTACAAGATTATATACCATAGAAACAATAGAATATATTTAAACTCAGAATAAATCACGAGGATAATCCTCGGATTGCTATTCCAACAGCTACTTTTGAATAGCGGCCGGCAAGTCTGGCTAATGAGAGGGACACACTGAAGCTGAGCATCCTAGGCACGTGGCGTTTGTCATACACGAACACCGATAGTATATGGCACTCATGTGTTGTTCCCGGTTGTTCATTGAACTCGAGTTACAGTCGAGGACACTTAGAATCGACTAGTTTAGTCAAAGCAAGATTTCTCACGATCAGCTCGATAAAATTGCACAACAACTTGGCATGAGGCTCAGATCGATTTTAGACGCGTTTTGGCGTAGTTTTCATAATTTTCCTATGTTTTTTTGGTCACTGCCAGAATTTTTCGGAAATTTACAGGAACATAAGTAGGGAAATACTGTTCCACTTATGGCCTCAAGACACATTATTGCTTGCCAGAAAACTTCCTGATATCATTCCGCTTACAATATGCCCATTGGCAACTTTCTCTGCTTGATCAATACAATAAGTTGTCGCGAGCGCCTGACAAAGCACTTGATGACATCAGCTCGGCAGATGCCAAGTGCCTCCTCCTCCAAAGTCATCTCTTGAGGCAGCCTATAGAAGTGTTTACACCAGCCCCAATACTTATTACAACACCAATAGTCAGTACTAATGTTCTCTCATACCCTCTTTTGGGTGGCATGGAGTATAAGAAATTCTCATTGATTATTTAATTATTTAATTATGCAATATCGGCTCGATAAAATTGCGTGACATCTTGGAATCAGACATAGACTTTCAAAAGGAGTCGATTCCGCATGTTTTCGGAATTTTCCTATCGAATTTGACCTACTGCCAAATTTTTGGGGTCATTTATTTAAATGCCAATTTCCGAGACAACCGCTCGATAGAATTTTATGAGTCGGCGCTCATCCGAGAGCCCTTGATGAGATCTATCATTTGATGGTATTTTCATCCAATTCCTATTACTTCGACTAAACTAGTCGACTCTAAGTGTCCTCGACTGTATGCCCTTATTGAAACAGCTAATTTTTCCTGCCAGACCGCGTAAACGCGCCGCCTTTTGTTATTTAGAGCGAACACGGTCCAATAGCTGAAATTCACCTCATTCTCGCGAACATTAATCGTCGGGATCGGGATGAAAGCTTGCATCAGCTGTCCACAAAGGTTCAGCTAGGGATTCAGGATCAAATCTACGATTTTCTAGGGCCCTGTAAATCGAGGCGTGACGTTCGGGCCCAGGGTAGTAATTACTGAACTATCTGAGAGCAGCGTGCTAGTAGTGTTACTATTTCCTCGTCAGTAGTTAGGGAGAACGGTATATACCTCGTTCTCCGCGTAGTGCCTTCCCACCAGAAACGACCTGAAGGACCGGCGCCCAAAGATAATTACAAAGGAAAGAGAGAAGCATCTACGGTGCCCCGGTTTTCCATGATCACCGTTAGGTTTTTACCGAACCACTCATGCGCTCTCTATAGAGCAGTTAGCTCTTCGCAATCGACACTGTGTCTAAATTTCAATGTCGACATAGCTCCAGTCTGCATCGTTTCGGCTGCGGTGATATCTTGCCTGAAATTAGAGCTATTTTGCGTATGGGTACGAAGGCGTAGCAAAACGCGACATGAAATTGCGTTTGTTCCCAAGGAAGCAAAGCTAGGAATAGACGTAAAAATGTCTCTGCATATTAAAGAATGGACTACTCACATTGCCGCGGCTTGTTTTATGGCTCCAGGAAGCAAGAAATGTGCAATGATAGATATTATGCCCACCGCTGATCCGGAAGTGGTAGTAGAGTTGAGCTAATCAGCAGTTTCAAGCTCTGAAGTTCTCACCGAGATTCAAAGCAAAGTAGAATATTGCGTCATGATATATCTTCTCGAGGAGCCTGCCCTTGCTGTAACGAAACCTTCGCACTTTGGCCCCTATGACTAGGAGGGTCAAAACTAGAAAAGTGTTTAGCTCGGACTCTTCGCCGCACACCGGTATCAATGAGAAGTCAGACACACATAGATCATCTACTGACATGATTATAATCCACACGATCGTGAAGTCCGCCTTTGCTAGAACTGCAAAGCTGAAGCTGCATCGAGGAAAGATTGAGGAGGTAATGACAGGAGAGTCAAGCGCTGTTCAAGTCCCAGCTCATTGAGAACGCGAAACGTTTGATGAGGGCTAAGGCTCACTTATTATGGCTCGCATAACCGGTATGTTCAACGACAAGAAGACGACTGACAAGCACTGCTCCGACCGGATTAATTACTGGGTTCATTGTATGTTTGTCAAGCGAAAGACCACTTACACAGAAGATTACTCCCAAACTATTCCGCATAAGTTTTGAATCACCCCAGAGTGCGTTAGCGCGTAGGTAAAAGCACACTACGAGAGGGATGATTACTGGTCACTGGCTTTGACTGGATGTATGACCGTTGCACTCACACGAAGCAGCTAAGCCCGGAACCTCTGAAAGCCCTTGACAATAACAAACAATAGTAAAGCAGGCAGAAAACGGCGGTCGAATAGACTGGTGACTCACATATATCACTGAAAAGTATCGCCCGACAGGATCTACTCTGGTTCCAATTCCCCCGTGAAAACCAGATCCACAGTGCAGTCGCCAGATTCAAGTGAAGAGGCTTACGTTCGTGCTTGGATTGCTCGCAGTCCCAACTATTCATGAAATCAACACCCAAGGTCGACACTGATGAGCTACTTCACTTACGGTAAATCAGAATTGAGATATGTACAAATATCATATAACGACAAATAACATACAAGGCGGAAAGCCTGGTCCATTTTGAACCAATCCACATATGGTTTATCTACAAAAAGGATAAGCCATTTCATTGCATGGATCATGAATAAGAACGTTCGTTGCACGTACCTCACGAGGAAGCAAAATCAGGTAATCGTATATGAACCCCGCAATAATACCCGCTGCATTGAAATTAGGGTCACCGAACAAAGCGACGAAGTCACAGATGAATTGCGTCATTAAACGTTAAACAGAAGTCAAGTTGAATGAGTTCCGCTTACCTCTAGCATACTGCAAGGCAAAATTCACTCTGATTGGAAGAACAATCAAGCATTGACCAAAACGCGACGTACCCCGAGAAACTGCAGTTCTCTAATAGCAGAGAGAAGAGCATCGTCAACTCCAGCCGTTGGAGTTGACATACGGAGAGCAGGTACTATCTGTCAGGTTCCGAGGGCAGAGCAAAAAGAAAAATCAAGGGTTGCAAAATATCAGCCGGGAAGGAGCCTGGAAGGAAGGGGAGGGAGGATTGGTGGGGGTTGCCACATCACAAAATTCCTGAAAAATATATATCGCGCCGTGGCTGTGATCACTGGCATCAGCAATGATGGTATATTATAAGGTTCGATTTTAGATGATCTTGCGTTCATCAGTAATGTAAGAACTCGAAAAGCGGCTATGTGCTTAAGGAAGATTCTAACCGACGAAGTGAGGGGATGATTATAAATACATCTGGAAAGGTGTCCTTGGTGACAATCCGTAGTAGCTTGTCTGCTTGTTCACTTTTCTCAAGCGAGGTATAAGAGTCTGTGGGACTTTGTGTGAAATTCCAATAGAGTAATAATGTACTTGCAGGAATCATATCAAGGGATCAGACCTGCCGCCTTCACGATCAGGAAACGCCACTTGCATTGAGAAGGAGGAGACCCCGAAAGCTTGCTGATGTCCCACGACTAGCCTCCCGTTTTGGAACAAGAACCCCGTATCAAGAGCCACAAAGCCGCTCGTGGACGTCGTGTGCCGAGACTAGAAAGGGGCCCGTACTCGGTTCCCTAGTGAATGTGTTCATTGAGTTCGCTGTAATGCATACTGACACTAAACGATTTGCGAAATGTGCAATAAAAGAGAGAAGTCTAGTTGATTAGATGGGTCGTACAGAACTATTCTATCTAGAAGATGACATAGAATGTGACTTGCTTTAATACTAAATGAATTAGAAGAGAAAAAAACACGATAAGCACAACGAGCGAATGCAATTCGATATACTCCCCTTCCTCGCTTCACTGAGCATGAATAATAGAAGACGAGGATGAACTCTTAACCCAGGATAAAACATCGCTCATAACTGACTCCCGACTCTTAGGTCCGATATCAACGCCGCCGACACCAACACCACAAGCAGGACTGCTATCAGCAGCAGTACAACACTTGGCTCCGGTACGTTGCATGATATCGTCTCCTAGCTCGCCATTGCAATTACCGTCACCACCGGTAGAGGAGGAATGAAGAGTCGACGCAATAGGGACGGCAGGAAGAGGAGCTAATCCCATAGCTAGAATTATACTCTCAAACCCACGATTCCTCGGTCCTTGATCACATTCTTCCTCCTCCACACATTCTTTCACGCTCTCTCCTTCGCACTCTACCCCTCCAACCCCATCCTCACCCACTAACTTACTATCAGGCTCAAGCGCCACACCAGCACAACGCGCAAGGGAACCAAAGACGTACTTTGCCCTTTCAGGATCCCGACGCCAGCTTGGAAGACTTGATGCAAAGTTGATTGGGATGTCTTCGTCTACGCTTGTGGGGATGGTGAGGTTAGTGATGGTGTATGTGGAGGAGTAGGATGAACCTGAGGACGTAGTGCTAGTGGTAGTGGATGTAGGTAAGAGGAGTGGGGGTAATGGTGTAGTGGAAGGTTGGGAGGTCGTGCTGATGCTTGGTATAGATTTTTCGAGTTCTGAGGTGGTGGAGGTGGTGGTTGCGGATAGAGGTAGACTGATTAGCGCAGGGACGATTGTCCCTCTCTTGAGGGCACGCCTAGACTTGATCGATCGAGCGCGAAGTCCGGATAGAAGTGCTGGGAACTTGAAATCTGAAGACGAAAGATTAGCGGCGAGTAAAGTGTAGAGGGTGAGGAGCGTACTACTGTTCTCGGTATATTTGAGTCCTTTGACAAAGTCGAGTCGACTAGTGGTAGCGTCCTCGGCTCGGGCCTGATGGTCACGAAGAGCGTCTTTCAAAGCGTTCGCAAGTAGACCTTCGAGTTTAGGGTTGAGGTGGCTGACGACTTTCGTGGGTAATTGTGTAACCGTCGGCGTGTTGAGGTGAGCGGCCGGAGAATCAGTTGTATTGGCCGGTGCCTGTCGTTGGGCTTGGGAATCGGATAAAGCTGGAGGCAAAGATTCGGTTTCAGCCCTAGCCTGACAGATAGGTGGTTCGCCCTCGGTCGGAGAGAAAGAAGTTTCTTTCGCTTTCTCCATGGGGTGGGCTTCGTATATGATGAAAGTGTTCGCATTGTATCCACAGCTCGGCTTTTCTTCGATGACTGGTGCTTTCTCAGTATCGGCAGGGTCCGGGACGTCAGGATTAGAGCCAGTGCTTGTGGATTGAGCCGAGTCCAAGTTCGCCTCGAGGTCCTTGCTCTTCTCATTTACATCATGTCGAGTCTTGGTAGGTTTTGAAGAATGTAAGTCGGATCCTTGACGTCGCTCAGCAGCAACCGAGGGAGGATATTGCGACCAATCGACGTGGTAACCGAGAAATTCTTTTGTGAGCATCCAGAAAAGAGCCAAGAGATAGACAAAGTAGGCGCCGCATGTTTTGAAATTATTCCAGAATTTCATGGCCACGATACAAGAAGAGGGTCGAAAAAAGCGAGTAGGACTGGGCGTTAAGCCAGGCGGCTTATAATCCCAAACTGTTGGCTGACATTTCGAGTTCGCCTAGGCCAACGACCAGGCAGAGTGCGAATAACAGTGCCCAGAGTCAGCCGAGCACAGGCGTCATCAGCCGGCGGCGAAGGAAACAAACATGTTGAGAAAAACATAACCCGAAAAGGAGCTTTACGGTTCATTACGCCAACATTCCCACGAACTACGTAGAGGAGAAACGAAACAAAAATTGAAATTTCTGACATCAAACCCTCACCATGGCCAGTCCCTCCGCTCCCTCCTTCCTTGAACGTGCTCAGGACTTTGTCGCGGAAAACAAGCGCGCAATCCTTATTGGCACTGCTGCTGCTGTCGTCGCTGCCGGAGGTGTCGCTTACTATGCCTCAACTTCTCGGCAGCGAACGGTAAAGGGAGACCTCGAAAAGGGCGAGAAAAAGGACAAGAAGAAGGGCAAGAAGAAGAAGGGGACCCCCAAGGACTCACAGGGCCCTATTCTTGAGGAGCGGAAGACGACAGTGCAGGAGGCCGAGGGTGAGTATTTGAGTCTGGATATTATATCTGTTCCGATGTGACATGTATACCGTAGCTGATGTCGAGAAACTCTCTGCGGAGGAGATTGCCTCCAAGTCGGAGGAGGTGAGCAGCTTATATTAACCGAATGTATGACACAGCGCTGAATATTACCAGGAACGGGCAGAAATCGCGGCCACGTTCAAACAAAAGGGCAACAATGCCTACAAGTCGTCAAACTACTCTCAGGCGGCAGAGTATTACACAAAAGCCATCCAGATATCGCCCAAACCGGAGTCGACGTTCTACAGCAACCGCGCAGCATGCTACGTCAACATGTCACCACCACAGCATGAGAAGGTTATCGAGGACTGCAACGAAGCACTACAACTCGACCGGACCTATGTGAAGGCACTCAACCGACGTGCTGGTGCATATGAGGGTTTAGGACAATACGAAGCTGCTCTTCGGGGTATGTCGTGTGATCGGTCTGCACCAAAACATACGCTTACTGAACGTTGTAGACTTCACTGCCGCCACTATTCTTGACAAGTTCCAGAATCAGTCAACAGCAGCAGCCGTGGAACGAGTCCTCAAAAAACTCTCGACTGAAAAGGCCGCTGAAATTATCAAGGGCCGAGAGCCCCGTTTACCTTCACATACCTTCATCTCTGCCTACTTTGCCGCTTTCCGGGAGCGGCCTCTACCCGTGCTTCCCGAAACCCCAGCTCAGGGAGACGAGACGCTCTTGCTTGCTCTACAGGCGCTCAAAGCGTCTGATTACCCCCACGTTGTCTCCTTCGTCAACGAAGCCATTGACCAAGGTATCTCGACAGCGGAGGGCAAGGCTGAGGCACTCAACCTCCGTGGGACATTCAAGTTCCTGATGGGAGACGTTGAAGGTGCCAAAGACGACCTGAACGAGAGCATTCAGCTCATTCCATCGTTTACTCAGTCTCTCGTCAAGATTGCTAGTGTACATATGGAGCAGGGTGACCCTACCACAGCATTCCAGTGTTTCGAGGACGCTATCAAGCATAACCCTAATGATCCCGATATTTACTACCACCGTGGGCAGGGTACGCGTCTTCCTTTATTGCCTGTAATTCGATGCCTGATTCCATCCGTCTTTAGTGCTCTTCATTATGAGCGATTACGCTGAGGCCTCGCAGAACTACACAAAGTCTTCAGAACTCGATGAAACTTTCGTATTCAGCCACATCCAACTTGCGGTAGCGCAGTACAAGTCTGGCAAGATTGCCAACAGTATGGCTACATTCCGTCGAACAATCAAGTCCTTCCCTAACCGCAGCGAACCTCAAAACTACTAGTGCGTCTCCCTTCCTTCCTCTTCTCTTCACCACTCACCCTCTGCTCTCTTTCTTCCTCTTATCTAGCGGTGAACTTCTCCTGGACCAAGGCCGGTTCGAAGAAGCCATCGAGAAATTCGACAAAGCTATTGAACTCGAAAAACTCAAATCACCCCAATCACCCAACGTCCTCTCACTCGTCAACAAAGGTCTCGCACTGTATCAATGGAAACAAGATATCGGAGCTGCGGAGAGATGCTGTAATGAAGCTTTGAGGACCGACCCAGAATGTGAGGCAGCGGTGGCCACGCTCGCGCAGCTGAATTTGCAGCAGAGTAGGATCGAGAAAGCTGTGGAGATGTTTGAGAGGCAAGCGGAGCTTGCGAGGAGTGAGCCTGAGCTGGCGAATGCGTTAACGTATCAATATGTGAGTTTATTTTTGTTGATATTGAGTGGTGTGGGTTGAAGCTGACGTTCCTTTCTTCGAATTCTCGTAGGCGTCGAAATCGCAGTTGGACTTCATCCAGAATTATCCCGAGATGGCAGAGCAATTGAGCCAGATCGCACGAGGGATGCCTTAAGCTGTGGCATGGCTTGACAGTGTTTTATCCAACCACCTTAGATACATTGCGTAGACATAGTAATGAGTAATTTTTTTAACTGAAGGACATTCTTGCGCCTCATCTAGTTTTTCTGATTCTTTTTCCCGCTATCTGATTATTAGTATTAACATTTTTTTCTTTTGCATTAATTTTCGCTGTTGTCGCCTTTCCTTTTTCATAATTTTTTCTTCGTGGTGACATTTCTTCCCATATTCGTTTTTTTTGGGGGTTCCCATGCCCTGCAATGCACACTCCATTCACTAGATTATGCCCATTGATAATGACATCATTGTTGATGTAGCATGGCAGATTCCAGTGTCTCAAACTTCAATACTCAATATCTTTGTACTGGCAGTGATGTGGGGACAGTTTGATGACTGTGCAGTCATTCGCTGGCAGTGATGCAGCTGCTGGCATATGCTGCTGGGCTGCAGCTTTACCACGAGGGTCTAAGGCGGTAATAGGCGAGGATGATGTGAGATCAGCATGTATCAATGTTAGACGGTGGAAACAGCTAAAAATATTCAATAAATCAGCTGTAATATAAGCTCTCAGACGCTTTAAAAACTGTATTAATCTTACAAATTCATGTATCTACAAAAAATATTTACTTCAATTTTAATCTGAGCAACGCGTATGCAGGAGCAGTATTCAGAATTATTCGATTATTTGCGTGAATTCAGTATGCGAGTCCGTATATGCTGTTTGTCGCTATTACAGTCGAAGAGCTGAATGCATCGATTGATTGATGCAAGAGATGATAATTGTCTCAGTGATTATTTGTTTCTGATTCACGGACGTTCCATCAAACTGTTCAATTTACTTTTATCTCATTAGTTTCTATTTTTATATCATTCTGTTAAGGTGAACCCTGTATTCTACACAGTAATGGTCCAAGGATTTCGTCAATTATGAGCATATCCATTGTTTCCTGAATCAAAATCTTGTTATCCTGTTGGTATCGTGCACAGTAAATCATTAAGCCGTCGCTTCAACACGCGTAGCAGTGGCGAACACTTAACACCAAAATTGTGGTAAGAGTTGATGTATAATTACCGGTGGCAATAGGTAAGGACTTACCATGATTGAAATTGAACGGATCGACCATCTTGAGCCGTACAATGAGCCTCTGCATAACTTGATGCAGTTCGGTCATAGACCAGGCATGTGCGAGAGTGATCATTTCCAAAGCAAGATCTATATCAGATTCAGTCCGCGCAAGGACGGGTTCTTGAGATGTATACGCATAATCTATTGAAGTCCGAAAGTGTACTGAGTTTTATTGATTCAAGTAAACTGATAACCCTCACTTTACCTAGGATGCTTTTGACGCAAGGACGCGAATATCCTGGGACAGGGACGGCAATTGGTTCCTGAGAAGACGCCAATCCGGCCTCCTGAAAACCACCGGAGAACATTTCTCTGAAATACTCGGTATAAGCAGCCAGATATGCCCTATGCGCGTACAAGGGTTCATCGCCTCCAAAGTTAGCTTCACAGATGAAACTGACATCAACGCAGATACGACTCTTCCTCATCCCGTTGAAGCTGGTGCAAAGATTTGATAGACGTTCCTTGTCGGTTGCTGTTTCTTGTTGCGCTCCGGCACTTCCCCGTAATCGATTGTACGTGCGCCTGCGGCAACGAGCAACTGATTGAAGGGCTTCATGAAGTTTCTCGGGCATTGGAGGAATCCAGTATCATACTCGTCGAGTAAAACGTGGTCCGCTCTCTTCCAGTTCCATTTCTCGGATATGTTCTCTGGATCATCGACGTTAAGGAACAAAGGAACACCATCTGCGGTACACCGCTGCAAGAACACCTCGGCAGAATCAGTATGTTCGTTGAGCCATTGATATGTCTGCCTAAGATGCTGCAGAAGGGTGGAATTATGAGGATGATCTGATGCTACGTCCGTTGCGAGTACAACGAGATGATCGACCTGGTGTAGATTTTTGACTATCAACAAACGTATGGAAAGTGAGTGTGCACAACTTACCACTTCCTCTGCAGTCGGAACGCTTAATCCTTGATACGTCATAAGAACCCGTTGATGGGGCTGTGTATTGTACAATGCACGCTGTGACCAAGCAATTGCCATGTACTCTGCTCGGACGAGTTTGCTCGGTGCTACTACATCGGGTAAGAAGCGAGCGCGAGACGTGATGTATCTTGTGGTATCAACGTCTTCAATGGGTCGTGGAGAGGGATTCCGAGGAATAAAGCGGAGATCATCCAGCGTTGTCCACTGATATTCCTCACTCGCATTTGCATGCAAAGGAAGGTCTTCCGCGAAGATATGGAAGAGTACAGCGGCACGGTCCTTGATATCGCACCCAATAGCCTGCTGGAAAATCTCTACACAATCCTGAACAGTTCAATACTGAGATTACGTTGCCTCTTGAGTCCGAATGACTCTAGAGAGCTTTCAAAAAAGCGGAAGGATGAAAGAAGGAAACGCTCTGAGCTAGATCCAAATGCTGCCAAGAACAAATCATCGTTGGAGGAATAGAATGTGCGGAAAGCTGAATCTCTCGGTGGGAGTTCGGAACAGGTATCCCGGCGCTAGGTTCTGAGGTATGTCTCAGGAGGACGGGAATAAGAGTCATGTACGCCGCGTCCAGATTGGGATCGAGTCTCGCAGGGATGTTAAGGATTTGTTGAATGGAGGACGGAGGCTTATTTCCCATTGACTCGAGCAAGGAGTCGTGGGCGGTAATCGTTGTATCTGCGAACGGACTAATGGATTCAATCGACACATCTCTGGGAAGCATCTGAACCTCATTCGCAGACACGAATGAACCAGTAGCGGATGTCCATAATGGTAATTGTCGATAGTTGGTATGACTGCGAAAGAAAGCTGGCCTTCTTGGAGATAGTTCAGAGCGAATCCAGGAAACGAAACGACGGCGGGATTCGGGCTTCAAAGAGTCGAATAGTGTTGACACGTTGGGACAGTGATTAAACAACTTGGACAGGACGCACTCGATACTTAGGTCTTCTGAAACAAGGACTGACCGTACTTCTTCCAATAGACATGCTTCGTCGATCAGTTTGAAACCCATCTGCGATAAACAGTCGATGAGAAGGTTCTGGCGATTGAAGTCGGCAATAATAGTTACGGAGGTTTTGCAATGGGTGAGGGACAAGTAACGACCGGGGGTGAGAGTTGGTATAAGTGGATAGGAGGTAATAGCAGATACGGATATTTTGAGGAGGGGAAAAACCTTCCAGAACGCCTTGATCCAGTTTCTAGTTCTAGCCTCGGTTTCTTCAAGCGAGGAAAGCTGAGGAACATAATCCTCTATGAGCGAGTGTATGTCGGCGTCGGTAATCTTCTTCACGTTAAGCCCGTAATCTCGAGAAGCTGTGTTGTTGGCAAATCCATTTTCACCATTCGACTGGGACGGAATACTGGTTCTTCGTAGGCCTCGCGTGGAGCGACAAAGAAATGAGAGTGAGAGTGCGATATGGCAGTAAATGTCGCAAAGGAGCCGTCCTCGACTGGCAAGATACGTAGCCCATCCAAACATTCAAACTGTGAGTAAGTTGGGTCACCGAGGAGGAATTTGATCAGCTCGTGAAGCTCATTTCTCTCGAGATTCTCCGCAGTGAATTGTGTGGAGTTGAGCAGAATCTGGTCGTGAAGGTACTTCGGTGACACAATGGAGAGCGTCGAGTCTTTGCTTGAAAGTTTAAGTCGCCGGATGACTGACGAGGGAAGCTCTGCTGCATCCGACGGCCGAATAGCGTCTAGCACTTTGACGACAGAACGTGGAAGATTGTACATGAAGTGTGCAGTACCAGGGGACAAGACCGCTGAATGATAGCTGCTTTTAAGTATGCACAGCTCCGAACCGACTGCGATTTGATAGAAAGCATCCATGATCATCCTGGATATGACATTGTATTTGTCCGACAACACCACTCGAGTGTTCCCTGGCCAATAAACCACATTCTCCGAGGAAGACGCCCTGTCTGCTAGGAGGTGCAACCAAAGTGTTGGGATGATGGAAGTAAATAGCCACCGATTATAGATCGCTTCCTTATTCTCATACTCGTCAAGTCGTATTGATCTTCTATCAGAAGCCAAAATGAACGGTCCCGAGAGATGAACAGGAAGGTCGAGTGGAATTGGAAGAGGAAGTGTTGAAAAGAGATTGTGACTTGGGCCAGGCGTTGAACACGCTGCCGCTATGTGAACGACAAGGGGTGTCCTCAGGCGATACTGCTCCTGGAGCGATGATATAGATGGTGGAAGTTGGGATTCGTCTACAACGAGGGATAAGATTCGCCAATCTTGCCCATTTCGATGAGGGGGCGCTATTACAGAGACTGTGTGCGAGGTAATACGATCATTTATATTAGTTATTTCGCTACGTGAAGCGGAAATGGACCAGGATTTGGTTATAGGTCCGTATCTCCGCTCATAGCAGCTGATTGAGTCGATCGAGGTGAATAGGAGACATTTGGACGCAACCGCTTCGAAGGTGGAGGCAAGGTTGTGTAACGAAGCAACCTTCTTGAATATGGGCTCGCAGGAGGAAAATTGGGCAGAGGTTCGGATCGGAAGGCGAAATAGAGTCTGACGATCCATATTAGAAATGGGTATCATATCAGGCCAAGGGTAATGTCAAACACATACGCCATTGTAGCTGTACTCTTGGGTAGGATCTTTGGGTGGGTTGAAATCAAACACGCCGATCAGCGGGGTAAGGTGATCGGCATATAGTCTTTAAAGGCGTAGGCCGGTTAGCCATTATCACAAAATGTCGTACAAACACCAGTCTCACCTTCTCACGACTGAGAGAGGTCGGCGCAGGGCAACCCTCTCAACAGAAAGATGAGCTTTGCATGGGTTTAGAAACAGGACTTGGTCTCCGGAAACAATCATTGCAAGCTGGAATACACGAACATCAGATTAGGAGCCCGAGTTTAATACACGAAAAGCTAACCTCGGTGACGTGAAACATCGTCAGGGCACCTAAACCAAATTGTCCAATGGAATCCATCTTCCCAGATTTTCCACCTATTCCTGTACGCAGGATTCCTATGAAGTCATCATTGGTGAATACGCTATTATTGTGAACGACAAGTGCTGGAACGTCCTGGAAGCTGCGACAGTGACTAGAGATCAAAGCATTAGTGGGTGACACTTTCTCATCAAGGAGGATATTGAATTCCGTTGCCCCGGCATCCGAAGCATTCGCGAGAAACTCCAGAAGGAGCTGGGAGTCGGTGTACTCTCTCAGGCGATTACGAATTGTGGTAACGAAATCTTCGCCCATGTCGAGTTCGTCGTCTACACTATTGCCAGAATTAATCAAGCCTAGCCGACGTAGTGCAAGTCTTTCGGCGAGGCTGTCCGAGATCTCAGGATGAGCGAGGAAATTGTTGCCGACGTCGACAAGACATGCACGAGAACCAACATCGTTGTAGCATATCATCTCGAAAGGCCGCAATGTGCCCTGAGTGTCAGGAATGATGAGGCTTATACGTTCTGTAGGATCAAGCTGTGGTAGCCACGATAGGAGACGAATAACGCCGCTGATAACATGCCTGTCAGCCATAGATCCCGCTGTCGAAGTATAAAGGTATTGTAGCTGATCCAAAATTGTTTGCTTAGATGGCCTATTGAACATTCAGTATTACGGGGAAGCGCAGTAAGACTTAGCGACCTACCAATCAGCGCAGCCCATCTTGCGGAGGAACTCGTGCATGCGAGAGTCAAAGTAAGTTGCGTGGAAGCCGACTGAAGGGATGTCTTCTCCATTAAGCAACACGAAAGAGGTCGCCACAAGAGTCCGCTTCCGAGTTGGAACCCAGTTCTTGTCCTTGAGAAGCTCTCGAGTCTCGGGGAGCTCAAATGACCTGAGATTACTACGATAGCCAATATGCTTGATAATATCGTAAACCTTTTCGAATTGCGGCTCTAGTTGGTCCAAGACCTTGGATAGTTGTTGCTTCAGGACTGAGAAAGGCACCTCAACGTCCCATAGAAAGGCCTTGCGAAGGTAATAACCTATTGGGACGTCCCCGTTGACCATCGGCATCACCTCATCAAATAGGTGCGTTTTCCCATAATGAGAAGATGCGTCCCGGCACGAAAGAGGACTCTCAAGTCCCGTCGAGGTTGGGATCCATTTGAGATCACGAGAGAGGGAAGAGTTGAAGAGGTCACGGCAATCAAAGCGGTGTCTGTCGATGAAGTTGATGACCGTCTTCGCAAGGTCGGATGCTTGGTGCGTGGAAATGTACCGGATGCGCTCGCATAAAATTTCCAGAGAGAGCTCGGAAATGAAAAGGTCCAAACTCCGAAGGTGTTTGACGAGTGTTCGGGAAGCTGGTTGTGATGTATCAGGCAAGTAGGACAAGGATTCAGTGAACAGTTCGACAATAGACGAGTCGGGATCGACCAAGTCTTTAGGTGCCCTTTGTTTCCCATCACGTGCAAAGACGAAACTGATAGAGGCTAAACGCGTCAGGACTCCACGCGAAACAGAGAAAGGGTTCGAGACCAGATCCTGAACGAAATGGAGCTGCGTTTCCGGAGATTGCGATTGGAAGTGTTTGAGCATGAGCTCCTGCAATTCACTCGCAGAAACTGGTGAAGGATGTTTGGAGTCCAGATGTTGTAAAATTTCACGCCCCATGACCCGGACATTAATCCAAACCGTGGAGGGAACTTGGGGTATCACAGGAATGGCAATCGGATCGAGACCCAACACGGTATATAAACTAGAGATCGAGGAGATAGTGTACGATGATTGACCTTCAGGTGTGTAGGAGAGCAGTGGATACATGGGAATGGATCGAAGACGAGAACAAAGTGTGGTGCCAGTGGAAATGGCGCCATGCTTGAAAGTCGAGGAGGACAAGTGTCGAATGAAAAATTCTGAGAGTTGATTCGCTTCATCTGCTGTGAAGTCGGCATCAATATTTGAAGGGAGTGCACGAAGCAGATTATGGATGTCGGAAATGGGTGAGAGATTCTTGAAAGCTTGTCGCGCTCGCGGTTTCATACGGGGATCGAGTAGAACTATACCCAACTTCTCCAGGAGTTTCGCGATGCTAGGTTCGTCCTCTGTGTTGAAAAGAGTGTCCGTCCTACGGCGTAGCCCTCGAGTTGTTGGAACCATGAAAAATGAATTAAAGTGTCCAAGATACCAGCCTAATTCTTCAGCGTAAGTCCAGAATTGGTTCAACCAGTCAACCTGACTGCTCTCCGGCACTCCAGAATGTTCAGTGGCATAATGCGATGTTTCAAGGTATGTAACGGCTTGCATCGAGTCAAATGCTTTGACGTTGAGAATACTGAGGCCATGATTGAGGAGAACACGACGCGTGCTCGGCGTCATGCGTCGGAGGGATATGGCACCTGGGTCGTAAACTCCAAAGAGATTTTCTTCGGTTTCATCAAGGAGAATGTGAGATGATAGTGGGGATCGAAAGGAACTTCTTGCGCTGAGGAACACACGACTACTGGCGACAGACGGAACAAGGGGAAGACCGATGATGAAGCTACAGTCCAATGTTGAGAGTAGGTAAGCGAGGATGAGATCAGTATCTGCGTCGCCAAGGTTCGCGAGTTCGTGGATGAGTTTCTGTGTTGAGTCAGTTAATGAAATGGCAAAGAATCTGGGGTTCACGAACCAGTAATTCAGCATGAGTGGCTTTCGGACTGAGCTTTCGGATCTTTGCCGGAAAAGCGTCGACGACTGTTTGCGTAATGTATTGCGGTGGTTGGGTGATCGCAAGACCGGTACGGGCGAGGACATCCAAAGTTTCGTTGGCCGTCGATGATTCTGCGAAAAGGAATGACTCCGCTCGCCCGTACGCAGGAGAGCCCCGTCCATAAAATGGCCAGATGGAAAGACCAATAGCATATTTGGCGACGTTTGAAGGCATGCCCTTCCAATACACGTAGTCCCCGGAATGTACATCTGCTTGAAGGATTGGCCACGCATCAGAAATGTCTGTAATTTGATCACGTTGGACGAGGGTCTCGAGAAGAATTGCCCACGCTTGCGGGATATAGGTGTTGAAAAGAAGCTGATTCCACTCAATGAGGGCACTGGGCGGAATTATTCAGATTAATAGGCATAGGGAAAAGGCTGGACATAACACGCACTGGTCATCCGAACCCTTGACGATACCAACCTCGCCACCGTTACGAAGGTTTTGCCTCGATTGAGTGAGAGAGAATAGAGCGTGGATGTGCACAGGAAATTTTGTTTTAAGGGGAAGGGGAAGGAATGTGAAAAGCCGGCCTATTTCAGTCAGACCGGGGGCGTTCAACGGAATTGCGAGATTGATGGTAGGAACAAGCTTGTGTTGCGAGAGGGTAGTCGTTGGATTCCCTCCAAGGCGTTCAGCGAGCGCTGCTACTGCCTCTTCTTCGGAGAAAGGAGCATGGAGAATCCTCCATTCTCTCTCCTCCAAACGGTCAGGGAATCGCGTCCGGATAGTGGATTTCTGGGTCTGATACTGGCCATTTGGTTCCAGAGGGCTTCGATCAATAGTGGCAGAGGCAATTTCTGATCTATTACCATCAACATTAATCTCGTAGATCTCCACTGAAGTTACGTGACGCAGGAAGAGGAGAGCGACATTCAACTCTTCGAGCGCAAAGTCCTTCAGGAGCTTCGAAATTTCGTCGGGTTGGATCGGTCTGTTGCCAATCTGGCTAGGAGACTTGCGGAGAGGTAAGCGAAAGATCGAACCATTGAATGGTAGATCCATTTCTAGATCAGAACTAAAAGCATTGAAAGATGACAGATGATCTCTATACTGTTCTCTGTCCTTTACAATGTTGAGCTTGACACCACCGAGCTTGACGCCCATAAACTCAGCGAAGTCATGTTGCGGGTCGAGTAGTGCCAGGTAGGGCCCGGACAGAATATGAGGAGTGTCGGTAATCTGATATTGGTGGCTGAGCTTAACGTGAAATAAAAATACCGGAAGTACGCACGTGGTAGCACGAGCGGAAACCGATCCCGTACTTTCCAATTTTCCTAGGAAAATAAATTAGGACAGAGGCAATAACGGAAGCGAAACTCTTACGAGGTGTCAGCTATCTTAGAAGATCGATGAATATTTTGAAGCGCACTCCAGTCTTCATCTTGGATCAGCTCATCGTTATATGCGAGGAGGGCCGGTCCTTGTGTCTCGGTCAAATATTTGTGATATATGGAAGTTGAGCCATGAATACGACGGTCGAGCACGAAAACCTGACCGCCGAGATTGAGCGTCTTTTAGAAACAGCTGTGGAAGGGACGGACCTGTTTGGTAGCCTTTGCGTCGTCCGAGTTCTGTAGCAACTCACGTAGGAGTCCAATTGAAAATGGATAGCTCCCCAAAATTGCACGAATAGCAGCTGTCGGGGCAACGTTTTCACCAAAGCCTTCGGCCATAATGACTGCGGCTTGGGTAGAGAGGCACAAAAAGTGGCTTATATATGAACAAGTGCTGTTGAGTTCCCGTGACAGGATTAAGCTCCTGTCTCACCAGGCGTGTTCGGGTCCTTGTCTCGATATGGCTCCGATAACACCGCGTGGAAGAGATGTTCACAGCATTGAATTAATTAAAACTGATGAAGTGGACAGAACGTTACACAAGCTCATTGGGAAACCCTGCTTTCACCTTGAGTTGGAATTTGTAGTCAGTGCACTGTCCAATCTAAGTGAGATAAGACATACGGGTTACACCTACATTGCTTGAGGTTCATTGGGTGTACGACGCGGTAGGATCAATCATCGATCATCAGTCGCAGCGAGCGCATAGTTATGCTTCTATGATTCGTAGTTCTGATGAATCTCTGGCTTCTGAAAGGAAACGTGGCTGAGTTTTGAAGCTTGAAGTTCGATTGTGACCCGCAAGTTTGATATTGACCAATATACGAAATCCGACTTCGCACAGAGCTGAAGCTCTTGAACCTTGTGACAGTCACCAGGCACCGGCCTGGTGATGTGACTTTACGCACCCTGCATGCACGTGTTGGCACCAATCTTGATGGAGTCCCTCATGCCATCGGCCATTCGGTCAGAACACCATTCTTCTTGACACTACTCTTGCTCATACGATCATTCCCTTTGACCTATTTTGCACTGATTCACTGCCTTTTTCAACGTGTTGTGCATCGCCATTTATCCTTTTTTTGCCATCATCTTTCCGTCACGTTTTCCCTCAAGTTTCTTCTACATGGGCTGACGCACAACACACCCCGGAATCGATGCACCCGAGTTGGGCAACTTTGACCTGTGCTGTCCAGCGTAGAATCCACATCTAGATCCTTACGCGTGGGGACGTCTCATTATGATACCATTCGAAAAGGAAATTCAAGTGATACTACATCCGAGTTTCGAAACTACAGATAAGTCGTGCTACAGCATCTATTACCGTCACCTTTCAGTCTTATGCTTGGGCCTGAGCAATGGCTTTCGCAATAAGGGCCTTATTTCTCTGCCTATACTTCTTGCAATGGTCTATCAGTTCCGTCGCTTCTGTGTTTTCAGCAGTCGCAAGTACTATGAAGCTCACATCAGTACCAACACGTCATAGAGCCAAGTGATCACTCACCATGCTCGAGATTGAATGGATCAACCATCTTCAGCCTGATGATGAGATTCTGAAGGATACGATGCAACTCGGTCAGCGACCAAACGTTCGCGAGTGTGAGCATTTCCAAGGCTAGATCTGTATCCGAGTCCGTCCGCTCAAATCGAGGCTCCTTCATTGTGTACACAAAATCTACCAAAAGAATAGATCAATGTTTGTCGGTACATAAATGGATGCTAGCACTTACCGAGGATGCTTTCCACACAGTTACGGGAGTATCCCTGGACAGTAACTATGATGGGATTGTTGGATGACGCGTCTCCGGCTTCCGTAAACGAACCCGAGAACATTTCGTTGAAATGAGTGGTGTATGCAGCCAAGTACGCCCTGTGCGCGCTCAGAGGCTCGTCGTCGGGAGGATCGCAAATGAAGCTGACATCAGTGCAAACACCCTGTTTCCGCATCCTATCGAAGCTAGTACAAATGCTGGAGAGACGCTCTTCATCTTTTGGCCGTTTATAAAGGGGCTCTACGTCTTTCCCGTAATCGATCGTAACTGCTCCAGCTGCAGTAAGTAAGGAATTGAACGGCTTGAGGAAGTCTCGAGGGCACTGTAGGAATCCTGTATCGTAGATGTCGAGGAGAATGTGGTCTGCCCTTTTCCAGTTCCACTCCTCGGCTGTGTTAGTCGGATCGTCGACGTTAAGGAACAATGCGGCGCCGTCTGCGGCCGACAGTTGCAGATAGAACTGGGCATCCTTGGCATGATCGTTAAGCCATTGATATGTCTGCTCAAGGTGGCGTATGAGACTGGGATTTCTTGAGTGTTTCTGCGCAACTGACGTGGCGAGGACAGCGAGATGGTTAACCTAAGATAATCTACTAAGTATGATAGCCTACACTGAACGTGATAAATCTGGCCTACCACTTCTTCTGCAGTTGGAGTGCTCAGTCCTGGATAGGCCATGATTAATCGCTGATGAGGCTCCGTACTGTAGATAGCGCGCTGGGACCAAGCGATCGGTATGAATTCTGCACGGATGAGTTTGCTTGGAGAGACGATATCCGGTAAGGACTCAACCTCAGGGTCGATGAATGGTGTGGCATCAACGCCTGGGATGGGTTGTGCGAACATGTTGCGGGGAATGAAACGAAGATGGTCAAGCATTTTCCACTGAAGCTCGCTCTTTTTGTTGCTTGCGTTGGCATGCAAGGGAAGCTCCTCTGAGAATACAATATAGATAACCGCTGCTCTGGTTCTCGGATCGTCCTCGTTGCTACCTTGGAAGGCTTCCACGCATGTTCTGAACATCGCAAGGCTCAAGTCGCGCTTCTGTATCAGACCGAATTGATCCAGGCGATTCTCAAACTTCCGGAACAAGGGAAGAATGAAGCGCTCGGAATCGGAACCAAATGCTGCTAGGAATAAATCTTCGCGAGAAGAATACAATTCCGTTGACTCCTTTATCATCCTTCGAGAGTTTGGCACAGGAATCCCCATGCCTGATTGCGAATTCGCCAGAAGCACATTGACAAGTTGCTCAAATGCTCCCTCCATGCCTGGCTTCAAGTGCGATGGGATCTTGTTTAAATATGGTCGAATATCTGAAACTCGATTAACGTCCATCTTGTTGAGCAGGTGATTGAAGCCAACAACGGGGGAAGTAGTGAAGGGTGCAATAGAATCGAACGTGATGAGTTGGGGAAGCATTAGGGCATCAGCTACAGACAGAAATGAGCCATCGACTGATCTCCAGAGCGGAAGGCGTCGATATTCTGTACGTGTCAAAAACCACTTTTTCTTCTTGCGATGAAGATTAGAAATGATCCATTCGCGAAAGGTACGATGCATCTCTGATTCCAATAAATTGAAAAGGTCCTCCAGGCTCCTCGGATGATCGAATAATCTCGAAGCCACATATTCAAATGTCAAAGATGCAACGATGAGGGCTGAACGAACTTCTTTCGACAAAAAGGCTGTGTTGATGAGAGTGAACCCCATCTGGATCAGGCATGTTGATAAAAAGTTCTCCACCTTGTTGAAGTCGGCGATGATGACACCAGGGGATTTACAATGATTAAGTGAATGGTAAAGCCCAGTGGTCAGGGTGGGTATGAGAGGATAATCTGAAATGTTCGCGCCCGAAAGTGATAGTTTGAGAGAGGGATAGTTCTTCCAGAACTTCTTAATCCACTCCCGAGTGGCGTGGTCAGCACCAGAAAGAGTCGGCAGTCGGGGAATACGCCCTTCTAACAGCTGGCCTATTGAGGCATCGGTGATCGTGCAGACGTTCAGTCCTCAAACCTTCAGGAGATTTTCGGGCTCTAAGTCTCTGTGCACGAGGCGACTAGAGAGGAATAGCTCTTCTTCGGCGATCGTGGGAGGGCAACATAGAAACAGGGCCCCGATGCGGGACCAAAAGTTGCAAAACTTCCATCGTCGAGAGGGAGGAGTGGAAGGTCATTCAAGGAATTGAAGGGGTTTGGGTCTCTCAGAAAGAAGGTGACCACATCTCGGATATGTGTGAATACAAGCATTTCGGCAGAGAATTGTGTCGGGTTCCTTTTAATCTGGTCGTGGATATACTTCGGCTCAACAAGAGTAACAGCATTTTGGTTTTCTCGAAGTCGTCTGGTAATACCCGGTGGTAGTTTGACAACATCCCAAGGCCGTATGATTTTTAGAACCTCAGACACGCCCTTCGGAAGTAAATACATGAGATGTGCATCCTGAGGGGAGAGGACCTGCGCATGATATTTGCTCCTGAATATGGGCAATTCGGTATTCGCAGCCACCCCGTATAGAGCATCCATAATCGTCGTGGATATGATATTGTATTCGTCCGTTTCTACGGGCGTTTTGTTTCCAGGCCAGTAGATTGCGTTGTCTGCCGCAAAGCATCGATCTGCCAGGGTATGCAGATAAAGGGTCGGGATGATGGTGACAAGAACCCATCGGTTGTATAAAGCCTCGTTGTTCCCATACTCATCCAGTCGTATGGATCTCCTGTCAGACGCAAGAATAAACGGGGCAGAAATATGGACAGGGAGGTCCAATTTGATTGGAAGAGGGAGGGTTGAGAAAAGAGAATGACCGCCGGAGTAAGGAGCGGAGCACGAAGCCATCCGGACAATGACTGGAAGTCTGAGTCGGTACTGGTCTTGTAATGATGACAGGAAGGATGGGTGATCGTCTTCGTTGATAGTCAACGATAGGACTCGCCATTCTTGAGATTGGCTGCTAGAGGGCTCCCGAATGAATGCCGTTTGAAGGGTGAGGTTGGGTAAAACTCGGGTAGGACTTCCATGCAAGGCTGCAGCCGACCAGGAAAGGGTGAGAGTCCGGACTCGTCGCTCGAAGCACTGGATAGTTGTAATTGAGGTGAACAAAAGACATTTCGAAGCGATCTTCTCGAAGCTTGAGATCACACTTGGCAGTGCTATTCTTCTTTTGAAAATCAGTTCCGTACCCGGAAGCGATTGATCATCAGCCCTAACAGGGAGACGGAAGAGAGTCTTCAGAAGTGACGTCAGATCAACCGTAGTTCAAAGAAAAATTAGTACATACGCCATTGTAAGCATATGCCTGGTTCAAATCATCAGGGGGGTTGAAGTCAAAGAGCCCTAGCAGAGGGGTCAGATGGTCGCCATAGAGTCTAATCAAGCGTGAGCTTAGGGCAATAGTAAGTTTATGAGATTCGCACTTCCTAACAGTGGAGAGTGGAAGCCGTAATGCAACTCGACCAACAGAAAGATGGGCCTTGCAGGGGTTGAGAAAGAGTACTTGATCCCGAGAAATAATGATTGCGAGCTGCGGACATGTTATTGAATCGTTATGCAGCATGATGTTGTAGTGAACGAACAAACCTCCGTGACGTGGAACATAGTGAGGGCTCCCAATCCAAATTGTCCGATTGTATCCCTCCTACCCGCCTTTCCACCTATACCAGTACGAAGAATGCCTCTGAAATCCTCATCTGTAAACACGCTGTTATTATGGACGACGAGCGCCGGAGCACGTTGGAAGCTACGGCAGTGCGACGAGATCAAGGCTTTGCCAGGAGAATCCTGGTGATCGTGGAGAATGTTAAATTCAGTTGCGCCGGCGTCTGATGCGTTTGCAAGGAATTCAAGCAGTAGTTGAGAGTCTGTATATTCTCTCAGTCGATTACGGATTGTCGTTAGGAGATCTTCGCCCATGTCAAGATCGTCTTCGAGTTGACTCTCAGTGGAGACCAGGCCCAAACGTCTCATACTAAGTTCGTTTGCGAGGCCCTCCGAGATGTTTGAGTGAGCGAGAAAATTAGCATTGGTGTCAACAAGGCATGAGCGTGAACCAAGGTCGTTGTAGCAGATGCTGTCGAATGGCCGTAGGATACCGTCGATATCAGGAATGATGAGCCTGGTGCGTTCCGAGGACGAGAGTTGAGGGAGCCAACTGAAGAGGCGAATGACACCGAGTACGACAGCGCGTTCAGCCGGTACATTGGTGCGCGAATCATAGAGCGACTGTAGGTGGTTCAAAATGGTTTCCTTTGAGGGTCTGGTCTCTGGTAAGTTTGGTTGGACTATGAACTGAGAGGTAGAGAACCCGCACCTGTCAACACAACCCATGTCTCGAAGGAACTTGCGTATTCGAGTGTCGAGGGAAACCGAATAGAATCCAACTTCGGGAAGGTCTTCCCCACCAAGGAGAGCAAAAGGAACAGACACAAGGGTCTGTTTACGAGTGGGGACCCATTTGTGGCCATCGAGAAGCACCCGAAGTGAGGCGAGCTCGTTCATACCAAATTTGCGCCGCCCAATATGCTCAACTATGTCGTGAACCTTCTGATACGATGGCTCGGTAGACTCCAAAACTTTGATCAACTGCTGCGATAACACTTCAAAAGGCACTTCAACGTCCCAGTGAAAGGCCTTGCGGAGGTAGTATCCGATATGCACGTCTGCGCTGACCATTGGCATGACTTCATCGAACAGGTGAGTTAGGCCTTGATGAGACGACGCGTCTCGACATGAAAGCGGATTCTCGAGCCCCGTCGATGTTGGAATCCATTTCAGGTCCCAGGAAAGGGTGGAATCAAATAGCCGGCGACAGTTATAGCCTTGTCCACTGACATAGTTGATGAGTGTTGTTGCAAGTCGCTCGGACTCGGGTGCTTGGCTGCTAGCGATGAACCGGATGCGGTCCCGAAGGATGTCAAGAGATAGTGCAGTGATGAAGAGGTTCAAACTGCGGATGCAGCTGACGATGACTTGGTATGATGCCTGAGACGTGTCCGGCAGAGTGGAAGAGGCACCAGGATAGAGTTGTGCGAGTGACACTTCGGGATCAACGAGATTTTTAGGCGCTCGATGCCTCCCATCACGTGCAGGGATAAATTCAATGCAAGCCAGACGGTCGAATATCCCGCGCGACACAGAGGAAGAATTTGACACTAGATATTGAACAAAAGCAAGGCGAGTTTCGAGAGATTGAGACTTGAAATGTTTGAGCATAAGATCTTGCATTTCACTCGCGGATAGCGGTGAGGGGTGATTTGGATCAAGGTACTGCAAGATGTCTTGTTTTATGGACTGAAGATTAATCCAGGTCGTAGAAGCGACTTGAGGCACCATAGGAACAGAAGTGGGATCGACGCCGCGAACGGTATGGAAACTTGGAACTGACGCGGGATTGGATGACGAGTCGTTGTTGGGGGAGGAGAGGAGAGGATACATGGGAACAGAACGGAGACGAGAACGAAGTAAAGGGTCAGTAGAAATGGGACCATGTGTGAAAGACGAGGAAGACAGGTGTCGAATGAAGTACGCAGATAGCTGGCTAGCTTGATCTTCTGTAAATCTCGCATAAATCTTTGAGGGAAGGGCACGAAGTAGAGCATGGATATTGGAACAGGGAAAGAGGTTCTTGAGCGCTCCTTGTGTTTCATCTTTCACACGAGGATCAAGTACGATTAGACCCAGCATCTCCAAAAGCTCCACGATTTTGGGCTCGACGTGCGTACTGAAGATGGTCTCCGTCCTCCGCCGCAACCCCTGAGTGGTTGGAGCTAGGAAAAAAGGATTGAAGAGCTCCAGATTCCAGGACGACTCCTGCGCACAACTCCAGAACTGGTCCAACCAATCAATCTGATCGCTATGCGGTACTCCACGGTGTTCATTAACATAAGGAGAGGCATTAAGATACGTAACAACCTGATTTGAGTCAACTGTGGTGATGTTGAGGACGGTGAGACCGTATTCCAAAAGAATGCGGCGTGTATCAGGCATCAGGCGTTGAAGGGATATGGCATCTGGGTTGTAGGATCCAAAAAGGGTTTCTTCCGCTTCGTTGAGCAGAACTCGAGTTAACGAAGAGTGGGAAGGATCCCTTGCGTCGAGTTCTACACGGTTCTGGTTGACGGACGGGGCGAGAGGTAGACCGATGATGAAATTACAGTCAAGTGTTGAGAGTAGATACGCAAGGATGATGTCAATGTCTGCATCGTTAAGACTCTTCAATTCGTGAGCTAAATTCTAAGCTCGGAGTTAGCTGACAGAACGGTAAAGAATCAAAGCCCTGCGCACCAGTAACTCAGAATGAGCGACTTGTGGAGAAAGAATCCGAATGTTGTCTGCTAAATGATAATCCAAGATTATCTGCGTGATGTATTGTGGCGGCTGTGTTATTGCAAGGCCAGTACGGGCAAGGACATCCAAGGCGCTATCAGCTGTTGATAATTCTGCAATCAGGAACGACTCCGCCATTCCATATGCAGGAGAGCTTTGTCCATAGAATGGCCATATTGGGAGACTGATAGCGTATTTTGTGACGTTACGGGGCATGTCCTTCCAATAAAAGTAGTCTCCTGACTGAACGTCTGCTTGAGGGACCGGCCAGGCATCGAAAATCTCTGTCATTTGATCATTTCGAACGAGGACCTCGAGAAGAGATGCCCAAGCTTTGGGGATAAAGGTATCAAAAAGTAGTTGGTTCCACTCGATGAGCGCACTAAACAAACAATTTAGATTAGATGAAGGAACGGAAAACTTTGATCACATACTGGTCATCGGAATTTTTGACGATGCCAACCTCGCCACCATTTCGAAGGTTCTGTCGCGATTGCGTGAGGGAGAATAAAGCATTGATATGAATAGGAAATTCTGTTCTTAGGGGCAGGGGAAGAAAGGTGAAGAGACGCCCTATTTTAGTTGAACAAGGCAAGTTTAGAGGGTAAGCAAGATCGATAGAAGGAATCAGCTTGTGTTGTGAGAGGGTGGTCGTCGGATTCCCTCCGAGGCGTTCGGAGAGCATTTCCACTGCCTCTTTTTCGGAGAAAGGAGCATGGAGGATCCTCCATTCTCGCTCCTCCGAAGAGTCGGGCAGGAGCGTTCGGATCCTAGATTTCTGAATTTTGTATTGACCATAAAATTCTGTGGGGCTTTTGTCAACAGTGACAGAGCCAATCTCCGTCCTGCTGCCATCAATACCGATCTCGTAAATCTCGATTGAAGTGACATTATGCAAGTAGAGGAGAGCGATATTCAACTCTTCAAGCGCAAAGCTCTTCAGAAGTTGCGAAATCTCATCGGGAGATATCGCCCTGTTACCAATCTGGCTTGATGATTTGCGTAAGGGAAGACGAAAGACAGATCCATTGAATGGCTGCGTCAATCCGGAAGAAGGGAGGAATGCGTCAAAACTAGAAAGATGGTCCCTGTATATCTCAGTATCCTCGAGGACGCTGAACTTCACACCTCCAATAGCAAAGTCGTGTTGCGGGTCGAGTATTGCCAATTGAGAGCCCGACAGGATGTGGGGAGTGTCGGTAATCTGAAATTCGCTGAGTGATGCAGTCCAACAATACCACAAAGACGCACATGGTAGCACGAACGAAAACCGATTCCATATTTTCCTATCTTTCTACAAAAGAGCATAAGAGGAGGCATTCTGTGGAGAATAAATTCAAACCTACGATGTATCAGCTACTTTTGAAGATCGATGGATATTTTGAAGCGCCTTCCAATCTTCTTCCTGGATAAGCTCATCGTTGTAGGCAAGGAGGGCCGGACCTTGTGTTTCAGCTAGGTGCGGATGGTATATAGAAGCGGACTCATGGATTCGACGATCGAGGACAAAAGTCTGACAATTTGAGGTTGAGGGTCATAACTGAAGTAAGAATGGTGAACGAACCTGCTTGGTAGCTTTGGCATCGTCTGAGTTCTGTAACAGCTCACGCAACAGTCCAATGGAGAATGGGTAGCTCCCCAAAATCGCGCGAATAGCGTCGGTTGGTGCAACGTTCTCACCAAAGCCTTCAGGCATGTTGGTCTTTGGTTGGGGGCACGCTCAAGCAAGCTGTGCTATTGTTATATGGGGGATAGGGATAGATGATGTTGTGTTTTGTGACAGGATCAAGCTTCTATGATGCCCTTGTTCTGGATATAGTCCTGATAAGGCCTCGTGGAGTCGGCATCCGCAGGATTATCAGATACAGTACGGCCTACACACTGACAATAGGCATCCGGTAAAAGCTCATTCGCCCGTACTGCTCGTACCTCCTTCCAGGCTTCACCGCTTTTTTAAGTACAAGGCGAATCTCCCCTCGAATGGATGGGGATGGTGAAGAGAAATCCATGTCTGGAGGATGTATATCAGTGTTTCTATGAGCACGAGCGTTTGACTCCGGGAAGTCTGAGCTTGCTGATCATGATCGAGATGACTCGTGGGCACTCCAAAGGCCAATGGGACGAAGCTTGTGACAGCGACAAAGCTCTGGCTGGCTGACGTGACCAGACGCGTGATGCTACCGCGGAGTCTGGTATCAGAACTCAGCACAGTATTGTTTTGTAGCCAGCTCCAGTTTGAATACATCAAATACCTCCAAGGCCCCAATACTTCAGAACAAGAGTCTTGAATGCCTTGATATCGGTATCTCTAGTTCCAGAATCAGAATAACCTAAAGATCAAATTTCCAGGACCTTGAAACCGTGTGGTACTCATGCAAGGACACAAAACAATCTAGCCTTGGTGAGGCACCCCCAAAGAACTCGTGTTCACTATTCAATGATCGATAGAGAGATGCAATAAGTATGTCAAAGTTGATTCTGGGATGGCACGGCAAATCATGTCTCTCTCACATGCTAGACAACTATGATACTTTTCGTCGACAATGTCAAAGGATATCCTTGTTCCACGTTCCTCCAGAGTCCATACATCAGTAGCTCAGGATCAAGTGCCATAAATGCCACTGAGCGGTGGACGGAAATAATTAACGAGCCCTCATGCCTTTGAACATCGGAAGAATCAGGCTGTCATAAGAACTTGGGTTGTAGGAGCATTCAGGTTGAGTGGCAGCTCTTTCCGAAAATGATTTCGATGTGGTGCTTATACTCTATTGTTAGTAAATTGGGCGCTGCGGTAAGTAATCACGAGATCATTATGTCCGCGAAGTGATAGGAATTAGTGAATATCCTCGTGAAGGTGAACATCTAAGGAGTCATTGGTCCGTCTTGGCTTGAGAATGCACCCTTATCCATTGCTAAGTATAGCAGGTAGTATTAATATAAACCTCATAACTTGTGATCTTGGCAGCCTTCCTGTCTTGGGTTTCCGTGAAGCACCGCCAACTTGGAACCTTTTGGACATTCACCCCTCAACCGTGTAAAGATTATCTTACCCCACATAGGCTTGCCCCAACTCCTTCGTACACGTATGGTATGCGATACTTATCATGGAATGGAGGTAAGTCGCTCATGACCTCTTTACTGTTACCAACCCCGAATAATGAGGCAACTCATTCAGATCTAATCTTGTGGCGGGGGTCATGCCGAAATGAAGACTATTTAATAAGAGGGAAGGAAATTGGCACCTAGTCCATCTCGTTCTGTCCCCCCACGATGTCGGCGGAAAGCGACTCGCAATCTGGAAAAGGGAACCGCGATGCCGAAAAGCACGAACCCCGTCACCAAGTGGACTTGGTGAACAACGTTCAGGCCAAGTATGTAATTCCAACCAATCCATCTTCGATTACTTGATTCACCTTCTTTCTTAAGGATTCAGAACCCTTTGTACGGGCTCTCTCGTGATCAGCTCTTGAAGCAAGTCGAAGAGTTTACTCAGGAAAAAGGATTCGAAGATAAGCTAGAGCTCTTCCAAAAGGCCGCTCTGCTCGCCCAACGCCCGAAGGAATTCGAAAGCATCCCAGAATTGACAGAGAGTGACAAAGAGATCATTCGCAGGGAGACAACACGTAAGGAGTACCCCAAACCTCATTCAATGCGTATCGTTAAAGCTCCACCCAGACAGGTGGAGCCAGCCCAAGGCGCTGTATATGACAGTGATCATATGCAGTCTGGCCGCGGCCGTGCAGTGCGTACTTCCTATTACAATTGGTGTGACATCTGGCGCCGACGACCCGCTTTTGCAGAGGGTGGGACCAGACAGGATCAAACGGCGCCAACCTCTCATTCCCCAACGAGTTCGGTTTGCTCGGCGGGCCAAACGCTGCCCGGAATGAATGGATAGTTGGTGTCATTAATGCTGGGTACGTTGTCCTTTTTGCTCATATTCAACCGAAATCTTAATCGCGATCCTGTGATTCTGCAAATGAACCTCAGCCCTTATATTGCTTCGTGTCTGGTTGGGTGTTGGCTTACTGATCCTCTGAACTACTTTTGGGGGCGCAGAGGAACACTCTTTTGGTGTGGTATCTTCTGTATCTTCAGCGTGATTGGTCAAGGACTGGCACAGACATGGGAGCAGCTCTTTGTATGTTCCTTACGTATCCAAATACCCCATCAATTAGTCTGACCGCTGAATGGAAAATAGGTCTGTCGCTTGCTTCTCGGGCTCGGTATGGGCCCAAAAGCAACTACCTCGCCTGTTTTTGCTGCAGAAAACGTCCCCGCCAGTATTCGTGGTGGGCTTGTCATGTCTTGGCAGCTGTGGGTTAGTGCAGTCCACCATATGTCATCCCGATCAAGATCACAACTGACTCTCCACAAGACCGCATTTGGTATCCTCTTAGGTTTTTCCGCAAACTTGATTCTGTTTAACCTTGGAGAACTCGCTTGGCGACTCGACCTTGGCGCAGCATTCCTTCCAGCCGTACCGCTCACGATCGGTATCTATTTTTGTCCTGAATCGCCTCGTTGGTACATGAAGAAGGATCGATATCAAGATGCCTTCAAGTCTTTCTGCAGGCTTCGGAATAGCGAACTTCAAGCTGCACGCGACCTTTATTACGTTCACCAGCAGCTCGTGGCAGAATTTGAAGTTTTGAAAGGATCGACATATCTCGGACGCTTCTTCGAGCTCTTTACCGTCCCGAGAGTCAGACGAGCGACACTCGCAAGCTGGGTCGTAATGATCGCGCAGCAGATGTGTGGCATTAACATCATTGCTTTTTATTCGTCCACTATTTTCCTTCAAGCGAACTACACTGAACACGATGCGCTCCTAGCGTCTTGGGGTTTTGGTCTGGTGAACTGGCTCTTTGCCTTCCCCGCTGTCTGGGTGAGTGTTTTACTCGAGGGCATTGGCCAAATAATCTGGTATACTGATAAGATCTGAATAGACGATTGATACCTTTGGACGCCGCAATCTACTTCTCTTCACGTTCCCGAACATGGCATGGACCCTTCTCGCTGCAGGCTTCTCATTCTACATCCCGGAGAATAACCCTGCGAGGACCCCTCTGATTGCACTCTTTGTCTTCCTCTTTGCCGGTGTGTACCACTAATACCATACCTCATTTACCCTATTGATTTGAGTATCTGCAGCATTCTATTCTCCGGGGGAGGGTCCTGTACCCTACACCTACTCTGCTGAAGTGTTCCCACTCACACACCGTGAAATGGGCATGTACGTTCTCACTTCTTATTATCGGCCGCGGAACAAAACCTCACAGTTCTTGTAGGTCTTGGGCTGTCGCTACTTGTCTTTTCTGGGCCTCAGTTCTATCCTTGACATTCCCTCGCATGCTCGCTGCTCTTGGGAGCGTCGGAGGTATATCCCCTTCCCAATCCCTTGAATCGACTGGATACTTATAGTGCATTGCAGCGTTCGGATTCTACGCGGGCCTCAATGTACTCGCTTTCATCATGATCTTTTTCTTGATGCCGGGTCAGTCTTATTATCTCTTTATTCTAGAGACATTGCGACCGTGCTTATATTGTGAACAGAAACGAAACAGCGAACGCTAGAAGAACTCGATTATGTCTTCGCAGTTCCCACCTACAGGCATGCTTCGTATCAGCTCACAGAATTCTTACCGTATTGGATCCGTCGCTGGGTTCTCTTCCAAAGGAACACCGAGTTGAAACCACTGTATAACTTTGATGAGGTTCAGTCGATTACTGTATTCGAGAAGGGCGTCGGACATTGAAGATTGATTCCATTATTCGAGTACGTTGGTGTATATTCTAATTTGATTAACAGAGGACTCGTTTGTACCTCGTGTCGCCTTGGTTATTTATTGACGTTCATGACCATTTGTACCTCGGCACTTACTTGCCTTGCCATGCTCATCACCAGCACTACCTCTGAGTCGGCTAGTAAATATGAACGCCTATCGTGAACAAAATTACTTCAACTTTTGAAAGTGAGGATACATTATACAAGTGGTCTTGACAAGGTGGGTGGTAGGTAATCAACACTAAGCAACTCGAGTTCATAACGATCTTTCTGGCTCGCATGACGACAAAATTTCCTTCCCGAGACTATCCAACGAATACACAACAATCCTGCTTCCCGTAACCTGGGCATGACCAGTGCGTGTTCACGAGGCCTTGGCAGGTGCCGGCCTTGACGCAGTCCCCACCCATCGTCTCGCAAGTTGGCCGTTCAGACTGAGCATTAGAGCCAACACCCAGAATGAGAAGGGCGATGAAAGTAGAAGTAACGCTGATGAACTTCATTGTCTATAATCATGGTATTGTTAGTTATATATCCTCTTGTCATTCCTGAGCAGGGGACGGACATACGTTAAGTAGAAGAGCTTAATGGAAAGTTTGCTAGAGTGTTGAGGACGATAGAGCCTGAAGATCTAAGATAAGAGGAAGTTTCATTTTTTGCGGAAAATAAAAGCTTACCGCTGGAGAGAAGTGCCGAGTACAGCTATTGTACTAGCTAGCCCGGATGGAGGGGTTTTATACAATTTAGAGTCTCGAATGATGCCCTTGGGCCCCATGACAGCTTGAAGTGTTTCGTTAACACGGGCTTAAACCGCAGTCATGGCAGTGCATCATGGAGTGTTTTTGACTTCTAGTCAATACATACTTTAATGGACATGTACTACTAACCGGGTTAGGTCAGCTGCCGCTCTATAAGCAATTTCAATGTCTTTCATTTTGAGTGGCTGAAACACTTGATACGGATGCATTGGTGTTGTTCCAGTATTTCTGGGGTTTTGCGATAATTCCATTACGGTCGGTGCGAGTTGATAAATGGAGAAGTTCAAGCCTCACTAACTGTAGAACGTCACGGTAGTTCCTTATCTGATTCATGACAGTCTCGTGACACCGTTTATTCTCTCTATTATTAGATTACATATATATATGAGCGTTCCCCTGTACTTACCCGTCCTCAGCGGCTCATTCTACTCTTACCCTGAGGACCTCGTACTCATAGAGTACTCTCTACACTAACTAGTGTCCTTCAAAAAATTATGCGATTATTGTATGGCTAGGTTCGTGCAAAAGTTTGGGTGGGCGCATCAGAAAGCGCCTTGGATAGGAACGTTGACACTTGGTCTGGGGAAGAGATCAAGAAAAATGCTCAAATCAAGGTGCCCGACAACCTCTTATTCTTCGACCTGCAACCAGTAGATAGGTAGAAATTCGGAACGCAATCGTCACGGTTTTGCAAGGTGTTAGGGCATCGAACATGAAACAACCGGTTCTTCATTGTTTGCTCTACGCCGTGAGATGGAATGTCTGCAGAACCGAATGGGCTGGGAAAGGGAGATTTGTGGGAGACTCGGAAGTGATAATAGAGGGTAATAGATAAAGACTTGACTCGGATGTGGCTCTCCATGATCAGCGCTCAACCTTCGCGCGAGCTGCGCTTGATTGGCACGACCCATCTCAAACGGTTTATACGTTCTTATGAACTCGATGATGGAATTATCGGGCACATTATGCTGTTCGACGACCTTGCTGATGTACTGATACGAGAAGCAAAATTACACCGAATAGCAGGAAATTGCACAGCGTGAAGTAACTAATATTATGACCACCACCACAGGGGTCGAACCTGCTTTCTCCTGGTTGCGGTGAAATGGTCGTGGTCGGACACGATGTCATTTTTCCAGGCGTCCATGGTATTAAATAGCTCCACCCGCGGGGTGTACGGCCAATCGATAATTGACGGAAAAGCAAGAGACTGCAATCGAACATTATTCATAGACATGAACGCAGAGGTGCAAACTATCAGCAATTTCGGCTTGGAAAGCGGCCGGAAAGTAAATTGTCAAGAAGGAGATTCTCCCAATTTATATACAAGCAGAAATTTGTAAAGAGCTAATCATAGAAACACGAATGCTGTTTCCTTGTGTCAGAAGCCATACCTGGTGGACACGGAGAAACGATCTATGGGGATCATAGTTATGAATGATGGTTCCAAAATTGTTGAGCAGGAAGAGAGGCAGTAGAAGGAATTCGAGAGGCCGCCTGGAAAATGAAGGTGACTCCGGAAAATGTTTGAGATAGCGCTACATACAACCTAGGATGGTGATATCAAAGCTCGTGTCTAATTGTTACCTTCAGGAGGAGAGAGGTCTTGCTGGTGTGTTAATTGCGTGTGGGGTTCGGAATGGGGCGCTGACCCATGGTGAGCATCAGATAGAGGTGTACTGTGATAGGGGATGGGAGGTGATCCGGCGGGGTTCTCGGCTACACAGCGCCACAAAGAATACAACTTGCTGAGGAGCCACAGAAAAGCGGCCCACGATCTGGCCCGGGGAAGGTAACCTGCACGTGTAGAGTACTGACCATGTGTCGTTGAGCCGGCTGAATAGCTATTGTACGCGATAAAATAGTCTGGGATCGACAGTGCGATTTGTTGTAGCCACAGCTCCTTTGAAGCAACTCCCTTTGCGTCCTCGGGACACTTGGTGCTGATCAAATCCCGAACAACCTTGATAGACTCCTGGTACTCTGCTTCGAATAAGTTCCTCTTCCCTTTCGTGGCAGTCACGCACGCGTGACCGCTGAACTTCATATCCCGGCGAGTAAACTGCTTCTCGTTTTCATCCCACCAGCCATCCATCGGAACTTCATTCTCGAGTCCTGTAACGACCAGCACAATCGGAACCTCGCCTCGACAAATAATCCCCCAAAAGAGATCATAATTGACCTTGAGAATATCGCGGTACCTTGACCCACGGATACAGTAAACGAGGAGACTGAGCCCACCCGCACTAAGATTACCGACGAGGTCCTGCAGGTGATGAAGTGCAACACCTGCTGGGACAGTTCCAGCCTCGGCCTCATTGAGGCCAGCGGTGTCCCAGATGGTGTAGCTGACGCCATCGATTGTGATGGGGTAGGCTTTGCTTTCGAAGGTGCAGCCTTCGGGGTGGTTACTAGTGGAAGCCACGTCTCCGTCCGCAAGCATGTTGATGATGCTACTCTTCCCCGTACCCGTCTCACCAAATATCACAATGTTCCTGTGTTCGGGTCGTTCAATACTTGTGAAAAGGGCCACGCGCTCAGGCTGCTGCATAGCTTGGGTGCCTCGCATATCTGGGCGTAGAGATATTAGACCCCGAAGCTCGAGGAGCAAGAAACAGGGATAAAAAACCTTGGTTTGCCTCTGCAATGTTGGAATTGTCGGAATTTGTGCGATTTTCTTCAGACATCAGAGAAGAGTTTCGTTATCAACTGTGGTGTAATAGGTAAGCAGATGAATTTGGGGGGTGGTACTGCTACATTTCGTTAGTCCCTTAAAAGCACTTCTACTCACCTCTTTGCTCATGGTCCAGTAAGGTATGATGGATACTTCTGAATGGTTCTACTGATTCTACGCCCCAAATGGTGTAATCTTAGAAATCGTGGCGGGTGTCACCATCGTGGATTTTGAGATTCGGCTCCCGTGGGTCGTCAGACAGTACATAACATGCATGGTGAATCTATGCTTACCACTGCTTCGGGGTCGAGAAGCTAAACCACTTTAAGAGCTATTGCGAGCGTGATCCCCGAGAGCCCGAGATCGGGGAAGGGATTGGCTGAAGTGTTCAAGGCGGAGGTGAATAGAACACTACATGGACGTCAGAAGATCACCCGCAGTTACACGAGTTGATATATTTAGTTAAATACATGTCATTGGAGAGCAGTGTTTAGTTGAATAAAGCCCGCTGGCCTACAAATAGCCGTTCCGCACCACCTTCTCTTCAGAATGTGGGTCCCAGATATCCGAGCTATTGTCTCCGAGAAGCACGAGCAATCACACTACATTTCGACAGATAGGAGCGAAAGAAGTTGCCGCATGCGAGCGGTACTTACTAAGGAAAAGCCTAAATGGCAACTAGCAGTTCCTTGGTCAACAGCAATCGTCGCGCTGTGATTATCGACTCTGCGAGATATTCCCATGAATTCCGGAAGCTCAGTATAATAAGATCAAAGTCTCGAGTGCCAGATAAACCACAACCACCATTAGCTTTATCATACAATCGCCTACCCTTCATTATGCAACTTGGAAATAAATCCAGCAATCCTAGGTCCAATGTTATCTTGTTCGGGGCGTCAGGGCCGGGAAGAGTAGCGTCGTCAACATGCTTTCTCGCGACGAAAATGCGGCCCCATATCCAGCGGCGTAGAGGGCTGCACGTTCGAAAGCCAAGCCTACGATGTCGACATCCAAGGTCTCCCAGTCACTCTTTGGGATACTCCAGGTCTCAACGAAGGAGACAAAGGTCGTGTTCCCAGGGCCGATGCGATAGTCCAGCTGTATAAACTCCTTCTTGACCTCAAGCAAAAGGGAGGAGTGAGTCTGCTGGTATTCGTTATGCGTGCTCCGAGGATCACGGCCTCTGCTCCGGCGAACTGGAAGCTATTCCGCGATATCATCTGCCAAGGCAAAGTTCCTAGCGCAATCATCGTTACAGGACTTGAGGAAGCAGAGGACCGGCAAGGGTGGTGGTGGAAACACAAGGGCGGTTTCGATAAGAATGATATTAAGCTTTCGACTATAGCTGGAGCCGAGTGCATCACAGCTTGCAGAGGAAAAGCGAGGAGTGGGCATGTGTACGACGAAGAATATGAAGAGTCTAGGGATCAAATAAGGCGACTTATACGATCCACGATTTTGGACAATCCGATCACTGTCAAGCCCCTGGAATGGTTCCAAACCATTACCGAGAATGTAAAGGAATGGAGCTGGTGTTCCTTGAGCTTCCAGGACGTCGAGGTGCCGTTCGAGGAAGCAAGCGAGGCTGCTAAACAAATGGGCAGTCTTCCTGGATTTACACCGGATTTCGTCGAGGAGCTGCGTCAGAAGATGAAGAAGGAGACGGAATGATCGGTGTGATGCTCCGTACTAGCGCACTAGCCGAAATCTAGCCAACCATCAGATGTCCCGAGTGTGGAGCTGTATATCAGTGAGCGTCGAGGGGCATTGTATGTATATTGATTAGCCTTACTGCACGAACTCTCGAGTCAAATGGCCATACCTTCTTACTTGTCGCCTCACGAGATTCAACCCCTTCTCATGTATGTCTTGCCATTGTCAAAAGTCGGCGCTCTCGAGGTGTTTGGCGTTAGTACACATTTCCTTCTGTGTTTAGCTTGTATATCCCGAAGTCTTGAGTAATCTAAGTAGTTTGCACAATGGTACAGTCGAGAACACGGAAGAATTGTCGCACGAAATAAGGGAGGGCGAATCACGGGCGAATCACGGGTACGAGTGGGAAGTAAGCACCGATCATTGATCCAGTATTCCCACAGCCTCAGCTATTGGGCTATCCGGGAATCTTCCTGCGGGTCCACTTTACTTCCCCCTGCCCTACATCTCCTAAGAGGGAAACGCTGGACTCGAAACGCAACCTGGGGCGGTCTCAGGAGAGGCGAACTCTATCACATCATTGGTTCAGTGTTCTCGATAAAACCACCGGCGCGCGTTCTCGGTCAAGACATCCCACTGACGCCTCCGACAATACAGTGCTCCATATCCCTACCTTCCGGCGAAGACCTGGAATTTGGCGAGAAATACTTAGTCTCTGAATATTTCAATTCGCTGTACAGAGTGTATTTGCTCCGGGCGGGAGGACTCCCTCTATAATGCGCTCAATGCTCGATAGTAGCCCTCGAAAAATCCCGTCTGCTTCATCGCCATTTGGGCCTTTGCGCACATCAGTGCTCTGACATCCCGTACCGAATCTGCGTATCTTGTAGCTGTGCTCTCTTGGAAGGATTTGCCTCGAAAGTCAAATTCGGTTGTCCTTCTGGCTAAATCCTCATTTTGCGACATGCACTATTTCAAAATAGTAACGCTGGTGAGTTCATCCGTGACGTCGGGTTGGTCATAGACCCCGACCGATTTTCTTGCCTTTACTTACCTTCATACATCTTAGCATTATCATTGATTCGGGCTCAACCGGAAAATACGCCTTGAGGTTCGTGACAAAACTGATCTCAGGACGGTTGGTGACAGAGCTTCCCCTGTGTATCCATGTCGAGCTTCCATATATCAACCATAGAAGTTATTGCCGAGCTCCAGTATCTCGGGCATTGATATGTCACATCATCATCCTTCTCTCGTTTGGCCCTTCGCACCCTGCTCATTCAAGTAAAGGTGGTTGGCTATTAATTTATTTCTATCCATCATGGACTTATAAAAATCTCTTGCAAGTCCAGGTATAGCTTGAAAAAATTTTGACGTACGTTTCTCATTCTACGATCCCGGAAGACGCAAATGACCAGTTGGATCCCTGATACTCATAGACCGTGGAATTGCTACAGCATCCTCAGTTTTGCTGCCCAATACAATACTCAGATTATCTGCGAAATATCGTCACTGCGCCCGATAGATGCCCTGCCCACTGTTCGCTTTGCAACTCCTTAGGTATGTACAAAGCTAGGTCGGTACAATTGAACCAGATTTCTATTTAGAGTACAAAACAAGTCCAGAAACTACAGTCATCGAATGAGGAAGAATGTACTGAGCCTCATCCAAGTGTCAAACGATACCGCCCCTTTAAGCATAAAATCAATTGTCCCTGTCTTCAGGACTATAGTAACAGCACCCTGTACCCGGTGTGGCACATCCGAGAGGGAGGGGTGTACCTTCATCGCAGAAGTCCCTGTGCTGGACTAGTCGCTCACACCTTGCACCTGGTACACCATCGCATGAACATGTAGCTTGAGCACTTGCACCAATGCCCAATGTAAGAACGGCGATGAGAGTGGTAACGATGGTGGCGAATTTCATGATCTGCCATCATACAGCGGTGAGCTGAAGTTTTTTTGTTTGCTAACTTGTGGAGACGTACGTTGGAATGAATGGGAAGCGTAAATAGACTGGTTGAGTATTTGAGACAGACAATAGAGTGACCTAAGCGTTGGCAAAAACGCTGAGCAAGAGGATTTAGAAGATGTAAAAAGAAAGGGCTGACTAGAAAAAGTTATCGGAGTTGATGTTGGGTCCCGATCTGCGACTATCGAAAGCTTGAAGGTCTTATATTATATACTGTTTTATTTCATCTTTAAAATAGATGGCCTTAGCAGCTTGAGGGAGCCGCTGACCGTTCGCCTTGGCTCGGGGTGCCGCATCCCCTAGTCTGGTTCTTTGCTTCGAGGCGATAGCTGAACGGACTTGCACAAAGCCACCAGTATTAGATCCGACTCTTACGAGATAATTGGCGTTCATACAATTGAAAACATGAGGTTAAGTTTATACATCTACTAAGGGTGACCGTTACAAGACAGAACTTCCTGGTCAATGATAGAGGTGAAGTTTGAGCGGAGTTAGATCAACAAACATGACGTTTTCGAGGAGCGACTGCTGCCTGCTGTTCGCTTCTAATGTTCTAGGGGTTGAACAAAGGTCCCGCTTCCGCTCCAACAGTTCCATTAATAGACCTCTCGTCCGGTGGTTAAACTCAAGCGACTGAGTGTCTAGTGAGACAAATTTGAAGATTTTGACATTGAGGGCTGAAGAAACCAGAGAGACGGAGTGTATTGGAGAACGAGCACGATGGGCTGCCAAATTAGACAGTTGAAGAAGGCCGCGGAGCAAAGCATGATAGTGGAAATAGGACTTAAGGGCAGGCTAGCGGAGGGCAAGTTAGCAGCGGACGCCCTGTGTTCTTCAAGCATAGGTGATTGACTCTTAATTTATTTTCATTAGTCGTTAATACTCAGGATAGAGCCGGCCATCCGAGTCAGATATCTACATGATTAAAACCCATTGGGGCAAGCGACAAAGAATCTTATCACATAAAATCTGGTGGCTGAGAGAAATTGAATGCAATGGTAGTCCCCACTGGGCAGTTCAAAGTTACGCGTGTCGGATTATGCTTCAACGTGAGACTCGTTTCTAGAGCCAACTAAACGAGTGTGGTATTTCTATCACCCTCTTCCATGAACCACCATCAGTTGTCCATCAGTATCTCGCGACTAAACCGAACGTGTAGAGTACATCACAGCAAGCTAGAGGAAAACCTGGTGTGAAATGAGCTCGGTGGACCCCGGTCAGTTCATTCCTTTTCTAATTTTCCATCATAGACATATGTCTCGCCACCGTCAAAAGCCGGTGCTCTCAAAGTGTTCGGCGTTAATACATATTTCCCTTCGTGTTTGGCTTGTATATCCCGAAGTCTTGAGTAGTTTGCACAATGATACAGCCGAGAACATGGAGGACTTGTCGCACGAAATAGAGGAGCTAAAAGTAGACGATCACGGGCGAATCATGGTACGGGTGGGAAGTAAGCGCCGATCATTGATTCGGCATTCCCAGTCTCGGCTATTGGGCTATCTGGGAATTTTCCTGCAGGTCCACTTTACTTCTCTCCGCCCTACATTTCCTAAGAGAGAAACACTCGACCCGAACCCAACCTGGAGCGGTCTCATGGGAAGGCAAACGTTATCACATAGTTTGTCCAATGCTCCCGACAAACCACAGATGCATGCTCTCAGTCCACACATCCAATGATGTCTCCGACAATATGCTGCTTCATGTTCCTACCCTCCGGTGAGGACTTTGCAGGAAGTCCTTAGTCCCTGAATGATTCAATTCGCTGTAAATAATGCAATTGCTCTGGGCGAGAGGACTCCCACTATGATGCGTTCAATGCTCAATAGCCCTGAAAAAATGTGTCTGCTTCGCTCATCACCATTTGGGCCTTTGTGCACATCAGTGCTCTGACATCTCGCACCGAATCCGTGTATCTTGTAGCTGTGCTCTCTTGGAAGGATCTGCCTCGAAATTCAAATTCGGGTTTCCTTCTGGCTAAATCCTCAAAAATTTTGCGATATGCACTACAAAATATTAACGCTGGTGAGTTCATCTAATGTCGCGTTGGTCATAGACCCCGACCAATTTTCTTGCCTTTACTTACCTTCATACATCTTAGCATTATCATTGGGCTCAACCAGAAAATACGCCTTGAGATTCGTGACAAAACTGATCTCAAGATGATCGGTGACAGAGCTTCCCCTGTGTATCCATGTCGAGCCTCTATATACCAATCATAAAAGCTATTGCCGACTCCAATATCTCGGGAATTGATGTGTCACATCATCATCATCCTCCCATTTGGCCCTTCACACCCCGCCCATTCCTCAAGCAAAGGTGGTTGGCTATTAATTTATTTCTATCCACCATAAACTTATAAAATTTTCTGCAAGTCCAGGTACAGCTTGAAGAAATCTGACGTGCGTTTCTCTTCTACGATCCCGGATGACACTAATGACCAGTTAGATCCCTAATACTCATAGACCGTGGAATCGCTATAACACCCTCGTCTTGCTGCCCAATACAATGCTCTGTTTACCTGCGAAGTATTATCATTACACATATGATCGAGCAGTTACCCCGACCAGATGCCCAACGCAATGTATGTTTGCTTTGCAACTCCTTAGATATTGCACAAAGACATGTTGATACACTTGAAACAGATTTCTATTCCAAGTCCAGCAATACAGTCATTGAATGAGGAAGAATGTACTGAGCCTCATCCAGGCGTCAAACAATACCGCCCCTTAAGCATAAAATCAATCGTCCTTGTCTTCAGGACTATAGTAACAGCACCCTGTACCCGGTTGGCCACATGCGAGAGGGAGGGGTGTACCTTCATCGCAGAAGTCCTCTATAATTCGCTCGCACTTGGCATCTTGTACACTCTCGCATGAACATGTATCTTGAGCACTTGCACCGATGCCCAATGTAAGAACGGCGATGAGAGTGGTAACGATGGTGGCGAATTTCATGATCTGCCATATACAGCGGTGAGCCAAAGTTTTTTTTGTTTGCTAACTTGTGGAAAGAGACGTACGTTGGAAGGAATGGGAAGTGTAAAGAAATTGGCTGAGTGTTTGAGACAGATAATAGAACCTAGGCGTTGGCAAAAACACTGAGTAAGAGGATTCAAACGATATAAGAGGAAAGGACTGACTAGAAAAATTTGACGTTGGGTCGCGATCCGTGACTACCGAAAGGCTCGAAGGTCTTATACGATGTACTGTTTTATTTCACCTTTAAAATAGACGGCCTTGGCAGCTTCAGGGAGCCGCTGACCGTTCGTCTTGGCCCTGGGCGCCGCACCTCCTGGTCTACTTCTTTGCTTCTAGGCGATAGTTGAGTGAACTTGCACAGAGCAATCAATATTCGACCCGACTCTTACGGGATAACTGTCGTTCACACAATTGAAAAAATGAGGTTATACGTCTACTAAGGGTGACCGTTACAAGACAGAACTTCCTAGTCAATGATAGAGAAGTGGGGTTTGAGCGGAGTTAGACCAACGAACCTGATGTTTTTCGAGGAGCTACTAATACTAGTACCCCTGCTGCTCGCTTCAAATGTTCTAGGGTTGAACAAAGGTCCCGCTTCCGTTCCAACAGTTCCATTAATAGACCTCTCGTCCGGTGTTTCAACTCAAGCGACTGAGAGTGTCTAGTGTGACAAATTTGGAGTTTTGAACATTAAGGGCTGAAGAAACTAGAGAGATGGAATATATTGGAGAGCGAGCACGATGGGCCGCCAAATTAGACAGAAGAAGGCCGCCGAGTGAAGCATGACGATGATTGTGGAAATAGGACCTAAGGGCAGGCTAAGTTAGCGGCGGGCACCTTGTGTTCTTCAAACATAGATGATTGACTCTTGATTTATTTTTATTAGTCGTTAATACCCAGGATAGAGCCGGCCATCCGAGTCAAGATACACACCCGTTGGGGCGAGCGACAAAGAATCTCGTCACATAAAATCCCGTGACTGAGAGAAATCGAACGCATTGGTAGTCCCCACTGGCCCGCAGTTCAATGTAAACCAAAGTTACGCGTGTCGGATTGTGCTTCGACGCGAGACTCGTTCCTAGAGCCGACTAAACGAGTGTGGTATTTCTATCAACCTCTTCCATGAACCACCATCAGTTGTCCATCAGTATCTTGCGATTAAACCGAACGTGTAGAGTATATCATAGCAAGTTAGAGGAAAACCTGGTGTGACATGAGCTCGGTAGACCCCGGTCAGTTCATTCCTTTTCTAATTTTCCATCATAGACATATAAATATCGCTAGTAAGTTAACACGTTCGAACCAGATATCTATCCAGAACACAAAACAAGTCCAGCAACTATAGGCATTAAATGAGGAAAAATATAATATGCCTCATTCAAGTGTCAAAGGATACCGCCGCTTTAAACAGCAAATCAATCGTCCTTGGATTCGGGACGATAGTAACAACATGCTGTGCCCGGTTGGGCACATGCGAGAGGTACCATTTTACCCTCCTCGCAGAAGTCCTCCACAGTTGGCTCACACTTGGCACCTTGCAAACTGTCGCATGAACCTGTGGCTTGAGCACTTGCACCAATACCCAAAGTGACAATGGCGATGAGAGTGGTAACAACGGTGGCGAATTTCATAATGATCTGTCGTAGTAGATGGATAAGCGATTTTGTCTTTGCTAAAATTGTGAAGAGGACACCTACATTGGAAGGAATGCGAGGTGTCGAGAGATTGGCCGAGTATTCGAAACTTGGAATGGAACCTAGATTTGACGGAAACGTTGAGCAGGGGCTTCAGATGAGAGGGGAGAGAAAGGACTGACGGAAAAACAGGTAGTCGAGTCGAGTTGTGGCCCGCACTCACCGAAAGGCAAGGTCTTATATGGTTTTATTCCATCTCTAAAACAGACGGCCCTTGGCAACTTGAGGGAGCCGTTGACCATTTGTCTTGGCCCGGGACACGATATCTCTCAAGTTATTTTTTTTTCTTTGCTTCTAGACGATAGGGGAATGAACCTGCACAGCGCAATCAATACTCAACCCGACTCTTACGAGATAATCGACATGCGCATAATTGAAAAAAGTAAGGTTATTTTTATATTTGTTAAGGGTGGACTTTACAAGACAGTTCTCGGACAGGTAACATGTCAGATGAAGCGCCGAAATTTTTTGTTCAGCTGGTTTTCAGATTCGGGCGATTAGACTTTGACAGAAAGTGGCCGCCACCGTATAGGATTCAGGACGGTTGATTTGGAAGAGCTCTTGGATTCAGAAGGTAAGTGGTTGAGTTTCAGCCCAGCCAGTTCCAAGTCCCAGTTTAACACGAACTCGGTTTCGTAAGCCTTAGGGAAGCAGAGAAGCACTTGCTGGCCAACGATGGAGAAGTGGAGTTTGAGCGGAGTTTGACCAACAAACCTGATGTTTCTCGAACTAAGTGCGTTGACCACTACCCCTGTTGTTCGCTTCAAATGTTCTAGGGATGAACGTTGAACAAAGGTTCCGCTTTCGTTCCATTGATGGGCCTCCGTCAGGTGGAAAATTCAAGCAAAGTATGTCTAGTGAGACAAGTTTGAAAATTTAACATTGAGGGCTGAAGAAACCGGAGGGATGGAATATATTGGAGAGCACAGCGTTTGGACAGGCCGCCAAATTTCCAGTAGACAGAAGACAGGACAAAGGGAGCCGTCGAGCGAGGAATGATGATGATGATGATGATGTAAATAGCACTTAAGGGTAGGCTCCGCTCCTGGACCATGCTTTCGGACCCCAATTCTGGCTACAACATCCGCGTCATGATTATTTGCCAGCCAACTTTCGGGTACTTATTAATTCAATATCCCGCCCTCCCCTAGCTGGAGCCCTCAAACAATATCAGGACTGGCTCAACTCGTCCACAAACACAAACGGGAGGAGTCTTAGGAGGGAGAGCCGGTGTCGTCGATATCGGCTCATTGAAACCACTGTTGCGTGCTCGTTTCAACGTCCTAGTAAGAAATATGACTGACGGATGCCACTGAAAATCAGTTACATCTTGACGAAATTCCCCAGCTTCTAGGTAATCTATCCCCTTAGGCTGCGAGTAACTAGTGGAGTTGAATCAAGTATAAGAGCCTGGAGACAACATTGCATCAGCTTTACCTAATACCGTTCAAGCCTCCCTTCAATGACTCTGGCCTCTCTGTCCGGCATGTATCACATCTACGCGCGTATTAGTCGCGCTCTCCAGCCTATTTTCTCCTTTTAGCCTGGGTACCTGTATCGTGTCTGCAAGATGGTGGACATTCTATGTCTGCCTGGCGCCGGGTTGACTACTAACCACTTCCCATTTCTTTCACTATGCTCTACCGCCTCTGAGCGCCCAACTCGCGCCATCCTGTGTTAGAGTGCCAATTTGGAAGACTGAAGAACATATCTTTAATGTGCGTTGGAGCGACTGGGCTTGAACGGTCAGAGTTCGTGGGTTTATTTCAATACAGGACTCTGCGTCAATACTTCCCTGGTTTCCGATAGGCCATGAATACTCACGGCCCTCGAATCGCTCACGGTCTTGAGCGCTTGAACACCTGCTCGACTTTACTTCGGCTTTATCCAACCTACAGGGCCTCGCTTTCGCGATTTCCTTCCTACCCGGTCAGACGGTCAACGGGATCTGGAAACCGCGATATCCGCTGTCTCGTTCAACCGGAATCGATGTTTATTCAAGTCAAGTCACGAAACGTAGGGGTTCAGTGTACTGGCCCTAACGAAAAGGATGATGAGTGGAACACCCATCTCCAGGAAGAACGACTTTGCACGCATTATCGCAACTTCGTCCACCGATGAGTATTACTCTAGCTTGGTTGCGGTCCTCTTGGGTCAGCCCTTTTCTGATCTGCGTTAGGCATATTATTGATCTCTACCATCCACAGGATACTGCGTGTTTGCCTCGACACTGAACTAGTGAACCCTTCAAAATCCCCGAGCGGTTTACCTATTCTTCATGGAGGTAGTGCACCGTTGGCAGCTCGCTCAAGGGCCTTCACAAATGGCGTATTATTCCTCGGCACTACTAGTAGATCCTATGCCATTTCTGACTTTCAAACAACGCTAAGATTATTACCGTATCACCACTCACCAAACGGATTGCAGACTTCAGACGGCAAATCAGCAGCATATCACAGTCGAAGATCAATGGTGGGATAAAATTCCGTTCAAACGGAGCTCAACAAAGTAATAGTATGGAAGAAGTGTAATCAAACCAATCATTCACATCATCACTACTTGAGATTAAACCTGGGACATCGCCTCACAAGCGACACCGGCCTACAGGGACATACAGCACTCCTGGTCTGGGCTGGAACAAGGGAACGGGCCTGGAATGCCTACGCACCCACTACCTCCCGGAATACATTTGCCACCAACCTCAGCACAGTTCGGCTGAGCGCTGGCGCCAATGGCCATGGCGAGGAGGGCAACTAGAGTAGTGCTAACGGCAGCGAACTTCATTATCTGCGGCGGTGTTAGGCTCTCATTTTCTGATTAATTCGGGGACGAGCGACCCACATCGAGCGTGAAATGCGGCGAGTTGGATTGTGTTGAGTCAAAAAGTAACTGATAGAACCTAAGTGTCAATAAAAAGAATAAGTAAGAAATTTCAGACGATGTAGAAAAGAGGAGCTGACCGTTGAGAGGTAGCAACGCTGAGTTCTGGTCTGCATTCACTGAGAAGACGCAAGGCTTTATATATGACTCTCCATTTTTCTTCTACCCACAGACCCTGACAATGCTGATGAGCCACTAGTCATTATTTCGCCCGGTCGGGACGTTTAAATTGCATTTTGATGCACTTGATGTCATTTCAGCTTGAGAAGCAACATGCTGTCCTACTAAAAGTTTCGATCACATAAACGAAAACATGAGAATTACGTGCATACACCTACAACAAATGGCCTTTGCCTTGTTCGCAAGGTGACAGCGTGCAGTATTTCGTTAAAGGTAATTAATTGCCGCCTGATAGTGCATCTCTGTTTACTGCCTTCGGGTTCAAAAGACATTAAATAGTCCACCCTCAGACGTACTAAATACGAAATTCCGGCTTATTTACAACTTCTAGCTTTCGGAGCGATTTAGTTTGTTCCCTCTTTAGGTCCTAGCTCGCCACAAGCAGCAAATTTCTATTCCCCACATATCAGTAGACAAATCTTGGTGCAGGCAATGACCATAAACCTGTCAGTTAGCTCGAAGGGTGTAGGCAAAACTCCACAATTTCCCGGGTAGAAATGAAATCCAGAATACCATCGTACGACCTTCCACTTATAAGACCCACTATTTGCCGTCCCGCATCGTCTTCGTCAATGCCAAGGCATTGAGTGATCGACTACTAGCACCCATCACTGTTGAACCGGATTGTTTATGCAGGGATTGAGAGCTCTCTAGAGTCGTGTAAAGCTCAAGTCGGTTTTGAGCTTGCTAGCTTAAGCGGAACTGTTCCGGATGCTCTGCAGTCATCCGAGCACCTGAACGCCACCTCAGATCTAACTCAGTAAGATGTCCCTTAAGTCTTACATGGCGCCTGAAGAGGCGAAGTTTTTTATTCGCTTCAAGCTCTCGACGTCAAGAGATCTGTATCGACAATACATAACCCAGCATCATGTGAGGACAAAATATCGATTGATATGAATCGTCGACATGCTGAACACCAAATGAACAACACGGGGTGGGGGAGGGAGGTACGTACGAACAACGTCCCGTTTCTACTCAGTTCATCCGAGGTCTACATGGCAGCTCTTACAACGTGACGGTCTTCTCGGCAGAAGCCGGGATTGATTGGGTCATACTTACTTAGATGATGACACCCACAACCTGGCAAGGAGTCTGGTCCGCAAACCGGTCTCCATGACCACTGGTATCGATGCCACTCAAGGTGGGAACTTGGGTAGCGAGGACGAAAGGAACGGTAACTCCATATTCATGATTTTGTAATGGTCTACTGGTTTTTTCCTGACCTGCTACTGATAAAGGGATATACGTCGTTGAGGTGGATAGTGTAAAGAAATTAGTTGAATATCGACCTGAAGAACGACTCGTGAAGTCGTCGACGAAAATAGTAATTAACGAGCCAGCTTCGCAGAGGAGAAAATTAGCTTTGGAGAACCAATGTGACTGAGCTCTTGTTATAGCGAGAAGGGAAACCGTGAAGAGTGTTATCTTGCTCTTAAACTGGAGCCGATGTTTATCCAAGCCATGTCATGAGATGTAGAGTTCAATGCCCCAGCCTTAACGAAGGGGATGATGGGTGTTCCACCCATCTCCAGGAAGAATGACTTTGCCCGTGTTATCACAGCTTTGTATACTGATGAGTATTGCTCTAGCTTAGTTGCGGTCCTCTTGGGTCAGCCCTTTTCTGATCCGCGTTAGGCATTTTACTGATCTCTACTATCCACAAGATACTGCGTGTTTTCCTCGACACTGAACTAGTGAACCCTTCAATGAACATCCCGGCGTCCCCGAGCGGTTTACCTGTTCTTCGTGGAGGTACTGCACCGTAATTTAGCAGAAAGGTACAGACGGCAGGATATTACATTTAGATTCTCATTTCTTTTTACTCGCACCCAATCCTTCGAGTTCGATGCATCTTACTTTCAGCCGTCCTGTACCTCCTTGAATACATTTTGGTGAGTTCCTAGGCTAGAAGAATCTGTCGGATATGATGGAAGCCTGTAAGTAAGCCTATCGTTGTAGTATGGGCCATTTGTAACGCTTGAACATTCAATTTTTCAACCGTCATCGTATTTGATTCTACACCTGCTTAGTAGGCGCTTTGTTCACCGAGTGTCACATGAGGCCGATAGCTTGTTCAAGGGCCTTTGTAAATGGCATATTGTCCCTCGGCACTACATCCCATTCCATTTCCTGAGTTTCAAACGTAGCGAAGATTATTACGGTACCACCTCTCACCAGCAGATTACAGGCTAGGCCGGGAAAATCAGCAGCGCCACACACTCAAAGGTCAATGGTGGTATGGAGTTCCATTCAAACAGGGCTCGCGAAATAATAGCATGGAAGAAATGTAATAAAATCCAATCATTTGCATAATCACCGCGCTGGGGAAACAACACCCCGCAGGCAAAGTCGACCTAGAGAGACCCACAGCACTCCTGAGTCGAGTCGGCACAAGGGAGAGGGAGCGGTATGCCCGCACACCCACTTCCTGCCGGAATACATTTAGCACCAATCTGACCGCAGTTTATCTGGGCGCTGGCACTGATGGCCATGGCGAGGAGAGCAACAAGAGTGGTGCTAACGGCAGTGAACTTCATTGTCTGTGATACTGTCAGCCTCCCATTTTCTGACCAGTTCGGGGACGAGTGACCTACATCGAGCGTGAAATGCGGCGAGTTCGACTGTGTTGAGTCAAGAAGCAAGTGATAGAACCTAAATATTGGAGAGAACGATAAGCTAGAAACTCTAGGCAATGGAGAGAAGACGAGCTGACTATGTAGAGTTAACAAAGCTGAGTTCTGGTCTGCATCCACTAAGACGCAAGGTTTTATATACAACTCACCAATTCTATTTTTGATCCATAGAAGTGGCCTTTGCCTTGTTCGCGAGGTGACAACGTGCAGAATGTCGTCAAAGGCATTTAATTGCCTCTTGATAGTGCATCTTTGTTTACTTTCTTCGAATTCCTTGAAAAGACAACAAATATCCACTCTCAGACATAGTACTGAATGAAAAACTCCAGCTTGTTTGCGACTTCTGGCGTTCGAAGCGATTTTATTTATTCCTTCATAATGGGATTCTAGCTCGCCACAGGTAGCAAGTTTCTACTCCTCATGTATCAGCAGGTGAATATTAGTGCGAACGTTGAATAGCTAGCTCAAAGGGTTTAGACAAAACTCCAGGACTTTACCTGATAGATTTGAAACCAGAACGTCATCTTGCGATCTCTCATCCACCCTGACTACTATTTGACGTCTCGTATTGTCCTCGTCAAGGCCAAAATATTGGGCGCTCGATTACCGGCATTTACAACACGTGCGACATTAGTATCCGGACCGTTCATGCAGGGATCTGGACTGAGAACACTCTAGGATCCTGTGGAGCTCGAGTAGATTTTGAGCTTGCCAGTTTAAGTAGGGTTCTGGTTCCGGTACTTATAGTCTTCTGAGCACCTGAACGCCACCTCCGAGTCGGATATAACTCAGTAGGATGTCCTTCCAGCCGCATGTGACCTCCGCGGCGAATTTTTTGAATCCCATAACACAATGCCATTGGAGCACAAAATAGATATGAATCATCGACAAGCTGAACATCAAATGAGCAGCATGAAGTGAGGGGAGGGGAGGTGCCAATAACATGGCGCTCCCACCCAGTCCCTGGGGAAACTGGGAATGATTGGGTCGCAGCTTACACCCACAGCCTGGCAAGGAGCCCGAGCACTGGTACCGATGCCTTCTAAAGTGAGAACGGAAATGGGGGTGATAGTAGCAGCAACCAATGATTTCATGGTTTTGTAATAGGGTCTACTACTTTTCCCTGGCTTGGTAGTGATAAGGGGGTATACCTCGAAGTGGAGGGTACAAAGAGCTTCGATGGGTGTCGACCCGAAGAATGGGCCGTAAAATTTATATGTCAGTGAAAGTAGTAATTAGCCGAGCCCGTTTCGCGTAGGAGAGAGTTGGCTTTGGAGAAAGTGGTAAGAGTGAGCTCTGATTATAGCGAGAAGGGAGGTCTTCTCCGCAGCTGCCGAAATGCATTATGTCTGAAAATGACGGCCTCGATTGAAAGAGTGTCAGTTTGAAGAGTTTCATCATGAACTGCATTACAAGTCGTAGGTTTACTTCAGGAGACGGCACCATTCAATTGGCTTAGTCCAACACGGTCTGTGGGTTCAATGGCTAGATTGCCGCTGAGCAGCTTTTGCATTTTAAGAAGTCGAATAAGAAGCCTATTGTCCGGTTGTACTTCTGAACTGGTACCGCGTGCACCGCGTCATATATTTTTCTGTCTTCTAGGTAATCGGCACAATCCTGCTAGACTGCTTCTTAGATTCAGCTTTAACATCTGACATTGGGAATGATTCGTTTGCTCGCCCGATGACCCATACAAGCACTTGGCACAAGAGATAATGATGTTCTTTTGACTTCAAGCCCATATCTCAGGCCGACTTCTAGTTTCAAGTGGTTGGACCGAGTCGCTGTCTTCGGTTAACTCAAGCCAAAGTACAAAAATACAAATCTTTGATAGAGCAAAGGAAGTAGACATCACAAGAATCTTGCTCAGTTATTGATTGTTTGGAGCTATATGGACGTCAAAACAAGACAGATGTGACGCCTTGCGTTGGCACTGGAGAGATGTGACAACAAATGTTCCAAAGCAGGGCCCCGAGTCCGAACGACGATGTGTTATTGGGCCGAGTAATTTTCCAAGTCACAAATCGAGTGTACCAAGAACCATTGAAGGGAAGGTGGGATAGGTGAGTGCGGATGTGTTTGCGAGCACGACAGCGTCCGTCTGTCATTGGTTCTGACCCAAGTAGATAGTTTGATTATTGATTGTTTTTAATGAGATTTTAATTGAAATGATAACTCAGCGCTAGTGCGACGATATGAGATGTTGCTGAGGAGTGAAACGATGATGAGGGCGGCCTGTTTGAGTGAGAACGACGTTTAAGAAGCTCCAACTTAGAGCTAAACTGAGTCAGAGAGATGGGGGTCAATTTCACTAAAGAAAAACGGAAATACATCGCAGTATTTAAAGCTACGGTTCTAAGACTATTTACAATGCTGCAGGTGACTATAGAGAGCAGGAAGGAGCAGTTTACAAGACGATTTGTCGAGATTTTGTAAGGGAAAGGGAATTCTAAGGAATATTAGTGGTGGAGAAGTAGGTGGAGAGAAGGGTCCATGTGGCTGTTTAGACCTACACTATTACATTAGGCGATGAGACGAAATGATAGCGGTTGAGCCGGAGCACGAATGACGATTTTATTAGATTTTTAGAAGGAGTAAGAGAGGAGGAATGGAAAAGGGAATATAAAACAAACATTAAATGTTCGGACTTTTGTCAGTTGGATGACAAGCCCTAACTCGGTTGCGTTGAGGCGTTGGTGCCGAGTGCGAAATATGCGTAGCGAGTATTAAAAGGAAAGTGTAGAATGGAGAGAGGAAAGGGCCATGTGGAATTGAAAGAGGGAAGGGGAAAGTTGAGGGGGATAGTGGCTGTAAGCGGCGGCTACTGAGTGTTGAATCTGCAGGGTCGTCTTGATATAGTTGCCGGCTATGTTTGACGATCGGTTTGTTGCCAGGGTAGTGGGATATCGGTTAGTAGATGAGGAGTTGTCGAAGAGGGAGAGGACTTAATCAGTAGTAGAGAGAGGACGTGTGATGGCGGTGATATGACGTCACGCGACGTCCGATCTCTACACCATCCCGACGACAACACAGTACTTTCAAGGAGACCTTGTCATGATGGGGGCAGGGGTCGGGTGCGGCTTCGGGTCGCAAGTGCGTATGATTTCCCGAGCTGCTTTGACCACTACCCCTGTTGCTCGCTTCAAACGTTCTAGGGTTGAGGAAACGAGAGAGATGGAATGTTTTGGAAAGCAAGTGCAGCAGCTGAATGGGCCGCCAAATTTCCAGTAGACAGAAGACAGGACAAAGTTGAAGCCATTGAGCGAAGAACGATGATGTCGGCGTAAATAGCAGTTAAGGGCAGGCTCAGCCTGGCCCAAAGCCTTCACCGATTGCCCAAGTCAATTCTTGCTACAACATCCGCGTCCAATAAATAAAGGACCGCCTTCCCCAGGTTGGAGCCCTCAAACACTATCAGGATTGGCTCAACTCGTCTTCGACTGAAAAATCAAGAACAGTTTTGAGAGGGAGAACCGATGTCGTTGGTAAGGCTCATCGGGTTGTTCAAAATAAGGCTAGTGCGTGCTCTTTTCAACGTCCCTTCAAGAAACATAGGTGACGCATCCCAATGACCAGTCGATGGCGGATGACAGCTGGCTACATCCTGATGAAATCTCACAGCCTGTCTCCTTGGACTGCGAGTAAACAGTGAAACTGAACTGGGTCCAAGACAGCATTCATCGATTTTACCTAGTAGCGTCTGACCCTCGCTTCATGACCATGCCTCTCCGTCCTGCATGTATCAAATCTACGCGCGTATCATTTACGGTCTCCAGGTTTTCTCCTTTGACCTTGGTAGCCTGTATTGCGTCTGGATGGCGCCTGGATGGTAGCTGATGCATAAGATGTCTCCCGCCGGTCTGACCACCGATCACATTCCACTTCTCCCACTCGGCCCTACCTCCACTGAGCACTAAACGTGGTTTTGGCGTATCCGTGTCCCTTTGTGTTGGGGCGCTCATCAGTGACTGGGCTTGAATGGCCAAAGTTCGTGAGTTCACGAAACTTTGCGCGTCGTTGGTAGAACAGAATTGCACCGTTATAATGAGGGGAGCAGATCCCTTCTCTTCTCGGACAGGCGGTCAACGAAACCTGGACACAGTGATCAGGGAGAAGAGCTTTACTGTTCCTTTCATGAGTAGACCATCCGCCTCCAGGAAGACCGAGCTCGCTTGTGAAATCCCACCGGCGAATACCGCCCTGACCCGGTGACGCCCTTGAGTCAACCCGTTGGTACTGCCACGCGTCTAGTAGACATGTCCAGGCGATAGGACATTGCGCCTAGGCTACTCTTTTACACTCCTACCCAGCCCCCTGATCTCAATATACCCTACTTCTATCTTATACCTCCTTGGGCTTACTTTGGCAAGCCGCTATAATGTCGGGAGTAGTGAAAAGCCTTCATATCATCAGCACTGCATGGGTAGGTCTGCAGTTACAGTATAGGCGTTTTATAGGTGTTTAAGTACTCAACATTTCAACATTCAACCGCCAGCCTTGTTTCATTATCAGACGCTTGGCAATTTGACCACCAAAGTGTCACACACTTCAGCTTGTTCTGGAGCACTGCATACGGTGTCATTTGGAAGCTTTCAAACAGCGCTGAGACCGTTACGGGACCACTAGACACTAACGAATTCAAGTTTAACCGGGAAATAACCAACGGCTTGCACCTCAAAAATTAACCGGCCTTTCTGACCGACTTGCTTAACTGAACTAGGGTTCTATTCAAATGGAGCTCATATAGTAATGAAAGAACGTAATAACATCCAATCATTTACATTATCCGCACAGATGAGCCGTACAGGATCTGTCCTTCGGATTGGGACAAAACACCGGGAATGCCGTGCTCGGGCAACCAGTACCAACCGGAACACATTTGCCACCAACCTCGGCGCAGCTTCGTTGAGCACTAGCACCAATGGCCATGGCGAGGAGGGCGGTAAGAGTGGTAGTAACGGCAGTGAATTTCATTATCTGTGTAATAGTCAGTCCGAACCTATACTGCTGATCAATTCATGGCAAGTGACCTACATCGAGCATGAAACGGAGCAGGTTGGACTATGTGTCGTGTCAAGAGGTAAGTAATAGAACCTAGAACCTATACGTTAACGAAGACAATAAGTGAGAAATTCCAGGCAACGGAGAAAAAACGAGCTTACCGTAGAGAGGTAACAAGACTAGTGCTGCCAGTCTGCATTCGCTGACATGTAAGGTCTTATATTTTACTCCCCGATTCGATTGCTGATCCACGACCCATAATAAGTTTGATGAACCACTATGTACCAACCATTATTTCGTCGGCTCGAAAGTACATCTTAATCCACTTAGTATTATGTTTTCCTCTAAAAGCCACTCACAGCATACAGATATTGGCGTCATCCAGCTTTTATAAGAAAGATCCCGTGTCATACACGACGAAGCAAGTAAACCACCAGACTGGTTTAACAGACCCGGGGTCTTAGTGGATATACGGCTACAATACGACGAACACCACTGACCAACCATTATGGTAGCCAGGAGTCCCACACTGCCCAAACAAAAGTTAGGCGCGCGGAATGCATTTCCACGGGCGGAGTATTCCTAAAAATACAGTTATAGCGAGACCAAAGAGTTAACATGGTTAGCGGCGATGGTCCTGTGGTCCACAAAAAAAAGGAAAGAAAAGAAAAAAAATGCCGTGCCGCTAAAGCCATCTATCGCACAAAAGAAAAACATGAGGTTTACGTATATACACCCACGACGGGTGGCCTTTCTCTTGTTGGTACGATGATGGCGTGCAGGATTTCGCCAAAGGCAATTAATAGCGCATCTCTGTTTACCGTCTTCGGGTTCTAAAAGACAACAAAAGTCCACGTTCAACGTTCAGACATGCTGAATGCAGAATTTCGGCTTGTTTGCAACTTCTAGCATGAGGAACGACTTAATTCATTTGCTTCTAGCTCCCTAAGTTTCTATTGTACACGTATCAGCGGACGCATCATGGTACAGGTGTTGAACATAAGTCTGACAGCTGGCTCGAAGCATGTAAGGAAAACGTCACAAATCCCCCTGTCGGAAATGGATACCGTCGTACGACCTCTCCTCTGTAGCACGTCCCGTAGTATCATCCTCGTCAAGGTCAAAAACACTGGGTGATCGACTGCGAACACTCATAAATGTAACGATACTGCCCGTAATATTCTGAATGTTGGGATCCAATTTGAGGGTTCTGTCGAGTTCAGGTTGGCTTTGAGCTTGCCAGTTTAAGCCGAGTCCTAGATCCGCTGCGGTCCAGATCGGTGACCGCCAACGAAAGTAGTGCAAATGAATTTAATCTACCGCGAGAGTTGTGCTTACTGATTCTATCCAAGAATGAAAATCGGCAGTTGATTCGATGATGGGTAAAGGATTTTGGCCTTGAAGAATTACAAAGAGCCTAAAGAACAACTGGGTTGGTGTCTTACGGTTTCTGTAAGATTCTCAGTTCGCGATGATGCCTCTTAAAGTGAATCAAATGTCTACTTCATTCCTGACATAGAACAGGTGGTAAGTCACGGTGGATCAAACCACGAATTAAACCTGTGGATCGATTCCTTGGTACCTTCGTGTCATTCACCGAACTGGCCTTGTTTCCAGCGTGAACGCTACCTGAGTCAGATTCAACTCAGTAGGACGTTTTTCGGGCCTCAGGTGGCTCCCGAAGAGGCGAATTGTTAGCTCACTTCAAGTTTTCTTCAACGTCAAGAGATCTGAATTACAAATACAGAACAGCATCATGGAGTACAAGTTATCGACTGATATGAATTGTTGTGCTTGAGGGATCCCGTGCTGAACATTAACAAGCAGCATGAAGGGGAGTCTGGTCTGTGGCCACATTTGGAGCATTGGGATGCCAGCAACACCCCGTTCCTACCCAGCCTCTAGGACCACATGGTAAATCGATCACAACGCTGTGATCGTCTTGGCAGAAACCGGGAATGATTGGGTCACAGCTGGCGCCCACAGCATGGCAAGGAGTCTGGCCCGGGAATGAGCCCCTTTGAGCGCTGGCACCAATACCACCCAAGGTGAGAAGGGCTGCGAGGCCGGTGGTAGTGGTAATCAATTTCATGATCTGTAATAGGGTCAGTCTACTATTCTTTTCTGACTTAATAGCGACAAGGGGGCCATACGTTGAAGTAGGGGTGCAAAGAGATGGCTGAGTATTGACTTCAAGAAGAGTGACTCTGGAAGTCCTGTGTGTCAACGAAAACAATAAGTAAAAAAGTACGCTTTACGCAGGAGAAGACTAACCTTGGATATGTGATGAGGCTGAGCTCTGGCTATAGCTCGACGAGATGGAAGGTCTTTTATGCAGCTGGCAATTGTCTTCTGTCTGGGAACGGATGGCCATAGAAAGATGACAGCTTAAAGGATTCTATCATGAACTGCGCCACGAATTACGGGCTTACCTCAAGAGAGTGGACACAATTGTGTTGTGTTGGAGCGATATGGCCTGTGTGTTCGGTAGCTTGATCGCCGTTGAGCATCTTTTACCTTCAAAAGTCTAGTTCTCTCATTGTATTCCTGAAAAGGTATTATGTGCATCGCGTTTCACATTCTTCTGCCTTCTAGACAGCCAGCACAATCGTATTAAAAGTGCTTCGTAGAGTCAATTTTAGCCTCCTCTGACATTGGGAATGATTCGTTTACTCACCTGATGTTCTACATACACTCTTAGGACTATGGAGCACTCGATACATGAGATAATGATGCCCTTTCGACGTCAAACTGATATCACAGCTCGACTTCTAGTATCCATTGTACGTGCCAGTCGAAGACATGTGGTTTACGCATGTAACGCCACCGTTAAGCGCAAGCTCGGACGTGGAAAAAGACTGAACGAGTGAACGCGTGAAAGTTGGAGTTCGATCACCTCATTGTACAATGACAGCTTCTCTCTCCTCCCGAATCTTTAACCTGGGTTGATGGTCAAGGTAGGTCTCAGTGAAGGATCACAGCTCCAATAAACGCCATTAATTTGTTCAGAAGTTGGAAGGGAACAGCCGAGAGAGTCGGATTGGTGGCTTTGCTACTAGAGGTTTATGTACTGATAAAATGACAGTGGTGGAAAACAGCCACCAGAAGCTATTTCGGTGATGTGGAGCTACCTTTTGCGATGTGCAGAGGTATAGTTCAAGGTCGTTGGATTGCTTAGGTCAGAGTGGAATGAATCATTTTCGCCAAAGCATTAGAGCCCATGACTGAACGGATAGAACTGGAACTGCAAGAACGACCGATTGTTGGTTGCTTGGAATAGTATGCACGTGAAAAGGGAGATAGATCTGACGCGCCGCATTGACGCTGAGGAGAGGAGAGGAGATGGACAATCATTCCAGCAGAGGGCAAAGGAGGACTCTGAGCCTCCGAGCGACGATTTGTTATCGAGCCAGGTGATTTTCAGGTTACAGAACCAGCGTACCAAAGGCCATCGGCGTGATACTTCATGAGGACTTCTACATCAGTAAGGGCAGAAGTAGAAGTCGGATACGGCCGCAGCCCGTCAAGTGCATAACTTAATGATGGCGTATGTAGCGCTTCAGGGCAGGTTCATTCGACTAATCCCCACCACTGTTCATAATGTTTATACTGAACTTGTGCAAAACTGTATTGTCATTCAATCTGGGCCTCGTTTGGTTCTCATGCACTCAAATTATACTTATCGGTACTTGAAATTCATGCATACATCTTGTCTATTCCTAGAAGGTTGATGACATCCAACCCATGAGTTCACTTACACGTTGGCACGTACACCAATGAAAAGCCAATAAGTTAATCGAGGACCAAGCTCCGTGTTTGAAAGGGCACCTCAAATTCAACCTAATAAGATATCCTTCGGATCTTATGTGGCGCTTAAAGACACGAATTTTTGGTTCCCTTCAGGTTCTCAACGTAAAAGCAATCTGTATTTCTGCATCAAGCGCACATAACCGACACACAACAAGGTCATGGGATCACAGATTATGAATCATTGCGTTTGGGGCACGCTGGATACCAGTGAACGCGCTAGTTTGAGGGATGCCAATAACACCCAACTCCCACTGTTCCACTGGGAACACGTGGCAAATTAATCGGAACATTGTTGTCCTGACATAAATCGGCAATGATTGGTTCACACCTGGCGCCTACAGCTTCGCAGGGAGTGGAGCCTGAGGCTTGAGCGCTGACGCCAATACCGCTCAAGGTGAGAAGGGCAACGGGGCGGTAGTGGCAGTGATCAATTTCATGACCTGCAATAGAGTTAGTCTGTTATTTGTTTTCTTGACCGAAGAGCGACAAGGGGACATACGTCAAGGTGGAGAGTATAAAGAACTTCAATGAGTATTGGTTTTGAGGAGTGACACGCAAAGTCTGTATGTCGATGAAAAGTAATAAGTAACAGAATACGCTTTTACGCAGGAAAGAACTGGCCTTGGACAAGTGATGAGGCTAGGCTCTGGTTATTGCTCAATGAGATGGAGGGTCTTTCATACAGCTGGCAGTCGTGTTGTCTTAAAACGGATGACCAGGAGAGGGTGACAGTTCAAAGGAATCCGTCATTGTGCCATGAGTTGTCGAGGGACCCTTGTGAATGCCGTTTGACGCCCGATCCCGAAATTGCAATTTTTTTCCGCACGAGAGCTCAGCATTCCAATGCTTAAGTCGTTTTCGGCGATTCTTGTTTATATACCCGCTACTTTTCATTTTTGTTGTACAAAATATATTGCTATAAGAACTGATAAAAAAGCAGAGATTGAGAGTTAGAAAGCATTAAACCGCGCACCCCATTTCCAACCATGATGCATGAGTCATTGGGCAGCCCTTTGCCGAAACTGCCAGACCCCCAGCGTCCCGCTAGCCTTGTTCAGGGTTTTCCTGAGGCAGGTATTACGTAGGGGGTCGTACCTGAGCTGGTGTGGAGAACCCGATCAAAAGGTCTTTCACTTGAGCGAAAGGTCAAGATGGGGCTCGGTGATGAATCACAGCTCCAATAAATTCCAACACTTATTTCAGAGGTTGAAAGGGGAAAGACCGGGAGAGGTGAGGCCTGTGGCTCCAATACTAGAGAACCGTGTATTAATACAATGACAGTGATGGAAACCAGGCGCCAGAGATTGTTTCAGTTATGTAGAGCCGCCTTTGCGAAGTGCGGAGGTATAGGTCACGGCCGGTGAATTGCTTAGGTTAGAACGACTGCAAGAACCGTTGTCCCCATGAGCCAAAGCACTAGAATTCATGACAGAACAAAGAGCAGGCAATGGGCGCTTGATTGTTACATAGCTGTTTGGAGTGGACGTCAAAAGCGGACAAATGTGATGTGTAGTGTTGATGCTGAGGAAGCGAATTAAACAATGAAGCGAAATAAACAAGATTTCCAGGAGAGGGCAAAGGAGGGCTCCGACGATTCGCTCCAAGCTACAAATTAAGTGTGTAAAAGATCATCCTGACAACGGCGCGATACTGTCATGAGGAACTGTAGTAAGGGCAGAAGTCGAAGCCTGAGTGAGTGTGTTGGCCTGCTGATGATGGGGTAAATAGTGCTTCAGGGCAGGTTCATCCGATCAAACCCCACTACTATTCATACAACTGAGCTTGTACAAACCTGTTCAGATTGGCCTCGCCTGGTCCTCATGCACCCAAGCAACATCAACACTTGAAATTCATGCACACGCCTTCTTGTCTATTGCCATCGTAATATCTTCCTCCTCGCTCGTCGTACTGATAACGTTACTCTTGACTCACCTACCATGCCGTCGTCTTGCTCCAGTAGCGAAACTAGGATTGGTGAAGACCCGTTCTTCAGTCCCGCCGATTCCTTGAAGGTCGAAGACATCCAGCGCAATGATACTCGTGAGTTCCTCTACACGTTTGCACTTACACCAACGAAAGCTAACACATTAATCGAGGGCCAGGCTCCGGGTTTGAAAGGCTCGAGGATGCCTCTCTCCAGGAGGCCATGCGTGACTCATCTGCTCGTGAAATATCTCGCTGCTTTGAAGGTACTCGTACGGAACACCGTAACAGCATTACAAGCTGGGCGAAAGGAGAGTGGAAGTCACGACAAGCTCGTGTACTATGGATGGATGGACCCGCTGGCGTCGGCAAATCCGCAATCGCACAAACGTGTACGGAAGAGCTAGAGGATAACCTCACCGCCGCTTACTTCTTTTCCCGAGCCAATGGCTGGGATGAACCCGATAAATTGATCCCGACCATCGCCTATCAACTTGCAACACGATATCCGTCCTACCGCAGTGCTGTCGATGCTGCCATTATCCGTAATCGCTCTGTTGTACAAGCATGGATACCCACACAATTCGAGGAACTCATTGTTAAACCGCTTCTCAAATTAAACCCGGAGGACCGTAACGCAGCTAAGGACTCCATTATCCTAATCGACGGTCTGGATGAATGTCACGACATTGACGCCCAAATGACCATCATTGACGTCGTCACGACTTCCGCCGCTGCCGACACGACCCCGTTCTTATGGGGCTTTTTCAGCCGTCCCGAACCCCACATCGTCGGCGCTTTCTCATCCACGAAAGCCTCCAGCATAACTTGGCATCTCACACTACCTGTGCAGTCTGCCGATGCAGACGAAGACATCAAATCATACCTCCTCGACGGGCTCCAGACGATCAAAAAGAAGGTTGAGAACAACTCGATTTCGGTACTTTGGCCCTCCAAGGACTCTGTTGTCCAACTTGTCGACCAGTCCGATGGACTCTTCATCTACGCGACTAGTGCCGTCCGATTCATCGACGAGGGATCCGGATCAAATGTTCAAGGTGGACCCGAACGACGATTACAGGCGTTGCTGGACCCAGCAGAAGGGCCACGTGCCAGCCTCTCAAAGCTTGATCAGCTATATCTTCTTGCAATGGATCAAATCCCGAGGAAAACTCTCCCGAATACTCTCCTTGTCCTCTACGCCAATCATTACCTCCGGAGTTCGAAGAACAAACTCAAGTTGCCATGGCACACTATACCCATATTGTCTCCCCTTTTAGGACTCTCACATTCTGATCTTCATACCGCCATTTCCCCCCTTGCTTCGGTACTCCGTGTGGCGTCCGCGGATGACGATTCGTATCCCTCGATTAGGATGTATCATTCGTCCTTTTCTGATTTTTTGACCAATGTCGAGAGGTCGACATCTGAGTATTGCATCAAGACCAGCGATGTGACTAGTCATTTCTATTCTGCGTGTTTGAATGCATTGTCTCGACCCTTGATACCTGCGCCTATTGCGGAGCGATATAGTATGTATCTTCTTCCCTCCTAATCCTTTGTAATGCATGTCTCTGATTACTTTATTTATTTGCAGTGGCGTTTATGGACGAGTTTGACGATGACCAGGAAAAGGAGATCATCATCCACCAAGCAGCGATACGTGTGATGATAGTCCTTCCCGCAATAACCCCCTATTTCCAATTTTGTGAACATCCCGATATCCTCGAGCGACTAGCTCGTATCGATTGGAGTAATGAAGCGAGCTGTTATCAAGCGTCTTTTCCATCTGCGGATGTAGTCGTGTTTGCTAAACAGGTAAGTGTGTGTACAGCGGAATCGTAGGAATGTGTGGATGTTCATCGCCATGAACAGATTCCGGATGAGTGGAGGCGACGTATCATCGGCTCGTATAGCAAGAATTTTATCCAGAAGGCTGTATCGACGGTTTCGGGGTTCCGGCATGGGGATAGTTTTGTGTTGGGACGGGGTGCTAAGAAGGCTTTGCTGGCTTGTGATCGTAAAGGGGGGTTGTGTTACTTGAAGCCCCATCCTAAGCTTGAATCGTGATTTATGAACCCATTATGGACTTCTTTTCTTTAATGCAGATGTAGATTATCTCGACGCCTTTCGAACGGTTTTCATTGGTTACTAGTGTACAGCCAGTTGTTGTGAAATTATATACCATGCTAGGTTCGTGGAGCACTACGAAGTTGTAACCTCTAAAGCGCTTTGTACGCGGAACCAGTACCCTTGAATGAACACGCGGAATATTGACTGCTCGTAAATGTGTTTTAAACCTATCCATTTGTAAAACCGAGCTTCAGGTTCCCAGATTACTAGTCGGGGGGGATGGCCAAGTACAAGGGTGTTCTGGGTTTCATTTTTACCAGGAAGATTGTGAAACTTTGACTGCACGCTTCGAACTCACTATTGGTCGACTTGGGTTCAATGCTCGCGTCCAGATTTGCCTGCTGATGTGCGGAATGGAACTTGTCGCCTGTGAGGAGCTAGAACCATACTTACCACAAGCGAGTAGACTAATTTACCTCACTCGCTAGAATCTGCAGGGAACAAAAGCTAGATTAATATCCTGCGTGCTGTCATTGTATAAACAAGGTAAAGGCCACTTGATATAGGTGTATGTACACGGTACACCTCATGTTTTACATTTGTACGATCGACGCTTTTAGTAGGATAGAATAGTTCTTCTAAAGCTGATTGAATCACGTCAACATCTGTAAGTGTGTAAGCCTCGAGTGGTTTTTCGTATCGATAATCGAAAATGTATTAAGTGGATTAAGATATTCAATGCAACGTCCCGAGCCGAAACGATGGTTAGTGTAATGCGAAAATAGAATCATGAAATCCTGTATAAGACCTTGAAACCCAACAAATGTAGACCAGAACTTTGCCTTGTCCCCTCGCCACGGTCAGCTCTTCTTTTCCTCATTGCCTGGAGTTTCTCATTCATTGTCTTCACCAATACTTAGGTTCTATTATTGACTTGACACATAGTCGAACCCGCTTCATCTCACACTCCCAATGTAGGTCCGAACTTGCCTATGAATGGACCAGGAAAACACGATTGACCTGACATCCTTGCAGATAATGAAGTTCACTGCTGTTAGCACCACTCTTGTTGCTCTTCTCGTTATGGCAATTGGTTCCAGTGCTCAGGGGAACTGCGCTGATGAAGTTGGTACCGTATGTGTGCCAGAAGGTTCTGAGTGCAACGGCGGGCGGGCTTCCCTCTCTTGTCCCGGGTCGGGTCTTGAGTGTTGTTATCTTCCCTAGGTTGGCTTTACCTTGTGAGGGTGATGTGCAATGTCTGAGTAGCTTGATGTTATTACAATGCTTTTTTTGTAATGCTATTTCATGAGCTTTGAGTCGTTACTGATTCTTGAGGGTTTGTGTATTACAACCTCTCTCCGAAACGGGTCCGGAGTTCCGTATTGAAACAAACTCACGAACGTTGACCATTCAAGCCCAGTTGCTCCAACGCATATCGGGGACATGCTTCTTTGGACTGGATGAGCAATCTAACACATAAGACGTGGTAAAGACGCCAAAACGACGTTTGGCGTTCAGAGGAGGTAGAGCATACATAGGCGACCATATTACCCGACTAACGTAAACTCCGGCACCTTGTTTCTAGTCAGCCCTTTCCTCCTTACTACATCATCTGAACCGGCTACGTATAGGACAAGACTGCGAAGACTTGCTCATGAATGAAGAAGAGTTGCCACACCCGTCACAGATATGGAGTAAGAACAACAACAGGGAATATGCGCAATGATTCGAGCCTCCATCGGTGATCATGACGTTACACTATACATCAGCACACGTGATTATTTCCATTTACAGAGCTCATAACATTAATGTCACGACTTGGCTTCATGAACGACACAGCACGCTTATCGCCCTCTCCACCAGCCAACCAACCACATGCCAGACACTAAGAAGCCTCTCCCAGCCTTACCTTTGACAAATCTCTCGACTCTGAACATAGAAGCACGTGCTCACCGTGGTCGTCTCGTCCGGTATTTACTAGCCGAGTCAGCCGATGCTTCGATTCAAACGAGGTTGGAGGGTTGGGTGTATGCGATTGAAGAGGCGCTGGATGATTTCTCGCGCTGTGTTGGACATGGGGAGTGGCTTGCGGGTGTGAGGAGAAGGAGAGAGGTGAAGTGTAGAGCTAGATTAACGCAGGACAAGACGAATGACTCTGCGAGGGCACCGTCTCCGAGTCCAAAGACTCAGGAGACTCTGGAAGATGCACGCAGTCCTGTACAGAAGAAACTACAGCAATTACGCGAGCATATATCGCATAGTGCTACGCCCTCGCCGGAAAAATCACTTTATCATTTACTGCTCTGTCTCGCGCCTTGTGGACTTCGCGTGCAAGACTCCTCTACGGATACCGGGCCGACATCCATTGGCTGTTCTTTTGCATCTTCAAAGTTTCTGCTTCCACCCGACTCGGATATGGATCATATAGAAACTGCAGTTCTCTACGGATTACACGAATGGGATGGTAGATACCTTTCATCCTCCCATCCTCATTTATTGTTGCTAATTAAATCATAGAAAACGCCATACCCCCACCCCGAATCATTGGTGGCACATTCTCTTTCAAAGGTCTCGAAACACAATCCCAACATACTCTACTCGCGCAAACGCTTCGTATAGCGATCTACATCCATCTATCATTACTCCTCGAACAACACTTTCTCTCCGACTCCCATGTCCACCTCAAGTTCCCTCGCCCGAAATTCAGCTTCCCCTCTCCGTCAGACGGAGTGTTGAAACCGTCCACTTCTGCGCCTTCCCGCGTAAACAACGAGGGTGGGGATAGTGATCATGATAAACCGAGGGGCACGTTTATCCCTCCTGGGATACTATCGTTCTTTTCTAGAAACAAGAAACCTTCTTCGTTGTTGTTCGGTGCTGGTCGTTCACAGACTGTTCAATCGCCTCGGTCGAGTTCTGAAGAGGCGAGAGCCTCATTGGATCTTATCAGTCCTAGCACGTCGGATTTGGTGGTGAAGGATGTTCCACCGAGATCTCCGAGAACGTCCATTGATTCATCGCAAGGCGTATCTTCTCGTTTGGGTCGATTCATTTCTGGGGGAGGGGGAGGAGGACATGAGAGGAAGCATTCATTACGACGGGTATTGACGAATTTAAGTCCACATACACCTGCGCCTTCTCCGGCCTCTCCAACGCCACCTCAATCACTTGACCTTCACCATCCTCATCAACTATACGAACAACATCAAGAAGAGCAAGGCCCATTCACGCAAACCCTCAATCATCTCTTGCACTCCCAAACCCACTCTTTGCTCTCCACTTCCCCTGGTATATCATTCGGACCGCCGCACTTGCTTATCGAATTAGCGGGGAAGGAGAAAAGGAAACCGTTTAGGAGACTCAAAGGCGATGAGAGGGCTGCACTGAGTTCGATCTTAGGTTGGGCAGGGAGTGGTACGACAAGTGTAGTGGGTGGTGGAGTAGGGGGTATGAGGGGAGCATTGTGTGGTGTGGGTGGGTTTGTGAGGCAGCAGGGTGTTTCGGTGTTGGTTTCGAGACATGTCCCTGTGCCCGTTGTGACTGAGGAGAAGGAGGAGGGAGTTGTAAATGGGCTGGATGTGAGCGGGAAGGGTGGTAGTGGTCTTGTTCCGCCTGGGAAAGAGAAGGAGGAGGTCAGTGAGAGTCAGATGCCGACACCGACGCCTTCGACGATAGGTATAGATGCGGTGCCGGGCTCGGGTTTGGCCAATACCGCGTCGATGACGACTGTACCGTCGACCTCTTCGACTATATCGCCCACATCCACGCCCACGCCCTCAACCAAACCGCTTCCTACAAATCCAAACCTAACTCCATACACAACTCTTCCTTCCTCCTCTTCCCCACCCTCATCACCATCCAACCACACACTATGCTGCGGTCGGCCATCATACCAGACATTCACGTACTTTTCATCCGACTATGACCATGATATGCGGTTGGGAGAGGTTGTGTTGGATATGATTGTTAACGCCGATAATCCCTGTACTGGTGGTGTGGGTGGAGGGAAATGTGGATTTAAAGTTGGTGAGCATGAGGTTAGGTATATGCATGCTGGTGTGAGGGTTAGTGCTACTGTCGCTTTGCGTGGAGAAGGGGATGGTGGAGGATGGGATTGGGTTGATGATGTTGAGGTGGAGGGGAAGAGAAGGAGGAGGAATGTGCAGGTTGAGATGTGGGAGTCGTGTAGAGTTTGTAAGAGGGAGAGTAGGAGGAGGGATATGTCTGATGGGACTTTGTACGTTCTTTTCTTCTTTCTCGCGACCATCAATTGTGTGCTAATGGGAAGTGGGGGGAATAGTTTGTTATCATATGCCAAGTTTTTGGAAATATCGATTTATGCGTCAAGTGTGTATAATTTGTCGCCTGCGATTTGTGAACATACGACGCCGGAGCCACCGCCCCCGATGACTACTACGAGTACCAACGCCACTTCTATGATTGCTACGACTGCTACGACTGCTACGAATACCGCCACTGCTACGCAGCTGGGGATGGGGCATATGAATGGAGTGGATGGGGAGCAGAGAGTGAGGCTATCGGATTCGAGGGTGAATTTGGTTAGGCATTTTGGGTTGAAGAAGCTTGCACCTTCGGGTACAAAGACGAGCACGACCACGGTTTTGGATGACCAGCATAAAGCGACAGCTACATCGGACTCAAGTATCAAATCTATCACTCCAATGCCGCCGAGTCCGATACTTTCGTTCTCGGTTTCTCGTGTTGAGAATATATTCGAGTTGAGAGTGCCGAGGTTACAGATTAATGGTGGACAGGAGTTGGAGAGGGAGAGGGAGCTGGAGGCTTTGACGAGGATGGAGCGTGAACGTGAGGGAGGAGAGGTGGATGTGGGGGAGGAGAAGAAGAGGGTGTTGAGGAGGGAGATTAAGAGGTGGTGGGAGGGTGTTGGTGATCATATTGATAAACTTGTACGTTCAACTTCTCTCTCTCTTGCTTCCAGATCACTGATGGGTGAGGGAATTTAGGAACTTGTGCTTGATGTGATGTCCTCACCTACTACCCCCACATCGTCATCGTCGTCGGTATCGTCGGTGATGAGACAGAATTTTAAAAAGTTGCCGAGGCTTCCTTCGGTTGATGATGCGTATGAGGACTTTTCGGATGATGTGGAGAGTGTCGTGAGTAGGAGTGATGTTTCGTCCGTTTCGCGTAGGGAACAGGAGGAAGAGGGAGAGGAAGATGTGAATAGGACTCCAAGGCCAAGGGCGTATAAAGAGTTGGAGCCTGAGGAAGGGTCGAAGCCGCCGCAGAATACACCTGTGGCTCAGAGGGTTTCGGGAGGAGGAGGGTTGGGGTTGGTTATTGGTGGTGAAGAGGGGGAGAGTGAGGTGGTACTGTTGAACAATGAGGGAAGGGAGCGTGCGCCTTCGATTGTGTTGACTGCTTCGCCGACGGCTTTGTCTTCTTCCGATGATTCTGCGTCTACTATCACAACCACCACAACTACAACAGACGACACGACGGATTCAGCGATAGAGACGAGAAGTCCACTCGAGCTACTCTCCAACCTCCGACAACAGTTCTTGCAAATTGAACATTCGTTGTATGCGCAGTTGGTTAGGACGCCAGAGGGGGCGTTGAATGATGTGAGGAGGATGTTTTTGAGTTGTGCGAGGGGAGCGCAGAAGCGGTTGGGAGCGTGGCAGAGGAAACATTTGGGGAAGGATGTGTGGAGGGAGTGTGAGAGGAGGAGGTGGGATGAGGGGGAGGTTGAGAGGTTGGTGAGGGATTTGGGGTTGAGTGCCAGTGTGGGTGCCAGTGCGAGTAGGGAGGTGGATGTGAAGGGAAAGGAGGTGTGGAAGGCTGTGAAAGCGAGTGTGGAAGAGGTTAGGTGTGAGGAACCTGAATGGTGGAGTGGGGCTTGTCATGCGCTTCCTGGGAGTAGTGTGGTTGTGAGAGAGGATGATTGGGGGAGTGTTATTGCTTTTGCTTTGAGGTGAATGGTTTGATATCCCTCTGTTTATAGGGGCTGATGAGTGGGTTAGCTCGCAGGATTATCAGCGTGAAGTGGCGAATATTGGACATAGTAGGACTACACCGTCGACGCCGCAGGGTTTACCTGGGACTCCGCCTGCGTCTCGTCGTCCGTCGACATCTACAACCACTACCACCACCTCGACTTCGGCTGTGTCCACCCCGGGAGTGGGGACGACGTCGTCGTCGTTCTTTACCACCACGACTGGCAGAATCTTTGGGACCTCCACATCGGCGACGCAACCGGATCCAGATAAAGACGATATCATATGGCACGAACTTGAGCCTTATAGCGCTGTTATATCAAGGAAAGAACATCCTCGTGATCCGACCTCGTTACTTTCTATACGTGATGTGTTGAGACACAAATCTCCTGCTTCTACGCTCGTTTCGGAGTTGGGATCTGGTGTGAGTTCGCCTGTGCCTCAAGGTGGGAGTGGTAGTGGTGGTAATAGTGGGAGTGGTGGTGGTGGGAATGGGGGTTTGGGTTTGGTGGGACAGAATGAGAGTTCGCAGGTGAATTTGGCGGTGTATGCGAAGCCGGATGTGGGGGTGTCGATGGCTGCTGTTGGGGGTGAGTTTGATCATGGGGGTGGTAAAGAGGCGAGTGGGAGTGTGAGTTCGACAAGGGCGGCTGTGCGTAGTGCTGCGTTGACTGCGGCTGCTGTTGCGGGTGTAGGTTTTGGGATGGGGGTGGGTGCTGGGACGACGGAAGGTGCTGGTGCTGGTGGGGGGAGGGCGATACATGAGCTTGAGGCTGTTGTTGCTGCTAGTGAAAAGGCGAGGAGTGAAAGTGGGAATGCGATGGGGACGTCTTCGATGATGACGCAGGCGAGGCCTGTTTCCCCGTTTTCGGGATCGCAGTTGAGTGTGGGATCGGAGGGTGATTCGGGGCAAACTGCGAGGGGAAGGGCTGCTTCTATTGTGTCGCTTGGAAGTGAGCTGGCAAAGGTGGTTAATAGTGTTGGTGGGACGGTGAGGAGGGCGCCGCCGACGCCGCCGCCTAAGGATGAGAAGGGCAAATCTGTCTTGGATGGGGCTGCTACGCCAAATACGAAAGAGTTGCCTGCTACTCCTGCTGGATCGACGATTGATCATCAACCTACGCCGTCTACTTCTTCATTTACCAATACGATTGCAAACGGTCTTAATTTGGCTATGCGATACGTTCTCAATCAACCTGAAGCCAGGTTACCTGTGGCGCCACCGCCACCTGTACCCAAGAAGCCGCATCATGATTTATTGTATGTTGATTTGAACAAAATTGACGATGATCGGCCACATATCAAGTATGATTGGACGATTGGGAAGAGGTTGAAGTTTAGTTGTACGGTGTATTATGCGAAGCAGTTTGAGTTGATGAGGAAGAGGTGTGGTGTTGATGATACGTTTTTGAAGAGTTTGGAGAGGAGTTTGAATTGGGTTGCGGTTGGGGGGAAGAGTAGGTCGAATTTTTGGAAGACGGAGGATGAGAGGTTTATTATTAAGACGTTGGTGAATGCGTGGAATGTTGCGGATTTGTGAGTTGCTTCCTTTTCTCTTTTAAGCGCTGATTTGATGTTGTGGGTTGTACTAGGCAAGTTTTGATTGAACTTGGACCGTCGTATTTCAAGTATATCGAGTCGACGGCGAGTAGGGCAAGTGTTCTTGCGAAGCTGGTGGGGTTTTATACGATTGAGATTAGGAATTTGGAGACGGGAGCTGTACAGTCGAAAGCGGATTTGTTGGTGATGGAGAATTTGTTTTATAATCGCAAGATTAACAAGACGTTTGATTTGAAGGGGGTTCAGGGGAGGAAGGTGAAGACGAAGCAGGGTGGTGGTGGTGGTGGTAGTGGTAGTGGTGGTGGGGTGAAGAGTTCGAGGACGTTGTTTGATGGTGAATGGATTGAAGGTGTGTTTTATATTTATCTGGGGTTTTGGTTTGGATGTATTGATGGTGTGTGTGTGGCTTTAGGGCAGCAGCGGATGTTGGTTTTGTTACAGCCGCATTCGAAGGCGATTTTGAGGGAGGCGTTGAGGAATGATGCGGATTTTTTGGCGAAGAGTAATATTATGGATTATTCGTATGTGAAGGTGGTGGCTAGATGGGTTTTGTGTGCTGACTTGAGTGTTGTAGGTTACTCCTGGGCGTTGATGAAGAGAAGAAGCAGATCGCGTGTGGTCTCGTTGACACAATAGGTACGGCCACTTGAAAAATGTCGTTGTTCTTTCTTCCCCATCACTCATGCGTTATTACAGGTAGTTACACGTTTGCTAAAACGCTCGAATACAAGGCCAAGCACAATCTGCAGTCTGGAAAAGATGTGACTGTGATTCCGCCGGTGGAGTATCAAGAGCGTTTCGTGAATGCCCTTGAAGGTTATTTTCTCGCTTGTCCTGGTGTGTTGTGTTTTTTTTTTATTGCTGGGGTTGAAGTGTTGACGGCTGGCGTGTTTAGATAAGTGGTCGAAGCCGGTGGATGAGGAGAGGATTATGAGTGATCCGTTTATGTTGCCGAGTGTGTTGTGATGTTTGGAGGTTTCTTTTGCATGGATATGAACGAGGATTTTTGGACTGCTGGTTTATGCATTACGGACTTAAATCGATTACACTGGATTAGGTTTTGGTGTGTGATTGGCGCTGGAAAGTTTTGGACGCCGATACAAGAAACCTGTTTTCAACGACTCGCTACATCTGCTCCTACCGTCTGACCATGCGGTGACGTCTCTAACGAGACCCCTTGCTCAGCATGGTACCTCCTGCAACAAATCGTGGTATTGGGCTATCTATACAATTGTTATATGAGGGTAGACCTACCGCCTAACCGGTGCGCAGCATGCAAGAGAGCCTGGTACTGTAATGCGGAGTGCTGGAAACGCGACTGAGTCTGTCACCACGAGCTCGGCACTGCGCAGGAGGTGATCCTGTATTATCTACCGAGAAGATGCAGCGGCAACTGAGCGCCATTCCTGAGCATAAATTTACAGAGGATGTGAGGACCTACTTTGGGTCACTGAGCTTAGTTTTACACAGCTAGAGACTAAGAGGTTCAGCGAAATATTGGCGGGCGTATGGCTGGTTACTAATGCTGTCAATGTATAAGTTTATCTTTCGACGAATTCAGCGACGCAGCCATTCCAAGTCCATGATCAGAAACGAAGCTATTTTCTCTCGCCAATTTCAATCCCTTCACGGCTTCGGATGGCCTTCCCCGGGTGCGAAATAACCACTTCCTCTTTTAAAAGCAACAAGACTTCGGCTGATGTATTGCTTAATAAATATAACGCCCCTGCGTGTTTGCTCCTCAAGCTGTCGGTTCAGTTCTCGCTGCTTTCTTTCACAACGTCGTCGGATTCAATGATCATGTGGTATAATTTTTTCTTGTTCACTTCCAACGGAACCAGCGTCTTTGAAATTTCCACCTTGAGATAGTACTTTCGCATGATAACCCCTTCCATTTTATGTCCGAGGTATTTTTTCTGTCCCCGTCTCGAACCAATGTTTCAAACGAATATGGGAGAGGAGCTAGTACCGAATTGGGTTTCAAATAAAATATCGGATCAGTGAGATTAAGGTACATCAATTGCATATAAACTACTTACGTACCAACGTTTGCTGCAGCTCGCGACCGAATGTTTGATCATTTAAAGCTTGCGAAACGCAAATGATAGATTAAAACAGACTATCTTATGAAAATCCAATGTAATCGGCGCCAAAAAACTGACCATTCCCCAAGACAATGTGCAGGGTCAAAAGGCAGCTCAAAGTGCCAACGAAGTTCAGTGAGCGGATGTACCGCATCTTTGATGGCAATCCACCGAGCCCAATCACAATTACCGATTACCTCGTACAACTAGTCGAACAGAGAACCGAACAGAGAACACCTCTAGACATGTGAGATTTATGGTTTTTGCCAGGCACTAGATCCATCATGTAGTGGGAGCGACCAACAGACTTTCCGCACGAGGGTGCAGGGAGTCTGATCGGATCACTGGCGAATTGCAAGTTTGTGAGAGATCAGCTTACCGTGCCCAACGTAGACAAGAAGGAGAGCGGCGGCGGGTGTCGCACTGAAACAAGATGGAATACAAACTCCGCGACTCTTGGGCGTTGCGTAATCGATCTATTTATGAAGTCCTGGCGTAACCTAGTCGGAGCACGAGCAAACCATTAATGTTGTACTAACACTCGCTAAGGTACAAGGCAATATACTTCTACTGTACGTCCTCTAATCTATACGATCAATTATTGCGAGCCCTACGCGCCGGGCTCAGGAATAGTAACCGGATACCCCTTTCGGTGTTGTAGGGGTTCGGCGGGAAGGTCTGATCAGATTTCTAACCCATCATGATGCAAAAACTGCGGGCTGCTTGAGCTCTGATAGTAGCTTCGGGTAGCTCCTGGCACTAGTGCGCAAACAACATGCGATATGTAGAAGATAGACTTGGCTTCTCTGTCCAAAATCCATTGGTATGATATTAAGGCCACCGTAATTCACAGGTAGAGAACACGGGGGGCCCGGGCGCAGAATATCAAGAACGAAATCGAGCGATCTCAGAAGGGATCTCAGACTTCAGTGCGCTTGGGTATTTACGGAAGGAACATCGACTGCGGTATAGGACGAGATGCAGCGAGGTACACGATCCAATTTCTCCCATCTTGAGTAAACCTCTTCTTTTGCAGTTTCATTTCATACGTGAGTCACCCTGCCCAACCAAGCTACTGTCGGTCGAGCCAGACCATTGTGTCTGCAAAACAACATGTACTGTAAGCGAACTCGATGAAATGTACACCAACTTACTGTCATACAAGTGCAAGTTCAACAAATTTTGTACTGCTTATAAGCCCTCCAGCCTTCAATACCTCTCCAAGTCCAAGAAAATCAACATTATCGACTCTTTAATTAGAAATGTTCCCTTCTCATAGGTGCCCAAGCCAGTCCGTTTCCTGAAACAGTGAACATCCCGAAATACCACTATCCAACGATGTTACGGCATATCAACCTCCTATCCGGTTCCCGTTTGTCGCTATTGGTTAAAATTTGGACAACTGCCAGGCAGATAAAGAGTGGAGCTTACTGCTCCATCTTTACAAGAATATATTTTCGCTCGTTTGGAAGGGCGATCCCCCTGCACCGTAAAAGGCGTGTACGGAGGACTGTTTATTTACGTACTTTACCGAGGAACCCTTACCCACGATCTGACCGTTTGCAAGTTCCGACTTTGTTGGAGGATTGGTGGCGGGTTTAGATCTCGCATCTCCTAATTTAACTAGGCCTGATCTCATTCTTGTTTTTCCTGTCATAATTAGTACGATTAGGTGCCACCCACCATCGCAATGCTGTGGATTTGGCGTCTTTATGTTCATGACGCCCGATTCACTGATCGTACAACCACCGAGTCTATGGCGAGTATACCACAAATGGTATACTACTGGCGGCGTTACGAGCATTTGCTCGGCCTTGATGAGAAACTCATGATACAGTATGCCAGCGCTGGTATTTCAACTCAGTTCAGAACCCAATGGCTTCCACAAAGAATTAGTAACTATGAAAATTCAGAACTCGACCTGGCCGAACACTCATTTTAAAGTTATTTTCTTCTTCTTTTAATCATATAGTCCTGAAGGCTAGTTCCATATAGTGAGCTTCCTCTAACTACACTGTAAAAAGTAGCGACCGAGATATCAATGCTCTTTTAATCCCCATGGACAGCATCAGCTCGACCAGATGGCCAGCGTTCGAGATGCCTGCTCCTCCTGCGGTCTGGTACGGAAAAACTGTTCGACGCAGCCCCACTGCCTACGTTGCTGCCTCACCTCAACCCTTCCTGCATGATAATAAACAATTCTCTGTCGGGAACTCAATACACAGCGTTTGCAGACGTCCCGGTGGTATCAAGGAAGTTTGGAAATTCCCTTGTCCCTGCTTCGGCAACGGTAGTATATATTACCTTGATCTCGTATGTGTTCGATTTTCTGATATATGCTAAGGCTTGTTCGGGGTCAAAATGGAGCTTGATCAGCTGGCGATCCCATAGGAAGGGCGGTCAGGACTCCATTTGGGTTAGTATAGATCCCTTTACCTTGAATACCTTAAGTAACAGCCGCCCTACTATTAGTTTGTCAGCCAATGTTGTAACTCTTTACTTGAATGCGGCAAACACGGGGGTGAGCGCTTAGTATGTCATTGTATCCACATGAGAGGAGTGCTTTGCGGTGAGTAGGCGCACATAAACCTCCTCTCAGGACAAGACGGACTCATTTCAAGACCTCTACTAGGCGCCGCTTTAATTAAAGTTGCTAATAATGTCAAGTGTGGAGAAAAAAATTAGCTACTCAATTGGCAATGACATTGTCTTCCAAGAATCTCCGGGGCTTTCTGATAGGTAGAGAAAATAGATTTGACATAGCGACTCGTATTCCGAGTAGTGGCGCGACTCATTACCAAAATCAGGAATTACTGCTCAAGGTTAAAACGGCCAGCAACGTGCATTCCCGCGAGTGCCGATGGCAATGTCAACTTCTATTGTGCATGCATAGTAATGAAGGTTTGGATCGACGGAAATTAAATGTGCCTAACAGCCTCGTCTTTTATCCTCGGGGCGTTATTTGAGTCGCCAGAAAAGAATTTTGACAGGACATTGCTAGCTAGGGAGTACATAGGAATATATATTTTTCGCACACACACTTCTTTGGCAACAGGATGAGGATCGCCAAATCCAGTCTTTGATTACTAGTGGATGGATGAATCAATTGAGTGTGCAAGTGTTTTCTACGGGCCTGCTGCATGTCTAATGTGCGGAAGTAAGTCGGCTCAGGCGTAAATAAACTTTGATGGTACCCTATAATTAGCCGGTTGTGAGCTATCTATAAGTGGTTCTTTGAACCTAGATGGTTCTCACAAGCAGAAGTTATACATACTGCCGGTGTCGGCTCACCTTGGCCCGGGTTCCGCGAAGACCAAAAGGCAAAAAACTTGATTATCCGATGAAGGTAGCTATGACCGCCACTGTAGCTGTGCAGAACCAAGCCACATCTAAACTCGCGACCTTCACGGAAGTGGGTTCGAGATTAAGAGCTGATAGCTAAGATCTTGCTCTAGCACAGTCCGAAGTGGATCAGACGATGTATTTGATTTCTCTCTGACTTGATTCTCCAAGCAGGAATTGTGCAGGTCATGTTCTTTTTTCTCTCTCTCTCGCTTCTAGCATGTCAACCGGTTCCTCGATGGTCATAGATACTTATCTCCACTTCGAGCTTGGGACTGCATCGCCCAAGGAGAATGGCATTTCACCGGAGTGACATATGTCAGAGCCAAACAGCGGAAAATCAGTTCGCCGATCCCGGAAACAGAGGCGGCTCGGCATCATAAACTTCTTCTTCCCCACGAGCCACCATTTGTTCTATCATTCAACTTAATATCCGATAACGCTATTGCAACGAGACTGTGATAAGATCATAATTCCACGCCTGCTTTTTCCGGCTGGTACGGCAGTAGACTTGGCCAGTGTTTCTATTCCAGATGTCATGGTTCACCGCTTGGGATGTTCATTTTTAGGCGTGTATCCGATGTTTGGGGCGTCAAACGCCCCGCGTCTTCGAAGATTGGGGGAAAAGAGAGGCAAGATGGCGTTTGCGTATCTCGTATCAGGCTATGCCCTTTGAGTATAGGATGTGAATTAACAACGAAAACGTGTGCCAAATCGCGGTCGCTGGGATCTCATTCCATAGGCGCTGGGGGCTTGCACTGCTCTTTACTATGATATAAATCCAGCGGATTCCTACCAGCTTTCTTCAGCAAAACAACTCCCAGCAGCTCTTCTTCATCAGCCCTCTCACATAATTTTCTCTGAGTAACATGGTTCAAAACATCGTCCCCAATGTACCCAAGCCAGTCACTTTCTTGTTGCCCGATTTCTTGGCGGAATGGCCATACGAGCGACGCTTGCATCCCGACTTTGGCACTGTCGACGTCGAGGCCGCCGACTGGGTTAACGAAAACCGTCTCTTTAACGAGAAGGCTCAAAGGTCCTTTGACAAGTCACTGTTTGGTAGGTGATCTTCGTGACCCGTAGGCTTGTACGAGGTTCTCACCTCACCACTTCAGGCCTCCTTGGCTGTCTTATCTTTCCATTGGAGACAAAAGGTACTCTTATTCCACATTTGATGAGGGCTTCCTACTGACTTGATGTATTTAAAGCATTCTGCCGCGTAGGCTGTGATCTCGCGAATGCCTATTTTGTAATCGACGAGTACAATGATGTCGCTGAGCCTGAGGTCGCGGCTCAAGTTTGTGACACTGTAATGGACGTCCTCCGCAATCCGTACAAAGAGCGGAAGGAAGGCGACAAGCTTGGCATTTACATGCAAGGGTAGGTATATTTATTTTCCTTATGCTATAGATTGACTAACAAACTTTGGCAGGTTCTGGCAAAGAGCCCTCGCGCTTACGAAGCCAGGAGCCCCCTGTATCGGTCAATTTATCGATGGCTTCGATCTCTACATGACCTCCATGATCCAAGAGGCCGACGATCGCGAGACCAAGCGTGTTCGCATGGTCGATGATTACTTGCAGCTTCGACGGGAGACCTTTGGCGCTCAAGCCACAATTGCATTCCTGGGCTTTGGATTGGAGCTACCAGAGGAGGTTCTCTCGCATCCTGTTATGAAAAGCATGACACTCGCGGCAATGGATCTCCTGTGTCTTACCAATGTGAGCCAACAGCTTCGAACCAATCGAGGAAACAACTAACGAGCTTTCCAGGATATGCATTCGTACCCGGTTGAGCTCGCTCGTGGCATTGCGTTCCATAATATCGTAACGTCAATCATTCAGGAGCACAAGCTCGATGTTCCTGCTGCTATGGAGTGGCTGGAGAATTTCGGGAAGCACAGAGTGGCTACCTTCCTGAGCGGTATCGATGAGCTACCATCGTGGGGCCCGGAGGTTGACGCCGATGTACAACGATACATTGAGAACATGGGATATCTCGTCCGTGGAGCAGATGCCTGGAGCTACGAGTCGGAGAGATATTGGGGAGAGAAGGGACAGGAAGTTCAGACCACACGAATCGTGACTCTTTTCCCAGAAGAAAGCCAAGAAGGCTTGATGACGAAGGAAGAACTAAAGGCAGCGATTGTTCTATAGGAAATCCCATCGATTCTGATCTTAGAAGTGAGCTCGCTCAAAAGAACCATAACAAGTAGACACTACAGTATACTGAGCCTTCAATCTACTTAGAAGTTATTTACATAATACTTAGCCCCTATTTATGTATTTGCCTTTGTTTGCAATCATAACCTGTTGACACAACTTCAGTGACAGACTTGGATCTCGCAGTAACGATCTCCACATTCAACGTCACCATTATCATCCTGACTTGTCGCTGGTTATGAGCTCGCTGTCTTTTCTAGTGACTGAACTACAGGTATGCAGCCTGCATCTAAGTCTTTTCTTCGCTCATGATGTTGCAGTCGCTTGCGAGCGAAACTCGACGAAAGCATCCAGAAGTCCGTGAGGTAGGCAATGCCAGGTTCACTTGGAGAACTGCTATTGAAGGGTTAGTAGGCAGCGGAAAAGTCATTGGCCATCTTGCGTGCATCACCGGAGCAGGCTACTAGTCTTGCCACAGGTGTGTCGTTACCGGAGATCCGATGTTCAGCACTTACACCCTGAATTACTAGGTATGTCATTCTGGTGCTATTTTGCCATATCGAGTTTTGACTGTGTATAGATGGGCCTCAGTCTGATGATCTTCTACGACCCGTGTTTATGGGATGCGCTACGAAAAATGCGAAGGTCGTCGCAATATCCCTTGGTTCGCTTCAACGCCTGATTTCCCTGCGGGCTGTCCCTCAATCCGCTGTTCCCCACATAATTGCAACCATGAGCGATGCAATGTCACAAGGTGTTGACATCCAACTCCGCATTCTCCAAACTCTTGTTTCTCTTATTCCCAACTTTCCTCACATCCATGGAGACCTTTTGGCAGATGTAAGCTATATCTAGTGCTTTTTACGCTGAAGAATCATATTGACGCATTCAAAAGGCTCTGTTACTCTGTTTCAAGCTCCAAGAATCGCGCATTGCGGTCGTTTCGTCCACCGCCGCCGCGACTTTACGGCAGTTGGTGATGTTCGTTGTGGATAAAATGATTACGGAGGATCGGTTAGAAGATTTGGACCCAAATCTCTTTATCGAAGTTCATCTTCCTGATGAATCAAAAAAATCACTCGGTCCTTCTGCCCACGACACGTTCGCCGTTTTTGAGGACCTTTGTCTCCTCACTAACGGCGAGAGACCTCACTTTTTGCGCCTGGAGTTCCTTCATAAGACATTTGCTTTAGAATTGATAGAGAGTGTACTGGCCAATTATTATGAGGTGTTTCGCAAAGTGAGTCTTACTTGTCCATTCTCCCTCTCCCACTAATTATGTTCTTCAGCACAACGAGCTCATCCTACTTCTGCAACATCACCTTTGCCCTCTTCTCCTCAAGTCTCTTTCCGATCGTCCCTTATTCCCTCTCATATTACGATGCACACGTGTCATTTTTTTGCTCGTCAAACAGTTCTCTCTTGAATTGAAAACGGAAGTTGAAGTTTTCCTCATGCACTTAATCAAGACCGTATCGGACGATGGGGACGCTGAATCTTCCCATTCTCCCAGACCTTCTTGGATGAGGGTGTTAGCTATGGAAATAATGCGAGGGTATGCCTAGAATATGTCCTTACCCACACATACTAACTCCCTTTCTAGGCTGTGCAGTGACGCTGAGTTGATGCGGCATATCTGGGCGCGTTACGATGGACAAGCTTCCGAGTCGAATGTTTTCGGTTCTCTTGTGACAGCGCTGAAGAGACTCATCACCGAGAAACCGGCTCTCCTAGGGATTTCTCAGACTTTGTTCGGTATTGGGGTACAGGGTGATAGTGCGTTAACGTTGGACGGTGTCGCTGGGCGTGTTGCTACGGCGGCAAGCGCTACAGTATCGGGAGTCGTTGGTATGATGCACTCGAGTTCGGGCTTAAGCCTACAAGGGTCGTCCATGAAACTTCAATGGTACGTAAATAATTTCTCAGAATGGTGAAGCATAGCTGATTCCCCTGTTAGTATTGATCAGCTTGACAAAGCCGACACGCCTCCTATCCCAGAATCTTACATCTATCTCCTGGCATTGCAATGCCTAGTCTCCTTGTGCGAAGGATTTGCCTCATTTGTTGGGCCCCTCTACACCACTCTTGTCGTTCAGCGACCACGACAGCCTGGAGACGCGGCCATCCGTGCTCCACCTGCTCTCGATCTTACCACCCTCCCTCCCAATGAACCCTCAACTACCCATCTCCTCATCGTACGCGACATCATCGAGAACGGGTGGCCGGCACTCCTTGCTGCACTTTCCTTCATTGTGACTACCAACTTGTCTGATGAACTCTTCGTTGACGTACTTGCAAGTTATCAAGCAATGACGAATGTTTCGGGAATGCTTGGCTTGCTAACACCTCGCGATGCGTTCTTCAACAGTCTGGCCAAGTTCGCAGTTCCAACACGTGTGGTTTCCAGCCTCGACTCTTACGTAGAGCCTCATACACCACGCTCCGCAACCGTGCAATTGACGGATAGTGTGGGGTTGACATCACCAACGCAACAGCCTGGCCTTTCTGAGCGTAACTTGGCTTGCTTGAAGGGTTTCGTGTCGAGCGCGCTGTTCCTGGCTGGAAGCTTGGGCGAGAGTTGGTTTGCCGTATTGGAAGTTCTGCAGAATGCAGATTACGTCCTTACATATAGACCTGGGCACCAGAGTACACCGAGCAGGAAAGGAATCCCAGGTGGTATTCCTACTAGTCGGTCTAATTCGACTACATCTGGTGCTCCATCCGCCCCTCGTCACCCGCTTTTTACAGATCTTGATCCGGAGACGATGCAGGGCGGGATACAGCGACTTTTCGATGCATCAAAAAACTTGGATGATTCAGCATTTAGGGACTTTGTGAACGCGCTGTGTAGGTTAAGCGGAGAGATGATTGGAATGCAGAGTGCTAGTCTGTCAGCGTTTGAATCAGAAGAGAGTTTGGAGGAGACGAGTTTGCCACCTCCCACTCCGAGAGCTGAAGGGATTAATAGAAGGAGAGTCAGTGGCATTCATATTCCGCGGACCTTGGTCAGTCCATACAAGTGTCTTCAACATGCTCATACTGACGTCGTTCCTGAATAATAGAGGACGGGAGACTTTGGTATCTCAAGATTAGGCGGAATATCGATGCTTAACATTCACCGACTCATCTATCGATCACCCGACATTGCTTGGGATACAACGACTATGCATCTCCTCTCCGTCATCCGACTCCCTCTCGCGCCACAGTCCATTCGTGTGCAAGCGGCTCGTGTATTGGACGAGATTCTCCTTGCTGTTCCCCGGAACATGACATCGACGACGGGTGAACTTCAAATTCAAGTTCAGAATCGTGTTCTCGGCGTCCTTGCACAGCAGATCGTGCCCGACTTAACACTACCTGCGTCGAATTCCAATACAGGGGTTGAACTACGGAGGATGGGTCTAGAGACTTTGCACCAGATTCTCCAGGCCTCTGTTTACTCCCTCGTCACCGGATGGGAGACGATCTTCTACATGTTAGAAAGCGTTTGTCGACCAGCACCTCCGCCCCGATCTCAATCAATGGACTCCATTCCGCCTAGTGGCCCGCCCTCTCCGGCAACAAGACTTAAACCTCTCGGACTGGGCATGCCAAGTGAAAGGAGCTATACAACCCTCGTAAAGATCGCATTTCAATCAATGACTTTGGTCTGTGATTCTATCTCCACCCTTTCTCCCGACCATCTCCGGCTTTGCATTAGCACCCTCGGACAATTTGGCAGGCAAGCAGACACAAACATTGCCCTCACAGCCGCGACAAGCCTGCTTTGGAGCGTTTCGGATGCTATCCAGGCGAAGAGGAAAGATGCTGAGCTAGAGCCGCAGTACAGCGAGCTTTGGATGTTCCTTCTCTTCGAATTGTTGAACTTGGGTTCCGATTCAAGGCCGGAGGTCCGTGATGGCGCGATTCAGACATTGTTCAGGACCATTCAACTGTATGGGTCTACCTTGACCTTGGAGACATGGGAAGAATGTGTTTGGAAGGTCTCATTCCCGCTGTTAGATTCCCTCACGGAGGAAATCAGGAGGCTTGCGAACGAGCTAGAAGACGCAGAGGAAGGTGATAGAAGCGCTTCGGAGAAAGCGTGGGACGATTCGAAAATTCTGGCGCTAAACTCACTCGGGTCGATTTTCCAAGATTTCTTGGCGCCTGCTATTATCAAACTTGAATCTTTCGTCGGGGCTTGGGATGTTTTTGTTAGGCACGTTCAAAACGTAGTGTTGTACGATAACCGACCTGTGAGCGCCCCTGCTCTGAGGTCCTTGGAGAAGGGGACCAAAGCAGCGATGATGTGTGAGGGCGAAGCGGAAAAGGCCAAGGTTGGAGAAATGCTTGACAGGACCTGGGAGGTAATCGATGTCGTGGGTGACGCTGTGATGAAGAAGCCAACAAGCAGTCGGGATGTCGCACCTGCAAGTCCGGATTCTACTTCCACAGTAATGACAACAGGACCAAGTCCGAAGGCTTTTACGCAAGAGAGCTTAGTGGCATTTGTTGATACGATCCAGAGTACGAGATCCACAAGTCGAGGTTTGACTGGGTCGGAATGGGAGCTTCAGAAGTTGACAAGACTGGCAGCAATCCTGAAAGGTCGCGTAACCGTGTTTCCAGTTCCGACGTTGTGCTGATACCGGGACTAGGTGTATTGACATACTCGGGCTCGCCAGACTATCGGCCGGATATCGACATGCTACCGCCTGTTCAGGTAGGTCACAGTTTCTCCTTGGTGATTTTTTTGCTTATGAGGACCTCAGTCAGCTGTCCTGGACACCTTAACAGACATTGACTTGTCCGTTCCCGGATCTCCGTCCCTCGTTATGAACGACCTTTCGGAATACGCAACACTCCCTTTTATTGCTGCATTTGACGTGAAGCCTTACCCCGGGATGCAAACTCCGCAGAAACGCGTTACATATATTGGGATTTCTAAGAAGGCAATGCCGATGCTGGTTGACTTGTTCATGCAGTTCAAGAGCTCACCTGAAATCTATGTTGATGGAACCTTGGAAGCTATCCTCGCGGTGAATAGCATTACTCCTGTTTCAATCGTGGCTATATTGATGTTGTGTGGTCAGGCATATTCTATCCCCATGAAACTCAAGTACGACTGCCCCTCGCCTTCCAAGTCAGGCAAAGACCTACCGCTGTGGAAGACTGCCACTCAGTGCTTCTTGAAAATTGTAGCCCCGGCAGGTTCAAACCTACAGGAGCTGGATCGAGGTACGATTTTTCTACTTACAACTATCCATTACTTTAACCCACTCTATAGATATCCCTGACGACCGGATTGAGGGAATCTGGCGTCAACTCCTGGATGTTTTCAAGGGTGCAATTTTTGCGGATTGGTATGACGTTTACCAATATGACCAATATCTTATTCTCATGACCCCCTAGTTCTGCTGCCCTGGAATTTTCCTTAGATGTGCAGGCTCAAGAAGAAGATTTTGATCTGGCGCTCCTTACGGAGCTTCAAGAGCATGTAGTCCCGCATCTTGGGACCACCCGTGTTCCCGATTCTTTGGTCTCAGAGTTGGCACGTATTCTACACCAAGGAAGCGAGCTATATGCTTTCGAAGTTGCACCTCTACCTACACCCACTTCACTGTCCACGAAACCGAAGTCTATTGACATGGCTCACGTGTCGGACTACGGGACTACAGAATCAGGGCGGCTCGTTCCAAGGGAGAGATTTTCATATTGGTGTTTCGACCTCTTATTCCTGATCTGCTCCAGAACACCTGAGAGTGAGTTATCTAGTCTGGATCAATTTGGAGCTCGTCATGACCACCTTCCATATAGAGGATGATCCAGCTCGCAAGAGACTCGCGGCCCTTAGTTTATCCTCGCTCCTCAATCGCTGTCAATCAACTCTGGTCGGCTATGTAGCTGATGAATCTCTGCGAGGTAACCTACCTTTTCCCAGGTTTGTCACTTTTTCCTTCTAAAATGACTTTGATTGAGTATTCTTCCTAGGGCCAGAGAAGATGAACTCTTATATGTCCTACGAAAACTATCGGATGTTCGTGTCTGGCCTGGGACATCATGGGCGGCTTTGTCAGACGATCCAACCAAGTATGCCGTCGAACAACCAGGTAAGCTGCACGATAATGCTCTTAATCAGAACTTGAGCCCGTCGTTACAGCCGTTGATATCTCTCGCCTTACAAGCCCATCTGAGCTCCTGGCTGACATAGTAAAACGATCGCCTGCAGCAGTTCTATTCCACTTTTATAACCCTCTCTGTGAAATTGCATCAATACCCCGACGAACCCCTGCGGCTTGGACGTTTGCCAACGGAGCCGGAAGGCCGGATCACAGTCACCAGAAAGGAGATGATAGGGTTCACACTAGCCGTCATTCCAGTGGCGAGGACGTATTGGAGCTAGACGCCAGGGTGCTCGCAAGGGAGTGCCTGAGAGTACTTGGCCAAGAGATGGGTGTTTCTCGTTGATTGTTTCCCTTATTCGTTCATTCATGTGGACTCAGTATATGTCTATGCATGTTCGTTAGCTAATCGTATAATACTCTGCCTTGTTCGCCACTTGCATGTCGAGTAAATATCTCAATTCTTGGCCAATATGCTTGAACCCGCTGTCTCTATGACCAAAATCACTAAGGCTCTATGCAATTGTTGTGTAACTCAAAACCAAGCCTAGTTGCAGATCCACTCCTAAACTTCTCGTACTATGCTCATGAATAACTTCCCTCAGGAGAATTAATACAGTTTGTCTGGTTCACGATGTACAGGGGTTACAGAAGAATCGACCGACGATTCACCCATTGCGATATAATTTCAGCAGGTCCGACCCTACCTCCATACATTCTATCCATTGTCCCCAGGTGAGTTTTCCTCCCTCATTTGCTTTCCCACTTTTGTTGATCGATGATCACTAAGTAGTAAGTGATGAACCCCCGGCTTCATACCCCATTTCCTGCTGGGTCAAGCTCCCCACCCCCTGGATTGACTTTTCCAAACCAGCAACAACTAAACCACTATGAACCCATCGCTCGTGTCTACGCAGCATTCATTGAAGAATTATTTCAATCGGAACAACCGGGCAGCGATCCCTTCTTCACCCCAAACACATTCACTAGCCTTCCTTTCTTTATTGCATATGCCCTTTCTCAATCGCCTCTCGACTCACCCATGGTGGCCATCGCTACACTCAGCCTCCTGTACCGATACAAGTCCCGGATATCCCAACGCCAGGCCAAGTTGCGGGATCCTTCAAGACTATTCTTAACCGCTTACCTCGTGGCTGCTAAGCTCCTTTCCGATAAAGCCTACCCCATGCGGACATGGGCGTCTCTTGGGCAAAACAATTACAGTGCCCACGAGTTAGCCATCATGGAATGGGAGTTCTGCTTCACGTTGAACTGGGACCTAAACCTCAATGCCGAATTACTGAATTCATTCAGAATCATCGTTGAGGTATTTCTCTCGACTATGGGGTTGCCAAGACTTTACGAAAGTCATAGCGGGAGGACCCCTCCACTTGACCAGCTACTATCTTCACCAGATACTCCTGAACTAGCTTGGTCCCCTCGTTCGAACTCTTCCTTCTGGTTGGCATCTCCTGTAACAAACGAGAACTGGGAGTGGGTTGAACGCGAGATAGAAGAAACCCGGTCGATGGTAGAGGAAGTGAATTACAGAATTTTTGAGCTCGAAGCAGAATTCGACGCTCTCCTTCATGAAGCGTCGCCCCAGGCCCCAGAGCCTACTAAGGTATCTGTGACAAAAAGAATTTCAAAGCTGCTTCAGGTTAGATTCAAGAAGAACTGATAATGTATTTTCTGAGCAGGCAGTGGGTACGTGTGGCGCATTTCCGCTTGTTTTTGGCCTAGTCTAATCATCTGGACATAGGGATGTGGTGCAATGCTCATAAAGAGAATACCCTTGGCGACGTTATTAATAGGTGTATCTGCTAATAGAAGGATGTTAGCCTGAGTTGACAATGAGAAAGTCGAGAAAGGATATCGGAAATACATTTGTTTAGATACTCCGAAATGCGATCTTCGGATGATGGGAAATCTATTTTTGGATGTCGCGATGCTACAATAGTAGCGAGTCGGGAAACATAAAGGCAGTCAAAATCACTTTTCTTTCAACCTTTCTTGTCTCTCATAAAGAACAAATTGCCGCCGGATTGGGGCAGGAGCAGCATATTATATAGACATACTTAAGAGTGATTAACATCTAATCGCAGTGATTACATCACGCAATAAATTTGTGCTTGGCGTCAAACTGCCAGTGGACCCTGTTCCTGTGACTTGCAAGCACAATACCTGCCTGAACCAGTCGTCCACGCACAAGTGTGCACAGCATTGAACTAAGGCACCTCAGGGGCACCTATAAAATGACAGGAGCCGTGAAAAAACCGGGTGGGGAACTCTCCTTTCAAGTCTTTCCCGGCTCGCTCCTGCAGCTTGTTCACTGTTTGCTTCCCTCCCGTCGTTCACCTCTGTTCACCACGTACACGATGCGCGGATTTTCAAGAACCCTAATCGCCCTTGCTTTCCAGCTTACTTTTTTAGGGCTAGCATGGAACATGTTCCAGGGAGTGGCGGTGCAGGCGTCTGCGATTGAACTCAGAGAGGTCGAGAGTGCTCAGGTGGTGAAGCGGTCAATTTGGAACAATTTGATGCCTAGGGGGAGTTGGCATGAGATTGAGGTCAGGCAGGTTAGCAGTGGGAATCGTACAAAAGATTTGTACGCTTTCTTCTCGCCTGATCAGCCTCCTTCCGAAGTGTGTATCTTTTTGTCTGTCTTCGCGCCTGAATAAAAGGAGCTGACGCCAGATTCGCCATTATCATTCTAGTGTTCTTTGCAGTGCGAGCTTATTTGGGGTGCTGTTAGCGTGAGTATCCTCATAAACACCCATTTTCCTTCCAATTCTGCTGAATGTTCTCGTGATTGACGATAATTTGTTCATGGTGCTCATCCTCAATATTTAGGCTTGTGATTATCGCTCTTGTCTCTGCTCGGAGCGAAATGGGCATGAATTTGAGGGATGCGTTGATTGTCTGGCGCCAAATCCTACAGGCACTCAGAGAGATTACTATCAAGGAATACTGACAGGTATGTCACACACTACCCCCCCCCTCAAAATGCTCTTCTATCATGATATTGATGACAGTCACTTATTATTTTTGTGTTCTCATGAACTCCAGAATTTCAGACAAACTACTGTGCAGGCTATCGCGTTCCACCCCTCACCTTTGATCCAAGCGCGTCAAGCACAACCACCACAACAGGTATTGGAGGCGTATTCACGTCCAGTTCAACAAGTTCAATTGCGATGGCGACTGGCGGGGAGATGGACCTATTGGTGCTACACCGACCTCGCCTTCTGCGAGTATTAGTAGTGCCGCTGCTTTTTCTACACCTCAGGCTGCGATGGCGCTCGTATTTGCGGGTTTGGTCAGTCTCGCGATGACAATTTGATTTGATTCTATGTTGTACGTACGATGTAAAGACGCTAGACGAACAACGCCTTGAACGGATTTCTGTTTATTTTGATCCATGTGTATATCAGCCGCGTACAATATGATATACCCCTAGCAATTCGGTTTCGGACTTGCCACTTATCATGAGTTAAATCGACTGAGTCGCGTTTTCACTTCACTCTCTCTAACGACCATATCCTTTCGCTACCGAATTTCATCAACACTTCGCATGGCTGCTAGCATCGGATCTCCTCACGCCTGTAAGCTCTCAACAGGTTACGGAACTCACTCCATGACGCGAGCTCAGTTCAAGGTAAGCGAGGCAATATGCCGTATGAACCCTTCATGTAACGAAATTGATAAACGCCTCAGGAGATGGAATCTCTGATAGCTGCACGTTTCGCGACCCTGGAAGATCAGATGCGGCGAGGAAGGGAAGAACTAGCAAATCAACTCGACGAAGTGAAGGCAACTCTGGAGGAGGTGAAACGGACTATGGGTCCGGGCGTTAACAGTGTTGGTCACACTCGGTATGTCGTTCTCGGCTACATGTCTGTCAGTCAATCTGAGAGATAATCGCCCTTATAGACGAATCTCTCGCATCAAAGGTAATGCTGAAGCGTTGAGCGCACCAATTCAGAAAATTCGACTAGCGGGTGAGATTCTCCATAGGCCGTCTGAAAGTGATTGACACAAAGCTAAAGAGACACAACTCGACGCAATTGTCCAAGCCATGAATCAGAATACTGCCAGAAGGGAATCGGAGCACAGAGGAGAACGTATGAGCCTATAGGACATGGTGGTATAGGGGTCTCTTTCCCGTGAATGGCGTGCTCTTGGCATTCTACCAGTACTATTGTTTGCTTGATATATCGGCGTAACCATCTATCGGACGTTTTGAAAGTAAGGAGAAACAAGCCAGGAGCGAGTGGTCAAAAAAGTGAGCAACGAGCGATCAAGATTTCGTTGGCTGTGCCTGGGCCTGAGCCTGGATTTTGGCCTGAAGAATGCTAATTATGTAGTTCAAATTATCTCGTTTCTTTCCGAGCGTGTCCTCCAATGTTTCGAGGTTGGTCTTGATATAGTCAACCTTCTTGGTGTAATATGTGACGGCTTGTGAGCGCGTCTGAGAGTCGTGAGTAAGAATAGGAAAGGATAAGGGAATCATGAGAAATGAAAGACCTTTTTAATAAAGTAACCAGTACCAACGTCGACTATGACGTGTTCGACATCCGAGAGTTTTCCGGGAACGTATAGAGAATTTGTCAAGGGAACGAGGATAACTTTATCTGATGTAGCAACGCGTTAGACGTTGAAGAACACCAGACATAAATCTCGTACGTACCTTTGTTCTGAGGTTTGACCTCGTTGATGTTGTCAATGCAAGTTCTGAATTTGGCTTGAGCTTGCTTCAGTTGAGCGAACGAAGATGTAAGATGATTGAGTTCCTATGACACAATCAGTTAGTTGTCGCGGTAACTATGGAACAAAACTGACATCCTCCAGTTGCTTTTTGATATCTGCGAGCTGTGAGATGTCGAGATCACTGATGTTAATTGTTTGAGACTGTTGCGGCTGCTGCGACATGGCCGGAGAATGAATAGATAGAATCGAGCAGGGACGTCAGATGGTGGTGGCCCTATTGTCACGCAGTCACAGTGTGACCGACAATGACCGCTGCTTCATGTGTGACATTTCAATCTTATTCTTCCCCCACCTCCGACCCCGTCGTTTAATCTCCCTCCCCTCCTCAGGCGCGTATGTCTGGTAGTAATACAGACAAGGATGTTCCCCAGGATCTTGGTAAATACTTTCGCGTATTTTTAAAAATTTACACTCATGAAATTGAATCAGTTGCCATCTTCCACGCCTCTTTCCATCCTACTCAGGGAAATGTTGTGGATTGGTCGCTTAAGGCTAGCGATGGTATGCCTGGTGATTATGCACACGAAATAATACTAATTTCTGTCTCATAGACCTAAGCCTTGATCATCTGGAATTCAGTGCTTTGCCTAGTGGACTTCACCTCGTGGAACAGGATGTTGTGTACGAGGCTATGTCTCTGAAATTGCCCCTTTCCCTAATGTTCAACTCAGGTACTTTACAAAAGACGGTCAACATGGCGTTTGTATATTTCGCAGGCGAAAAACGACAGAACAAGGTCACAGAGGTTTCAGGCTAACGTCCCTCGGTATTCTTCTGGCAAAGTCGCGGAGACCGCGTCCGTGGAGGCATGTTGCGGCGTTGAAGGAACTTACCAGCGCAATCTACTCTCGGTTAGAGTCCTCCGGCCAACTTCAGCCGACCGGAAGTGACTGGGATCCTGCTGAGGCCTTCTTCGAAGCACGGAAGATTAGAAGAGCTGATCTTGGAGGCGCCGGAGATTGGAATGGATGGGGTGAAGAGTTTGGGATAGTGCGTGTCGTGTTGTCGTTCCGTTGATATCTGCCTTACTAACGCAAATTAGGAAAAAGTGGGCTCTACCGCGTTAAACGTCCCAACCCTCCATCTCCCCCACCTACTGCGGATTATTGGTCCCTCGTCCTTGACCCTCTTCAAATATATCCTTGGAAGGCAACGGATACTCATCTATACACTGCCTCCAGTGGAGGCCGCCTGCATCCTATGTCAAGCCGCTGCCGACATGTGCTACGAAGCGCAGGCCACTGCGGACGGGAGCCGAATTAATGGCCGTAGCAAAGATCCCATCTCAGTACTGGGAATGGTCACCCTGACTGACCTGGACCGGTTACACGTCGAAACGCAAACCGGCCGTGGTTGGATTGCTTGTACGACGGATGCCATATTTCTTGAAAAACCCTCTCATTACGACCTACTTATTGACCTTACGACTTCAACGCCGAATAAAGCCACCAGACCAACATTCTACGCCTCAAAATCCATATCTCCATCGCCAGCGAGCCCCAAAGCTTCGACGCACCGCCTCTCGACAATAAGGTTCGCCTGGAGTGACGTCAAACTTGTAAGTCTTTATCCCCGCATGTCGCCTAAATCACCTCACCTGACGTCCCTACTTCATATTTCCTTATCAGTGGAATGAGATAGAACGAATATTAGAGCTCGATGCGGATCAGTCTGGCCACCATTCTTGCTGTGGACCTTCCTCTTCTCCCGACTCTCCAGCGAAACCCAAATTCGTCTCCACGTGGACGGATGCTTGGCGTGTGTATGAAGACGTGTGCATCATCTGTGCGGGTCTGTGGTTAGGCACGTGGCGAGGGAATTCGACGCAGTCGTATTCTACTGCGAATGGACCAGAAAATTGGGGTGCAGTTCACTTAGAGGGAGATGATGACCTGACGATGAGTGGATCTTATGTGCGGAATGTGGGTATGGGGATCGAAGGTGGACCGAAAGCGACTGCGAGTGGTGGGATTGGGAACACTGTTGGATCTTCTTCATCATCAAGGGTCCAGCACCGACTTAGTTCATCATCGAAAGCGACGTCCAGGAGTGGAAGGAGCCGGACGCGCCAGGCGTCCCCGGTGGAGCGGGATGAATTTGCTCAGCAGGGGCATAATGACAGCCAAGTCTTGACGACGATGGCTTTACTACAGACATTCCACGCTCATATATCCTTCCAGCTCTCCGTACTTGAAACTTTCCTCCCGAAGGGAATTTCGCACATGGGACCCGAGGCGGACCGTACACTCTCTCTGACACCCAAAGAAATTCTTGCCTTCGAGCTGGGCCCTCTAAGTAGTTTCGACGCGAAATACTTGGAGTGGATAGTCGCGGAGTATGCGAGTGGTCACAGGCTGGTCATCAAGCGAGGTTGGAGAGACCTCTTTGGCGTAATTTTCGGGTATAGTTAACGATGCGATTTGTTACTGTGTCCTTCTGAACACTTGTGATGTTTTTTTAATATTGTTTGGATGTACGCGGCTGTCCCAGGCCATTCATGACCGTCATGTTGCAATTCCTTGTTATCATCGGTGTTGTCACTAGATACCCGACCTTTTCCCTGATATGTAATTGCTTCAATACTTATGTACAGTAATTTAGATGATATCCTGTGACAAGTATGGATATTCAATCGCTGATTTTGTTTTGGCATTTGGTAACAAGAGTTCGATATTGGGGAGCACGCTCCGCATGAATAAACTAATACCAAGCACTTAACGACAAGTTGATTAGGGGAAATATCGAGAAATAATAACAAGAAAGAAACAGCCGCCACTGAACTATAAGACAAATACCCCTTTTGCCTTAGAATCAACATTTCGCACTTCTGAAGCTACAACAACGCCACCACCCCGGTTACCACGGTCACTGCAAATGAAAATAACGAAATAGAAAGCGCAGAAGCTGTACCATTTTCATCACCGCCGGTCCCCGAAACACGAGGTGCACCCGCGTCTCCACCACTAGAAGGCGTCGGGCGAACTATAATGTTGGGTACAGTCGTGGCAGAAGCATTCCCAGGTGGACCTGGTGCTGGAGACGGATTAAGCAGGATCTGGGAGAGGCGCATGCCTTGTTGTGCACAATCAGAGCCGAAGCCTGTTTAGAGGTTGCAGAAAGATTCTTGTGAGCGGACTGAGTGGATGAGAGGAGGGGTAGACGTACCAGAAAGTACAGATTGTCCTTGAGATCTAAACTCCCCGTAAGTTGGTGTGGCAGTACCAAAATCCACGACGCAGTCCATGCAGATTTTCAGCGCCACGTAGTTTGCAGCTGTACATATACAGGAGGTGGTATTGCATTGCTAGAAGCAGAGTCGATTAGACGAGATTGCTGAATACCCAACAACTCGACTTACTGTCAAGATAATATCAATAGGACCACAGGTCGTCCGGCACTATACGTAGAGTACATCAGCGACCAAGTCTTTCAACAAAAGAGGTAAAGAGGAGACCTACACCCTCTGGTACTTGATTGAGGATGCTGTTGCCACTCGGAGCTTGTCGCTTCAGAATCCCATGACCTTTCGTAGTTATCGAGGCTTCAACTAATAACCCTACGAATACACATTCAATACCGTGCTCAGAAAGGAATAAAAGATACAACTCACCGAGCCAAGCAGCAATCAATAAATGAACCATGGACGACGACCACATATCCAGACCTTGGCTGAACGATGATGATGATGGGGGTGAACAAGGAGTTGCCTCACTTTCTCAAGGTGGGAATATGCACTCAGTAAACGTAGACGGCAGCAAAAGCGCGCGCGTAGCGTGCCTTGGTACAGGCAGAACGCGGCGTGTAGAGGTCGAAACCCGTGCGCGTAGTCATGACCTCAGAAGATCGGCAAGCATAGCCTCGTTCAGGGTCGATTCTGATGACCGGTCTGATCGTGCCGCTTAAGTATATCCCGGCGTTATACTTCTTGACATCAAAACCATATACTTATGTACTGCCGTATTGTGTTGTCACTGTTGATGACCTAGGTGTGTAGACGAAGGACTCACAACTCCGGAGATGAATAAGTTGGATGGCATACGAAATATTGCATAGGAGAGGCTAAGAAAGACTGAGAACGATACGATGCAGGCAATTGTTTGTTGAAAAAGGCTCAAGTTAGAAGGGTTCCTTAGAGTAGTAAGGGTGGCCTTGAACTTGGAGAGCTTCCTTGGAATCATGTCCGAGTGCATGTCCCACTCAATTGGGAAATTGGGAAACCAGATACCATTCATATGTTTTTGAAAACAATATTCTGTTGGTTGATGATCTGAGGTACTGTTTTGGTACTTGAGATGATTGGCAGTAAGATGAAAGAACAATGGCCGTAGATCAGGACACAAATATATAAATAGTTTGATCCAAAACCCCGGAATACCGAAACCGGCCTTCGCTTGGATGTTCCAATCAAGCATGTGCCAGTTCCCTGACGGTCTCAGGGTGGTCGCGAAGACAGAGATCATGTGAAGCATATGTCTGAAGCATCATCAAGGCGTAAATTGTGATGAACCACAGTCCCCTCTCCTCGATCGTCTGCGTAGTCTGTCAAATAATGGTGTGCTGCAACAAATAACGAGTCAGATACTGATCGTCGTATGTATTGGTAGACATTGTACTCGCTCGAGCAATAGGTTCAGTGGTGAGAGATTGCACTGACATACACAGAGTAGAACAAACTTCTGCCTTATTCGAACGCTAATACTCTCTGGGAGAAAGAACTTGGAGTCCATGGCATCGAAATACAAGTAAAAGCTCAGGCCGAGAATCGGTGTGATAAGAGACGGCAAGAGACGCGATGTCTATTCATGTGCTTGCAGTATGAGCATCAGTATTGCTGGACATCTGAACGCCAGACAATGAGGGGTTGAGCGCAAGAGCTGTGTCGCTGGCTTTCTGCTAAGGGATGTGATGCCAAGGTTTTGGAAAAAGGAGATTAAAGACCGCAACAACAGGAACTCCGTTCATGCCTTCGTCAAATTTCTAGCGATGAGACGCAACACAATTCATGAGGGGATCGAGGAAGCAGTGAAGCCCACCCAAGTATCTTGGTTCACATGACACACGAGATGCATCAAACCCGTGGAAAATTTAGAAGATTGATCTAGCTTGCATAATCGAAATCAAGTTCGTTCAATAGGGGCCAGACGCGCTCCGCGGGTTGGGATTCAAAAATATCTCAGTACTTGTTCCCTCTTGTTTCGATTACCGCACTCCTTCTTCCTCCCACAAACCACTCCATAGGATTGGTCTCCCATCAAGATATATCAAAGAGGGAGACCTATGAATAAATGACGCAGCCGACTCATTATATTTTCCGCCAGGACTTCGTTCTTGTGCGTAAAGTATTGACCCTAAACTTCTTTTCGCAGGTTCCTTACTTGTTACACTCGTGAGTCCTGTCATGTGTGTTTGGTTTGTTACGAACAGTCCGCTCTGATCATTCCCAATCGTGCGCTCTACCGAATGATAGCTCCCTGGTTTTTCAGCATGCCGCTAATGCTCCTCTTTTAGTTGTCGACTTGAAAGAGAATGATGTTCCTACTACTGCTCATAACTAGTGTCAGACTTAGAGCGTTCACTCTATACCTTCCCTCGTAGTCCATTTGAATATCAGAAATTCCATCTTCCCTCTACTGGCATGCGGATTCTTAGCAAACCCACGTCACAGCTGCCAAGGATCACCTGGTTACTGCGAACTGAAAGTAGGAGCGGAACCTGAGTAAGCACACCCACTCACATACCCCATCTGCAGCCTTAACGTCACCTCTTCTCCATACCCATCCACTCACAATCATCAAGTTCTCATGGTCCAACCCGAAGTCCTGCAACTTCTATGATGTTTGCCCAGGCTCTCCACGCTCAAAACTATAGCCAGTACCACCTGACGAACATATCACTCACACAATTGTCCCGAATCTCCTATCTTACTATACTCGCTATGCCATTTACTGCAATCTCGCAATCTGTTCGACGGTGGAACGTGGAATTTCATTCAACGCCACAATTCCACAGATTTCCAAACGGCATACCGCACCATCGAAAAGTCGAAATATTCCCTCATGGATTCATATAAATCCTCGAGCCAAAACTAAACTCAAGTTCTCTAACCTCTCCCACAAATAATCGCTTGATCTCTCTAACTTGTAATTGTGAATTCTGATAAACCAACATGGGTCATCCTGAAGAAGTCGATGTTATCATCTGTGGTGGTGGCCCCGCAGGTACTGTTATCCTCTGCTCTTTCAATCACTGTAATCGCTTATCCGTTGTTGTCTGTCTACAGGAAGTGTGGTCGCAGGCCGTCTCGCATACGCTGATCCCAACTTGAAGGTCATGCTTATCGAGGGTATGTTTTGAGCTCAATTCTTACACAAAGGAGCCATTTATAATGCAAGTATAGGTGGAGCAAACAACCGCGACGACCCTTGGGTCTACCGACCTGGTATCTTTGTCAGGAACATGCAAAAAGATGGAATGTAAGTCTCGGTTTGTTGGACACACAGCTCCTGTGGGGAATTTATTGAATTTAATTTTCACAGTAACGACAAGGCTACATTCTACACTGACACTGAGAAATCGCCCCACCTGCGTGGAAGGCGTTCGATTGTCCCGTAAGCACTTTATGGTTCTGTAGTCGAATGCAATTAACCTGGTCCTTATCAGATGTGCGAATATTCTCGGAGGTGGAAGCAGGTAGGCGATGGCATCGCGATTCTGTCGTCTAACGTACTAAGACGTCATTCTTCAGCATTAATTTCCAGATGTACACTCGCGTAAGTGGCTCACCTTTCACTGGCCTCGATTGAAGACGTTGAAATGCATCTGATTCTATAAAGGCATCTGCGTCTGACTGGGGTACTTAATGTTCAGCCCGTCTTCCTAACTGATACTCACTACTTGAATCTCAGATGACTTCAATCAACCCGGCTGGACGGCAAAGGGTTTGTCTTTTGCCAAACTATCACATTTCTAGCGCTGACAGCTCTCCTCGCACAGACTTGCTCCCCCTCATGAAGCGTGTAAGACCCTCGGCTTAAAATTATTTGAGCAAATTTGACTAAACCCCGGTGTAGCTCGAGAACTATCAGAAGCCAACGAACAATGATACCCACGGCTACGATGGCCCCATTGCTATCTCCAACGGTGGAACCATCACTCCTCTGGCTCAAGATTTCTTGCGTGCTTCTGATTCTCTCGGCATCCCCTTCAGCGGTATGTCTCCCGTACAAGAAAGAGACCCTCTGGTTCTTATTCGGGCACTTTTCCTTAGATGATATCCAGGACCTTAAGAGCTCTCATGCTTCTGAAATTTGGGCCAAATATATCAACCGACACACTGGTCGTCGCTCCGACGCTGCAACAGCTTACGTCCACAGCGTGATGGATGTTCAATCCAACTTGTACCTTCGCACCAACGCCCGTGTAAACCGTGTTATTTTCGAAGGTAACAAAGCTGTAGGCGTAGCATACGTTCCTGCTCGTAACCGCGGTGATGGTGGAAAATTGATCGAAACCATCGTTAGAGCCAGGAAGTGTGTTGTCTTGAGTTCCGGTACTTTGGGAACTCCACAGATTCTCGAGAGGAGTGGTGTTGGGAATAAAGAGTTGTTGAAGAAATTGGATATCAAGGTCGTTAGCGATTTACCCGGAGTTGGTGAAGAATATCAAGATCATTACACCACGCTTTCTAGTGAGTGCATCTGTGTCTTTCTTAGCCATTGCGAGTACTGATTACTGACGGCTATCGTCTGAATCATAGTCTTCCGCGTGTCCAATGAGTCCACCACAGCTGATGACTTCCTTCGTGGAGTTCCCGAAGTCCGACGTGAGGTCCGTTAAGCCTTCACCCTCGATATACTCTCCCACTAACTTCGTTTGGTATTACAGCTCTTCCATGAATGGGAAGTCTCGCCCGAGAAAGCCCGTCTCTCCTCCAACTTCATCGACGCTGGATTCAAGATACGCCCCACGGAAGCAGAGCTCAAAGAGATGGGACCAGAATTCAACGCATTCTACGACAAGTATTTCAGGAATAAGCCCGACAAGCCCGTCATGTTCGGTTCCATCGTCTCAGGTGCTTATGCGGATCACGCCTTGCTGCCTCCTGGCAAGTACATCACCATGTGCGTCCTCTACATCCTCCTTTTTCACTCGATTTTCGCTGATTGTGGGCATCGTTGTTGACGCTGGCTTGTGTGTGATATTTTCGGCTCCTTGTTCGGCTCCATGTTTTGTCGACCTTTTCGTGACGTTGGTGGCGCTCTCATGATGGTGGCGTTTACGATGTGTGGTGTGGCGGTGGCGATGACATGGCGGATGATTGTATTTGTATTGCGCCGTGGGCGGGGTTTGCTATTTCGCTTACCAACTTTGGGCAATGTGTTGTGGATGATCTGTTTGGATGTTGACATTGAACAGGTTCCAGTACTTGGAATACCCAGCTAGCCGTGGCAAGATCCACATCACATCTCAAAACCCCTACAAGGAGCCGTTCTTTGATTCGGGCTTCATGAACAACAAAGCCGATTTTGCTCCTATCAGGTGGAGTTACAAGGTTACCCGTGAGGTCGCCAGGCGCATGGATGGTATGTATTACCTGCTATTTCTCCCATTAATTTTGCTAATACATGTTTCCCAAAGCCTTCCGCGGTGAATTGACTTCGCACCATCCGCGCTTCCACCCTGATTCTCCCGCCGCTTGCCATGATATTGACCTCAAGACTGCTCAAGGTATTCTTCCCGAAGGCTTCACTGTGGGCTTGCACATGGGCACTTGGCACACACCTGGGAAGGAGTATGATGCACAGAAACTCCATGATAGTGTGAAATACTCTGCTGAGGACGACAAGGCCATTGACGACTGGATTGCCGGTGAGTATGACTGAGTAAGGAAGTGTGATGATGCAGGCTGATGTAGGCGACTAGATCATGTTGAGACTACATGGCACAGTCTCGGTACTTGCGGTACGTTTTCCCCAGTTTGGCGTCCACCGGGCCCGAAATTCATGTATTTTTGTGTCCAGCTATGAAGCCAAGGGAGCAAGGTGGTGTTGTTGATGCCCGTCTCAATGTCTACGGCACTCAGAACTTGAAGTGCGTTGACTTGAGTATCTGCCCTGTACGTCGACAACTTTCTGTTTTACAATCATCCGACCTGACCACCGGTGACAGGATAACTTGGGCACCAATACCTATTCCTCTGCTCTCCTCGTCGGAGAGAAGGGTGCACAGCTCTTGGCTGAGGACCTCGGTACGCGAAGCTAGATGCCATTATTATTCTCGGAGCAGTCAACTGATCCATTTCTGTATCCAGGTCTGAAGCTCAGGCTCCCTCATGCCCCGGTACCTCACGCTCCCGTTCCCAAGGGCGTTCCTGCTACCCAGATGGTTCGCTAAGCGCATGGGGACCATGATATCGCTGAGCCAGGTGCACTAGTCGGGTGTACCACCAGCACGAAAGACGCTGAGTTTCTTTGTACTATATCCGGCACACGCCTCGTTTGTTATCTATGCTGTATGTACCTTCTGTGGACTGTGATTATCTTCGTTGTATCTTGTAGGATAGGTTCTGAATTGAGTTGTATGTCATCCATATTTGAATAATTATTGGATGTTTTACACATCGGTGCGATCAGCGAAAGTCGTCAACGTATATTTAAGCGAATGATATCGACGCAAGGTGGACTACATCTCACCACACTCTGCGCAAATAGAATCAACAGATAGGACAAGAATAGAAAGGCGGGATACTCACCTGTAATCTTCACCACAAGCTTAGGCCGATTATTTGGACCTGTAGGTACGTTCTCAATCTTCCTCAAAGTCAACATCCCATCTATGACCCTTCCAAACACCACATGTTTGCCATCCAGGAAATCGCATTTTGCAGTCGTAACAAAAAACTATGGCAATTCATGGCTTAAGTGGGTGGGAAGGGCAGAACAGAATACCCAAGCTCACCTGGCACCCGTTTGTGTTCGCTCCTGAATTGGCCTAGTTTTGAAAAGAAATGGAGCATCATGATAGGCTGTACCAGTTCTTTTACTCACCATAGACAAAAGTCCGGGGCCAGTGTGCTTCTCTACGAAGTTCTCATCCTGGAAAAAGAAGTAATTGGTTTACGAGAGCTCCGAGCAGATGACATTCAAAACCGACACACCGGAAACTTTTCCCCGTATATCGAAAAAGATCCTGTTCCATCGCCTTTCAGGAAGTCTCCGCCTTGGCCCCAAAGAGTTGCATAAGTCGACAATCCAGTTTAAGATGATAACGCCTAATAGGCACCTTGGCACATGAAGTTGGGGACACTAGTGATAGAGTTCGTTTATGAGCTTCGTGAACGCCGAAAGGACGAGCGAATTCGTACACTCTGTGGAGAATATAGATCAGATTATTGCTCCTCACTTTTCACTGGTGACTAATACCTATGGAATGTTGCATTTTTGTAACCTTGTGGCCGCGAGTTGACTCTTTATGGGCCGTCATGAGAACAGTTCTCACACCAAAGGTCGATACGTACGTACCTGTACTCTCCTGTGCAGAGTTGGCGGAAGTTTTCAGCGGTCCTAGGATAACGTATTAAGGCCAGTCCCGAGGCAAGGTTGGGGAAATGGACGCACTTGGGTACGACGTCACTGAACAATTCGAATTTCATTCTGCCCGCTGGGGTTTCACCAATTTGTATGTCCATGAAAACAATGGGTCGTTGTGAGCTTGTCGAGTTGCTTGACATTGGGCTTGGGAGCTTGTGATGGTTTACACATCGAGCAGCAAAGGCGTCTCATGGCGGTTATACGATCACCGGAAAATGCCGAAATCGGCAAACAAATCATCAAATCATTGAGAACCAGAAATGAATCGCTAAGAGATTGTGTTCAGTCGAAGAATTCAAAAATTGTTTTCAGTAAGACTCGTCTTCTAGAGTGCTCTGTAGGGGGACTGTTATACCCACCATAGTGACTGATAAGCATCGTATCATCGCTGTCAGCGACAATTTATAGTATCATTTGTCAACTAGTCCGCCCTACCCGAACAAATAGATCTGCCAAGCTCTTTCCTTCAACTTTTCTAGCTATACTAGATAAAGGCATGGTGCTGGTTTTGAGTGGAGCTGCCCGCTGTTTTAGATATCTGACATAGTCTAAAAACCCGAGTGCAACCCCATCAGAAAACAAACTCTGGGGCGGCGGAAGCGATGTGCAGTCTGCAAAAAGCGTGCTACCGCGAAATTGGGAGGGACTGTACGGTAGTGCCCGAACATCTACAGGTATTCATGGACCAAGGTTTCTTCAAGCCAATGAGATTCCCAGGGCAAATACACATGGCTTCTCCAATCCTGGATGTCTCGGTGCCAAACCACAAACGCTTCACAGATAGCGACTTGAGGGCAAGCCTTAAGTTGAAAATAAGAGTTTGATGAAAACCCAAATCAAGCCAAATCATCGTATCTTGGGGGACTATAGTTTCAATCTTCGAACGGACAAAGAACACGACATCATGAAGATTGATTCTTCGAGAAGAAAGACAAGAAGTTATATAAACGGCTTTCGAAGAGCAGCCATACACCTTCTACTAATATCAACGCCTCGCGTGTGATGCCATGTACGATTCTTTCATCCCCACGTTTGACCACAGATTCGCTGACATGTCCATAACACGTTCCTATATTTGCGAACTTTGAATCGAATCTAAACTTTATTCACTTCTTGCATTTACTTAATCTTATATGGCGCACCACAGAGTCACTGATAGTCCACTATGTGAAAGTCATTTTATTTTGCCTACGATCGAAGTCTCCCTCCACGGGCATACTGTCAGACGTAGTCACGGGTCATTTCCCGGTAAGTTACCATTCCTTTGTAACTCTGGCTCTGTTAAATGGTCAACAGTTCCTTATGGCACCATGTTAAACTAGTCTTCTTGGGGATACCTCTGAGTATATGAGAGCTACTCAGTCATATTTTCCCCTAGAAACATTCTCTGTCATTACTATTGTCGCTGCAATGCACTTATTATTGCCGTTGTGCTCCCTTTACAAGGCGGAGATGGGATAAGTGACTTTAAGGGAATCGGATTTTTTCGCCTGTGATCCTGTGCACGACATCTTTGGTGCACGTAAGTAGTACTGCTTCTATCCTGACCGTATTAACGTCCAGCGTGGATCTGTACAACCATGATCTTTGAGGACATGCTTGATGGAAGATGGATGCGCAGACCGTAAAATTTCAAAACCTGATGCATCAATGTCGATGTTCTATAAAGTACATTAATACCGTGGCTATTAATATTATACAATCTACCAAGTAGCTCCACAAGAACAGCTAAAATTTTACTGCCCAGCTGTTGCGTGTTGGACATTCGAGTGTGTTTTAGATATGGGCTCAGTTGCGTGTGGGGGCCGCGAGATGTTAACGACACCCGATGACATCCAGCTGAGCTCCGTTGATTGACTTCGGGCAAACCAAATATCAGATATTTTTGAAGCTTCTGATGCTTGGAGGCTAGAGTCGTAGTTTTTCATGTTCCGAAAGACACGGCAAGCCATTGATGCAGACAGAGTGGTAGAAGCGAGCGTGAGCATGGGTCGATACATCACTGGGACGGAAGGAGTGTACAGCATAACTCCTGAAGCAACTGTTATCCAGAAAACAATCCTAGTATTCAATCACGGTCAGTCCGCGGCAATATGCAGCATAGCGAATTCTTACATGTAATACTGTTGACCACCTTTCAGTAGCGCCCTGGAAACCAGGGGTAGATCTGCAGTAAAAAACGACGTCCAATTCGTGCGCTTTATTCCCGGCAGCGCTTGATCGGAGATAAGCTTGTAGGAGATCGTGAAGAAAACGAGGGTATCGAAAACAGCAGGTAGAAACTCGCCGACTGCCGTGTAGCTGTGGATTTGGTACATGATACAGTAGCCAGTTCCATCGATGTGATCAGCATCGGTACCGATGATAACACAGACCGTCATGCCCGTGATCCCAAACCAAAGGAATGAGAAAAGCCAACGAATTATACGTTGTTGAGAATACACGGCGTGAAGGCGTCGAAGGAAGAGGAAAGAGGTGCAGCCCATCGCGAGCAAACAAGTAAGTCCCATAGCAATGTTCATGGCCATGCAGTTGGTAATTGGGTGAGCTGAAAGCAGCTTAGATCCAGGTGGAGTATGAGAGCTCATATAGACGAACTTTGAACCAGGACGAAGAGGAGAGCGTAGGTTATAGCGAACACTCTTTTTGGAGGAGTTGAGCACAGAGATTGTGAGTATAATAGTGAGTAGTTCACCTAGAAAAAATAAAACAGAGTGTGACGAGCCCAAATCCGCTGGTTACAATTTTGACGTCGTTAGGGACATAGATTAGAACGTCCCATATCGAAGCCTGGCCCAGTCGTGAGCTCAATTGACAAGAGGGCGGAATACCACAGACGTACACCCAAGATGGTCATATAGATGTTTCTTGTTATCTCCAACTGAGTGGCAACATCTGGAGGAAGATGGTTGAGATAGGTGTCGGGATTAAGGAGTGGAGGGTAAGCCATAGAGAAGGACCCGAGCGGCGCATGCTTTTTACATTCCACTGAGAAGCCTCCAAGAGAAATGTCACCGGAGCCGTTGACATGCTACTAGACTAGGTTGGGTTATTCTGGGCTCAGGTAAAATGCTCGAAGCTGAGTAACGTTGGTAACCGTGGCCCCTCGTGGTAAATAATTCATGATTTTCATTCCGTAGCGCAGATCCTGTGACTTCAATGCCAGGTTTTCCCAGTACCGCAAGGGTTGCGCCTCGGTGTTGCCAATAGAATGTCGTAGCGCTTATGTTTGAAAGAGCGTGAGACGAAGAAGAGGGACCATCATTCGTTGTCAACCCCAGCGTGGGATGGCTTGGCCACTAAGAGTACGATGTAGAGCGCTACAGTAACATCGATGATGCTAGTGTTAAAATCATATGGGTTGCCATATGTCACTCAGCAATAGGAAAATGGAGCTTAGGAGACCTCCAGGAACCTGAGCCAATCATTGTTTGCTTAGGTACCGAAGGGGTGCCATTTAGAGTATTGCAACTTAATCTCTTGATGGCTCGGGAATTCCCGTTGCTCCTTGATCTCCGACAACGACTGACCAAGTTGTACTTATCCTCGTTCGATCCACCCAGATCAACTGGAAAAATGGTCTCAAACAAAAAGATATAGACCAGGTTACAAAAAAGCGACGAGGCAACGATTCCGGGGAGGTCATAGAGCCTGAGAGGGTGAATAATGAACCTGACGAGAGTGAAGGCGACCAGGATCTGAGGAACTTGCTGTTGCTACTGAGGACGAAGAGAAGAAGGCTGAGCATGAGCATGAGGAGAGAGGGGGTGCAGACAGTGCTGAAGACTGGATCGACGAACGTGAATCCACTTGATAGATGATAGACGTGTGGACTGTACAATTTTAAGACATGATGCTTCTAAGTCCGTATTCTATACATTATTTTTTCTTTGGCTACTAAGATTAAAGAATATACTGCATATATAGCTCTATAGGAACAACAAACTTTTATCGTCCCTTTGCTGCATGTTGGACTTTCGAGCGTGCTGTAAATGTGAGCTCAGTTGCACGTGAGGGCCGCGAGATGATGACACCTGACGGCATCCAGCTGAGCTCCGTTGATTGACTTCTGGCGAACCAAAGGTTAGATACTTTTGAAGCTTCCGCAGCTTGTGCGCTGAAGTCATAATTACTCATGTTCCGGAAAACCCGGCAAGTCATTGATGCAGAGAGAGTCGTAGAAGCGAGCGTGAGCATGGGACGATATGTCGCTGGTACGGAAGGAGTGTACAGGATGACTCCTGATGCAACCGTCATTAAGAAAACGATCCTAATATTCATTCACGGTCAATTCACGGCAATACTTAGCATAGTGAATTTTTACATGTAATACTGTTGACCGTCTCTTAGTAGAGCCCGGTAAGCCAGGGATAAACCTCCAGTAATAAACGACGTCCAGTTCGTACACTCCACTCCCGGTAGCGCTTGATCGGAAACAAGCTTGTAGGAGATTGTAAAGAAAACGAGGGTATCGAAAACAGCGGGTAGAAACCCGCCGATAGCCGTGTAACTGTGGATTTGTGGTTGATACAGTAGCCGGTTCCTTCGATGTGGTGAGCGTCGACGCCGATGATGATACAGACCGTCATGCCAGTGACCCCAAACCAAAGAAACGAGAAAAGCCAACGAATTATACGTTGTTGAGCATACACGGCGTGGAGGCGCCAAAGGAAGAGGTAAGAGGTGCAGCCCATTGCGAGCAAACAAGTGAGTCCCATAGCAATGTTCATGGCCACACAGTTGGTAATTGGACAAGCTAAAAGCACCTTAGGCTCAAGCGGAGTATGAGAGTTCATATAAACGAACTTTGAATCAGGACAGAGAGGAGGGCGTAGGCGATAGCGAACAACCTTCTCAGACGAGTTGAGCACGGTGATTAAGGGTATAGAAGCCAGTGATTTACCTAGAAAATATGAAACAGAGGGCGGCAAACCCGAATCCGCTGGTTATAATTTTTATGTCATTGGGGATATAGAGTAGAGCGTCCCATACCAGAGCCTGGATCAATCATGAGCTCAATAGACAGGTAGACAAGATACACAGGCGTACACCAAAGATGGTCATATAGACATTTCTTGTTATTTCGAACTGAGTGGCGACATCTGGAGGAAGATGATTGAGATAGGTGTCAGGGTTTAGGAGCGTGGGGTATGTCATGGGGAAGGACCCAAGCAGAGGCGCTTTTACATTCCACCGAGAAGCCTCTATGAGAAATGTTATCTGAGCCGTTGGGTGCTACTAGGTTATTCTGATGCTCGAAGTTGAGTAGCGTAGGTAACGACAAAGCGTGGGGGATAATTCATGATTTTCATTTTAAAGAGCAGATTCTGTGATTTCAATGCCAGGGTTTCCAAACAATACAACGGCCGCGCCTTAGAGTCGCCAATCGTATACCGTAGCACATATGTTTGAAAGAGCGTGAGACGAAGAAGAGAAGATCATCATTCTGTTTGCCAACGGCGGGGTGGCTCGGATAAATAAAGTACCGCGTGGAGAGCTAACATAGACGTTACCTGTGTGGATGTCATATCAGTTGCCAGATGGCGTAGGAAAAGGGAGCTTGAGAGACGTTTGGAACCAGATTGCAATCATTAAGAGTCGTTGACATCAAAGCTCAATCTCTTGATGGCTCGGGAATTCCCGTCGCTCCTTGATCTCCGAGAGCTGACCTGGGGTAAGTTATCGCAGCGGGTGCACGGATGTGCCCAATTCCCAACCAAGTGTGTGGATAGCAAGCAGAGAAGCTAGAAGGGACATACTATCTGTTATCCGAGGATTTCGATGCTTTTAGCTATAGCCATGAAGAGTGCAAGGTTGCTTTCGTATTCTACGCCAAAGAAAGAGATTAAAAGGGGGACTCCTCGATGGATGTCATTGGGAGAAATTATGTTTGCGTGTTCATTCTGATATGGAGAAACTCAAGCACCAAGATACTAACCACCATACCATCTGACATTTTGAAACTTAAGGTGTTTCCTTCGGGGCTAACGCTCATAGTCAAATCTCTGGAGATCTGACACTCAGGCAGACACATAACTTGAAAGTACGACGTGATCATGAGGTTATTAAAGTTATCAAATCGAGATTATACAGATCGCGTCAACGATAATGTGAACACCTCCCGAGTCGAGCCGGTACCCTCTCCCGGCTCCAACTCAAAGGTATCACATCCAACTACCTCGAGAAACTCCATCCTCTCCTTTTCGTGCCTACAAACTAGAGAACCGGAGCTACCCATACAACGATTGGTCGAGCAGGTTGAACTGATTGGATCACGGTGCTGCTCGGCCGGCCAAATAATTCCTCCTAGCGCGCTTTCAATACCAGAGGGATCTGGGATACGGGCTATATGATCGCCGCTGCGAATGTGCATTTTCCGAGATAGTGTTGAAAAGAGACGAAGGAAAGAAGGAAGGGTATTTGCGGACGTAGCATAATCGATAACGCGTATACACTGCAATGAGGATAGTGAAGGAGCGAGAAACGATAGGACGTAGTGCTGGAGTTCCAAGGGAAGAGACTTAAACCGAAAGGATTGGTAGACTGTGAGGAAGCCAACGTTGTGACCCCGTGATGCATTGGGCGATTGCAGCGGAAGCTGTACTGGCGCTCGGTTGTCTATTAGTCCTTGTCGGCAACCCCGCAGGAGAAGAGGCCGGGCGTAACTTAGAAGAGTGGTCGCCTGCTTATTTATCTCTCGTTTAAGAAGTATATTTCGAAGCAAGATCTGCTTAAGCAAGGATTCACATCTTCTCCACGTTTGTATATTGTTCCTTGTCAAACCGATCCTCTCATTGCCTTGGCCTTCGTCAGAGGAGGTCTGGCTGTCCGAAGCAGTTTCTTCATCCTGTAGCTGATTGGTATAGAGTTCGATACTCCTGAGGGTATAGTTCTGGCTCCGAATAGCACGAACTATAGGCTTGATCCCTCGAAGTCCCAAGGAGTTGTCATTGCATTGCAACACGTGCAGCCTGCATCGGGGGGATGAAAGGTAGGATGCGATAAGCTTCCCCGAAGACGATGTTAGCCCAATAGCTGAGAGTCGTAGTTCACGAAGGCGAGGAGTATCCAGTGAGGGTAAAAAGTTGGTGATGAAACCGTCAGAGAGGCGCTTGTTCATGGTCACCGAAAGGATCTCAAGTTGCGAGGAATTGATTGCTTTACAAAGGCAGCAGTAGCATTTGGTGCACCCCGGAGTTCATTCTTTAGAAAGCTCAGTCAAAACGAAAAAAGGAGAAAACGGAATTGTAGTCTCACGTTCTGTAAGAATAGTTCTCGAATTCGTTTATTATCTTTCAGATACCGCGAGATAGCAAGAAGGCCTTCATCTCCAATGCCATTCGCGTTCAGACTAATTTCTTGGATATCATATCTCCTGCCCTCTTTGGAACGTAGGAAATCGAAGAGATGCCGACAACCTTCATCTCCCAGCTTGTTGTGGTCAACAATGAGCTTGTGGACAAACTGTTGGCTACGAATCATAGAGATGATAGTATCAGCACCTAGGGATCCCTGAATTTTAGCTGTGTGCCAGTTGTACAGGTAACCAGCAGACCTTGAGTGGATTGGAGTCCTGCATGAAACCCGGGGTTGACTTGCAGATCCAGTGCCGCTCCTGTGGCTCTGGAGCTCGAAAAAAGAGACAAATGATTCATCCAGTGGTACAACGACTCGAGCTGAACTGAAGAGAGAACTGAATCGTCTGATCGTCGTTACTTCTAACCCCTGAATTTGGTTGGGTGGGAATCCCCTAGTTTGTCAAGGTCACCCTCGCTAAGAATAACATGTCAATCGCAAATATATACAAACCATGAACCCAGTCCAACTTAGCGGGCCCAACTTCCACATTTGTTTCGAAGAGATCACGTGCATTTTCCGGACTCGACTCTGAATAGCTCCACGGCCGATCGTTTTGAACCAAGGCCTTCCTTCGCTTCGCTTAGTTCTCCGACAGTTGACCTAGAGTAAGTTATATCACTCTCCTGCCTCAACTTCTTGTTGCTACGTCGATATATGCGCGAAAACTAGGCTCCTTGATCCTCTCGATACCGCATACATCCTGCGTTTTTGCTGGCGAAAGTGTATCTGCCAAAACCGGTACTAGCTGTTTCAATAAAATTCCAATATCATCGCAAGCAAATGGAACCAAATTCCGGCAGCCCGGGTCCATTTTCGTCGAGCCCTTGGTTTCGGACGTCTTCTGTTTCTTCCGTATCCTCCCACTGCTTTTCTCCAGAAAGATCTCCGCTTGCTGCTCAACTTCCTGTGACGACCAAGGGGAGGCCCCTCATCCCAAAAACGAATGGTGCAGACACGTTGATCCATCAATTACACGCCCAGCTGGTTGTCGTTCAAATGCATCAACTTGGGGGAAGTTCTTTGTCCTCGATGCGTTCTATGCAAAAGCAGTCAACCCGTGTCTCACCCTACCGCCGATCCCGAAGCCTCCGCTTCTTCGGCCCTGGCAGACCCCAGAGCTTGTCCGAAGGCCACTCGCCCGAACCAGCTCTCAAGGTTTAGTAGCACCGGAACACTTTTCATCCCGCTCATCCAAGCACAAAATGGGCTCTGGCAATACTCTTCCGTGAGCTTCATTCGTGTATCTGTAGTATCTGCATTCATATGGGCGTTCCTGCACTAGGAGGAATCTAACCTCCCATTTAAGAGAAGAACGCTCAGCAAGTCTCAGGAAAGCTGAATCGTTGAAAGCGGTGTTGAAGGAAAGTTTACTCATGATTAGTGTTACTTCTATCATGATGACGCTCTGTAGGCCTGCCTCTCGGACCGGGACGAAGATGAAAACCAAGTACCTACCCAACCTGCCACCCCCTGTTATCCCTCCTTGTCCACACATGGGGATGACCTTTCGTCCATGCCGATCCTGTCACCGAATCTGAACGTCGCACCTCGCTTTCCCTTGAGTGCGGAGACTACAGCGAAAATTCGAATTGGAAAGTATAAGGAGCGCGAGGGCAGGACAAACGACCATGATCACATAAGGATGAAGTACATAGGCGGCAACCTCTTGTCCCTTCCCCAAGACTGGATCAATTGGGAGTTATTACTCGGACTTGGCAGGGCGGCTCGAGAGGAGCATCTCAGTTGGCTATTTCACGTATGATTCGCCGAAAACCCTTGGGGACCTTGTTCTATCACTCACTCCGATCAGTTTCTTCCAGAAATTGATTCAGGAAGTTCCTCGAGCTCTTTTTCGTCTACATCCTCCGGATTTCCTTTGGCTCTGTTAACCGCTACTCCGGGCTCAACTCATCTAGGCAAAACCTAGTCAATCAACTGACAACTTCCCCTGAAACTCGCTTTCACGCAGCATGGATGTTTCTTCGTTATCATCAGCTACTTGGAATGAATAGAACAGACAAAGTCACAGCTCAAAATTTACCGTTGTACGCTAGTTCTGGCATCTGGGACGTTACCATGGCTTCTCTGGCAATTAGCGTCAAGGTGCACTTGGGCTCCTTCTGGCACAGCTCTTCTTGATGCCTTCTTTCTAGTTCCATAGAGATTTTCTCTTCCCACTGGCTCCAATTGAATCGGGAGATTACCTGGATATATCGCCACATGATATGGATTATGACGACTTTGAGGTATTCGTGCTTCCAAGGATTCACTGAGCGCTTATATTTGGTTCTTTCCGTTTTCAGTATGCTCAGCGCTCGATGCTTGGTTTCTTTTCCTACGAGCTCGGCATCACTCCCCAACCGATCCTCGATCAGCTCTGGATTGCCCTCCCGTCTCTTCGCGAGCTACTCGAGTTCGATGGACGGCTGGAATCAAGCAAAGAAGGAAACGTGGAGACTCCTGTTCAGTTCACTATATGGTATGACAAGTTGAATTGCGAGTATATCGTGGCTGAGACTTGTAGAACGGGATGTCATGAGATTTTCTGTTTCCGTCTTGACAATCACGGCTCTTTGCAAGGCTCTAGTGATCGTTCTCTCTCAGCGCTATTATTATGATTCCGATTGGAATAGCCTTTTCAATTTCGCTCGTTCCGAAGGAGGGGATCGACGGGCTATGAGGTCGCAGAGAAATTCAAAATTACGGCAACTGAAGATGCTGAGGGTGTTATCCTTGACATTCAGGCAGTGGTTGGTGTTTCCGAGGTGAGTTGTTGGGCAAATTGCTGTATGGTGTTAATAGTGTCCTTTAGATAGAAGCAGATGTATGTCGGCGATGGTTGGATTTGAATGCGGCAGTGCCTGGATTGTAGCCTTCTCGTATTGTGCCTTATGCACTGTGTTTCTTCACGTGTTTTGAAGTGACTGGTAAAGCATGTAGAACCGGCCGTCTTCATCGAGGCTGGACAAAACACGATGTTTTGGTGAATGACATTCGCCACTCCCGAGGTCCACTCTTGCCCTCTCAACGTCTGTGTTGGGATCTTATGATTCGGCGCTGTTCTCGAATGCTCATGAGTGACAATGCTCATTCCGCGTGTTTCCCGACATCAATTTACATTGCTGTGAGTCAACTAGGAAGTCAATGGCTTTTCGCACAGCAATGCTTGACATTACGATGCCTCGTGTACTACCTAATCGAGGGTTCCCTATGACATCTCAATGTCCTCGTCCTCCAGACGCTCTCGGACAAACATGAAATCGGACCTGAGGGTATACTTTGTGCCCTTCACCACGTCTTCTCCACTATGTAGCAATCCCTTCTGTTGGAAAATGAGAACGCGACCTGGTTTTGGATCTACATCAAAATGGCGCCCGTGATTGGCACTCCAAAACCTCGTGGCCCCGCCTTCGCAACCCTCATCTCCCAAATAGATCTGGACTGTAACGAGTGACTTGCGGCCATCGGGAAGCTCAAGCATGCCATCGCAATGACTGCGGAAATAGTTGCCTGGCCCATACCTGAGAAAACTGAGGCGCTCGTTTAGGCTACAGGAACATAATGTGAGTTGGTAAGGGCTTAAAATTTGATGGGGCATAGGGTTGGACATACCCACAAAGTTTTAAATTAAAGTGCTTCAAAACTTGAGCACCTACGATTTTGCTACTGTAGGGGTTTCCAGCCTTGAGTTCCTTGAGTTCAGGAATGTATGGTAGTAATTTCTGGAATAGCTTTTCAGCAGCCTTGTCGTCGAATCGAAGGATTCTTTCGGAGTTTCGGTACGAGGTATCTACATAGTTCTGGGATGGTCCCAGGCCATAGTGCACCGCAGCCTGCGCCCACTTGGCGTCTGATTCCGCGAGTGCAATGAGTTCTGCGCACTCATCTGGGGTGAATACGTCATCAATAACTTTACAGTAGGAGTGGGAGTATTCTGGAAGCGGTGTGTCGGAAAAGTCAAGGACTGGGTGGACGTTTGTTGTTTGCATGGTTCTGGTGTGTGATGTGATGCGGTGAGAGAGAGAGAATAAGCTGTGGTCTGTTCCTCATATACATTATTGGCTCATCTAGGTATGCTGTTTATCCGAGTCGAGGGGGCGGTGCCCCTGAGAGTTGATGTCAACAAGTGTAATTGTTTGAGCCATTCGGATTTATACCAAGTTTGGTGTGTTGAGTCATCGCTACTTTGTTTCCTCAACTTGCACGACCATTCTGGGACCCTCCTCTTCTCGGAATCCAAGAGGGAACCAAAGCGCACCATAATAGACGATAATAGAAGGCCGGCTCCATTTACATCAGCACCCTCGCCTTTTCGCTTCCACACCCATGTACCATGGCCAGCAGCATTCCGCCAGTCAACCATGTCGAACTAGACCGGAGCAAACTCGTCGATGTACTTGAATACCTTGGATATCGTATTGGTGAACATTTCTCGCATTCTATACGACTCGTAGTCCATGGAGGTGCTTGTATGCTTCTTCACCCAGGGTTGTTCAACCTGGCTGAGCAACAAGCGCGGTTGACGCCGAACATGCCGATACGCACAACGACGAGGGATGTGGATTACATTCATCGGGCGTTCGTTGCTGAATCTATTGCCCGTGGAGAACCAGAGGCGCCTGGGAAATTGTTGACTTGCATTTGGGAAACGGCAGTTAGGTTTGGGTTGGGAGCGGATTGGATGAATAGCGCAGCGGACGTGGCACTGCCCATGACGACTGAGTAAGCTTTCGATCATGATATGTGGTTGATATTTTTTTTCATTGACGAGGCATTGCTGCGTATTAGCCCGAGTGGACGACAGGTTGACCCTATCTATTCTGCATCAATCCAGAAGAAGAATACCGAGTTCCACACTATTTTCTCTGCTGCCAATGGCATGCTCAGGCTTATCAGTGTTGCGCCCTTCTGGGCCGTCTCTTTCAAACTTGTTCGATATAAGAAATGGGATCCATATGATATCTGCCTACTGCTCAAGTGAGCCTTCGAGCTTACTTTTTTCCGCGGGAATATTGATTGCTGACCATATCAAATCCATTTTTACTGGTTATGCTTTGATCTAGATACGGTACCATTGTCTCCAAGGGCTCTGCATGGACCAGAGAGAACCTCGAACGGTGGCTGCACACATTTTGTTGGTCGATGGGTTATGCGAATTACCCACCAGAAAAGCAAGCAGAGACGCGGGGCCGGATCAAACACGCGATCAAGATGCTTAATGAGTGGTTCGCGTTGACGCCGACCCTCGACGAGTTTTTACCCATCGGGTTCAGGACTGATCCTCTCATGAGACAGCCTGAGGTCCCAGTCCCCCATACCACTGCATATGCAAGTAGGGAAATGGTGATGGGGACGCAGGATCTGGATAGTAATCGAGCTGAGTGGGGCGGCGGTGATAGAACTGGATGGAAGGCTTCCTTTGCGGGAGACTGGGTCAAACCGCATGAAAAGCCAATGCAGCCACAACTGCACCAATTCGTTGATCCTTCGTCCGCACACTCCCACCAGCCCAACGCCATGACGAACCAACCAATTTCGTCATCGCCTCTCAATACTCCACCTTATCCGCCTTCGACGAATCTAGAGCAACAGCCACGACCCAAGGTATCGTCTAACGTTGCGGAGTGGTATGCGGAGAAGCAGCGTGAAAAGCAACGTGAGTTTGAGGGCCAATCCAAGTCGGAACCCAGACGGCAGGAACAGGAGGGAGAAGTGATTAAACCTTTCAACCCCCTTCTAGATTTGGTGGAAAATAATCATCCAAGGAGGCATAATAGTGAGGGTAATACTGGGTTTGGCGGGCGTCATTCGATGCTTTATGGCCCAGAAGTTCCTCGTCGCTCTCATTCACAGCCAGCACCGGTGCCGGTGGCGCAACCGTCTTTTCCGCATCAAGGAATCTATCAAACGAACCCCACCCCTATTCCTTCCCATGACCACCATAGACTCTCCATTTACCAGACAGCGCCTCTACATAATCCACCAGCCGCCCCGCTGTACATCTCTCCCCAGGCCATGCCTCCACCACCGCTCATTTACCATTCGCCCCCTGTAAACATCAACATTAAAGTAAATCGCAGGAAGAGAGGAAAAGAAAGGGACAGAGAGAGGGAGAAAGCACGATCTGCGAAGAAGTGGCGACAGACGCATAGTATAGGTGCAGATGGCACATATCTGGTCGACCTTCGGCGGACATCCTCGTCGTCTGACAGCGAAGACGATGATGACGAGTTTGACAATGCGACTCCGAGGTCGACTCCACCGCAAACCGGATCTCCGGCTATTTATCCGCTGACGACTGTCGTCTACTACAATCAGCATGAAGAGCAGCAGCAACAGCAGGAGAAACAGCGACAGCGAGAACAAAAACAACACCAGCATCAGCACCAGCACCAGCAGTCACCGCTGCCACCACCTCAACAACCCTCTCCACCTCATTTCTCGCAGATTTATGCCTCGATGGCAGCTCCAGCTCCCCCAGCAATGTGGGTTTTGCCCGGGACAATGCAAGCCCCTCACGTACCACAGCCCCAGGCTATTCCGCCAACTCGATTTGTGAGCCCCATACCGATGGCCACACCCTTTTATTCGCAGCCAGTAATACCACCTCAAGAATATACCAAATCTGAGAGGCCGACTGGTACCCTCCAGAGACTGATGTCGACCTTGAAGATCTAATAACCATGTTGAAGTTGTTGACCCCTCATATCTAGTTCCATCACTCTATCTCGGACACGTTTCATTCACATTCCCTTCTTTTCAATCGTCGCTTAATGGAACTCAAACGTCACACTGTGCAACGCTCTTAACAGTCTATCAATCATGGAATCAAAAGGCTAATTATGTTGTATTTCTACTCTGTATGCTTTTTTGTCTATCGTGTTTTTGTGTGTGTTGTATGCTTTCCTGATTGTTCTCGGTTTTTTTTAATTGTCTGGTATCTGAATAGCTCCGCATTATCTATTTATATTCAACAATTCTGCAGATATCCAGAATAGGTCGTCTGTAGCATATGTAGCTCTCGAGTCTCAACTCTCCGTTTCATAGCGTTCTCAGTACATCAAGTATTTTTGCCATTGTTAGCGCTGGATTTTTCATCGTAATAAAAAATATAATATTCTATAGAACATAAACACAAGCGAGCCAGGTGCATATTCTATACGATCGAGTCTACTCTACGCCAACGTCTAGGGAATCATGGAATCATATCCTCGTCCTTAGTCGGGGTAATACCAAAGAACGGCCAAACGGATGCGGCTTGCAGGTCAGGTACACCGTCGTTCCTGGTATCGACGACTCCTGCAGACTGAAAGACGGATTTCGTTAGACCTAGTGACACTTTGATTGCGGGAGGTCGAGGTGTATATAGTTCCAGTGGTTCATGGGTATATTGCAGCTTTTTGTCTTGAGCGGGGGATGGTTCTGACTGCTTTATGAGTCGGATGATATTTCGCGCTGCGACTTCGCCCTGTGGTTTTTCTGTTCAGATTTTCGGAGTTTCTATTTATTTTAGAGTGGGTTCAATATAATCACCTGGTAGTAAGCATTATGTCCTGCGGCAATAGCACCGAATGCGTCGGCAGCATCGCCGATGGCGAATAAATTCGGGTATGGTGTGGTTTCCGCTGTGTCTTCCTCTTGTGTGATTTTCTCTGCGCTTGATGTGGATGTTGATGGTAGGATGCCGACTTGGAGGGTCTGTAAGACATGAACGAGAGAATCGGTGGGATTGACCGTTGCTGGGTCAAAGGCGGAGAGGATTTGGGTGTTTGGCTTCTGGCCCGTACAAAGCAGCTTTATGGAAACGAATGAGAACATGTGAAATAGCTGGAGACAGATACCTTACCAAGAGGTCCGCTTCGATTTCTCTCCCCTTGACGGTTCTTACCACCTTTCGTCCTGTTGTCACATTGACAGTGCCTTGGCCGTTTTCTATTGAACCAAGGTCTAGTCTCTCACCGAGAATTACCTCAATGTCTGCATCTCTGAGGCTTCTGAGAACTGAGGAATTACAGTATTTGAATATCAGAGTGAACGAAACTCCATCGGTGGTCACGTACCTTCGTAATGCATGGCTTCGTCAAAACGAGGCAAGAGGCGATCTCGTGAATGAAGAAGTGTGACTTTCTTGTGTGGATATATCGCTGCAATGTCAGTGGCGAATTCTATGTTAGAAATTTGAATTTAGCATTGGGCTGTAGACTGAGCAGAGGCGAGACGCTAACGGATTCCAAGTGCTCCTCCCCCAACGACAAGAACCGTCGAGGCCGCCTCGACACGCTGTTGCTTCGCTTTCAGCCATTCGATGCCTTCAGATTTCTCTCCATAGTAGCGCGCACTGTCCTTGTTTTCCGGATCAGCAGGTGTGCCCCACAAGTCGAGTGGTGCAGGCAAATGTGATCCAAGTGCGTAAATGGCGTAGTCAAAGTCAATAGTAGAAGAGTAGATTCCATGTTCAGGGAAGGCTTTATTCAACGTGACGGTGTTCTTTGTAAGGGAAATGATGTGTGCCTGAAGGTGGAGGTGGGGAATAGACCCAGGGTCTTTGAGGAAAACATGCGTGAATGGAATGACTGAGGAATAGGTCAGTTGGAGCCGAGAGAAAAGATGAATCATTCCTTACACGCTTTATATTCGTGATCTGAGAGAACTGCGAAGCGAGGCATAACATATACGTCTGTAGCATATTGAGAACTTTGGAAAATGTGGAATCTAAAATTAGACCAACGGTTGACATGGCTATTAAGAGGATACCAGATGAGCCGTATGCGCTTTATGAAGTAAGACATGTCAATACCTGTTTCTGTCAATGAGAATGATACGCCACCCGTCTGGGACGCCGGCTGCTAAAACCTGGGCCGCACGAGCACCTGAAGTCCCCGTTGAGCGGGAATTTTCTACCACGTACCCAAAGACTTACCTCCATAAGCTCCACCAAGAATAACAATAGTTCTAGTAGATTGCATGTCCTGGTTGTGGGATAACTTTGGGGAAACTGGAGTGAAAACTAGTGACGATAAACGAGAGAGGATACCACCCATGAAGGGGGATGAAAGTTATCAGATAAGAGAAATGGTACGATCGACTCAGTCGGGTTTGCGCTCCGACAGTTGCCGACAACTCCGGACCCTGGCGGGCCTAAAGGAGAAAGCTCCGATACCGGGGCGAATTCCGGTTTCGACGAGAGACACTACTGTAACGAATGTCGAGAGCGCTGAGCACGACCCGACAGTACTGAGTAGGGTTGAGTCTTACGAGTATGCCATGTGGTAATAGTCACACCCAAACCCGAAGTACGCCTTACTTAGGCATGTTTGGGCCCAGATACCCTCTTCCTATTAATGTCGAGTTGTCAACATGCCAACTCGAAGGAGAGCTGCTAGCGTTGATTATCAATACGAATGCTCCATCTAGTGTTCGTCCAGTGATGGTCAAGGTCATGTAAGCGCAGTGTAGTATGTGCTCAAACCCGGGATCATCGTTACCATGGTTCATGAGCTTTCGATTGTCACATCGACAAGAGGCTGGCTTTGGTGGTACCTGAGGCCGAGTACTATGTGATCCGAAGGTGTTGAGGCGGCATGAGCCTACTAATAGATACTGTATGTTTGCTCATGGGGAAGCTGTCATTTTATTGACTATCAGTTCCTTCTGTTCTTCTTGATAGATTTCGTGATCGGGGTGAGCTTCGTCGACACCGAACGCCAAGATCTTAGAAGAGATAGCGTGATCATATGAGTCTAGCACCCTCAAGTACTGATCGCTCCCAAGAAAGGGTTCGGATTATCCGCTGACTGGACTGCGGTCATATTTTAGGAGCCAGACGATGACGACAGGTGAGAAAGGTTTAGAGATTACTGTGAACGTTGAAGACCTGAAAGTCATCAGGAGAGAGATAAATTACAGCATCTTATACACAGAATATACAGACTTTGATACCAACCAAAGGGTATACGGACATAACACATCATTAGTATTAAAGAAGCAACCAAACAGTTGAGAAAAATAGTAAGTACTAATCCGAAGGAAACCACACCAAAGAAGCGAGACGTGAGACAGCCTCAATTAGGCCGCACAGGGGACTCGGCGCCCAGCTCAAGCACTGATTCTTGTAGTCAACCTGAGCAGACGCTTGAAGCTCAGATCATCTCACCATTTTTCAAGTGCTGGCGGAGAATAGATTCTCTGACTATTCATCCAATAAGCTCAATTTCAATGCCAGTAACACTTGAAACTTACCTCCTATGAGGAGCACAGTCATGGACTTGATATCCTGAGCTGGAGTGAGCTATCCTGCTCTGTGTGCTAGTCACTCGGTGAAACGTACTATTGCGGAGGTCTCGTAACACATAAAAGGCCTCGACGTTGGCGACAGCCGTTTCTATTAGAGTGAGTAAGTAACTGACGGGCAGGAGGTAGGTTGGTAGGGCATACGTGGTACGATTTAAACTTATCTTTAAAATCTATAGGAAAGAAAATTAGTCAAAACATGGTGCCAAGGCAATTAGTTGACTAACATTTCGTGACCTCCGTTATTTCGTTAGGAAGTTCCCCGTAGCTTGGAACATATCGCTTGACCTGGACACCAGAGGCTAGCGTGGAAGCCAGTACATCTCTCTGTAACACGAGAAGCGTCAGTTGTCGTTTTTAGCCACGAAGCAATGTCATGGGAGAGAAATGCATGACAACACGGGGAAGAGAAGTACGAAGAAGCTTCTGACCTTGTTAAAAAAAAGTATGAGATTAGCCCCCGCTAGCAATCTATTCGCACAAATTTCACGCCACAGGTTCAGACTGTCTTCCTGTTGATGTGTGACATATCAGGTTCAGTGATGAGGCGCGGGACACGACCAACGAACCAGACGATTGACTCGAGGATCTTCTTCCAGTGTCAAGTTAAAGGCAAGTGGTGCAAGGAAAAGGATGGCTTGGACTATTGAGGAGTAATAAGCTACTGGGTTGGTGCGTAAGAATACGCAGGCTCACCATCATCAAAAAACGGGACCCAGGAGGCTCGCTGATCACGGTGGCAATCAGACCTTCGCATGAGAGACAGATATAATGCATTTAGCTCACCTGACTTCTGCTGCCGCCTACGTCTGTGATGAACACATCTGAGCCAACATCTCCCCCTTTTTCAACGACAAACTGATGTTCTTCAACGCCGACCGTTCTCAACCGAGCTCGGATAATATCGGCTAGATACGAATATTAATTTAGAACCATAGCGTAACACTGCAGATGGATAAAGGGTACATACAGTCCGTGGGTAGATAGTTCGGGCTCGCTATTCGTGCTGCGTCGTTCATGAAGCTGAAATGATGATTAAAAGCCAAATCTTCAGGAGACGGAGATGAATTGGCTCACAATCCAGATGTATCCTCCAATTGAACACCTCGCTTGAGTAGCACTCTGCGAACGTCATGATCCTTCCAAAGCCACAAGATCTCTTCTCTCTGAGCAATTAATGCTTGGCTCGGATCGCTTTCGTTATTCAAGGAATTATGAGATTGTCGCTTGCCGACAAAGCCTGTGCTTGCTCCAAGCAAGGAATGAGCGCCGCCTTCCCTCGGCGACGGCGGGGACGACTGTCCGTTGCGATGCGCTTGAAGAAGTGCTTTCCAACCACTTCCAGCTCGGACACATACATCCTTCGTGGGATCCTTGGTCTCAGGGGCAAGCATCTTCATGAGATTATTCTCAATGATCAATAGCGGGGAGAGACTGAGCCGAATGCGTCGGAAATTGCGCACCGCCGAGCTTGCCTCTGCAGGGCTCGCTGGTGGCGAGGGGTCCCATTCCGCAGAAAGGGTCTCGATGATGGCACGCATGTTACTACACGTGAACCGTTTCAGTTCTCAATGTTCATTTAGAAACTGGGTGACTTGCCTGATGAGGTTAAGTTGGACAATCAGTTTCCATGTTGAACGATTAGCCTCAAACTGGCGCGGTGCGAAAGCCAACTGGAAGTCTGGAACGACCATTGAGATTACTGATTAAACCTGCGGCATTTCCCGACATACTCTTTAGCACGGAGCTCTACAAATGAGATCGTCTGAGTTAGAGTCTATTCCTTCAAGCTATAAGGGCGCTGGGAACACACCTTGCCACTTTCTGATTGGCCTGAGAATCAAGGGTGAGCACGGTTTCTTGGTATGAAGAGAAACTTGCATCGCACCTAGCAACAGAATTTTGACCGCCTTCTTCCTTCGCTCCAGGGCCTTCTTGGTTTCCTGCAAGCTCTCATCAATCTCTTTGCTCCTCTTGACCGCATCTTGCAGCAGTTTGACTCTGGCAGCCGCTTCTTCGTCCGATTCCCGGGCAGAGGAGCGTTCGACCATCGAGCATAGAACGGGTTGAACGTAGTAGGCGATGAAGGAGGAGACAATGATACAGCGGCTGGCATCGACATACGCTTGAGCCTGGAGTGGGGAACCTGGGAATGGGTGGTCATCTAGGCGTCCTTATACGAGGCACTTTTCTATGGGAGCAGGCCTGTGAAGGTAACGGGGAGACAGGGTAGAAGCTAAAGGTGAAAATGGGAGGGGAAGAGACGCTCACGGTCGCAAATGAAATCATGTATATAATATCCATTCGCTGTTGTGACCAACGTGATGACTCTGCCATAACTTACTGAGCTACCAATGGGGTTAACCGATGTATCTGGACTACACAACCGTGTCACCAAAGGGACGGTATGATGTGGTCATGGTCTGTCATTGGAATTTGGAACCGGTTGAATTCCTTCCAAATCACTCTGTCTCAGATTTGTGGACTTAGAGATACTGAGAGGTTAAGAAGGCAGTCACTTCAGATCAAGCAGCTCTACTTCCGCTTTTCGGTTGCACCGCTTCATGGCAATAATGATGGACATCATAATAGGCCTACTACTTCGCTTATTATGGTTATTGTGTGGTTACTGTGGCGGATTGTCCGCTGAGCCTGAGCTGCAGGGTCAGGTTTACATCCTGCCGAGAGCGTTGTTTGGAAGCCCCTGAAAATTTCCATCTCCACGTTCCTGCCGGCCTTGAGAATTGAGAAACATATTGATCGTCTTTAAGAGGCGAATCTCGCCTTCTGAACCTCCGAGAGATGTCCGCATAAGTTTTCCACAGCCCCACTGGCTTCTTACTGTCTTCCCATTCTTACAAATGCCTAATCGCCACACTTGCCTTCTATAGATAAGAATGTGCATCGCTCACGGCAATCAGTCGCAGCATGAGAGAACGATCGACGTAAGTGAAGCGAATTGATTCGGTAAGCCACGTAGGTTATTATGCACTACGGAAGATTGATCGAGGAATCATCATCCCAATCTGTCAATTGCTTGAGGTTAGCCCCAGTTTAAATAAGGGTTAACACATCAGCATACCGCGTAGTTTGGCATATCCACCTGGATGTTTAGGTCATAATGAAATGTGCTGGGCGCAAATACTTGTGGTGTGACTCACCACTTCGAGCATCCTCAAGTCAGCTGCGACGCTGCAGAGCATGTACGCTTCCGTCCGACTTAACCCATGCTCAACCCCAAGAAACTCAATCATGTTACGAGCTGCAGCACGGGTAGCTTCGCGAAGGTCTGAATTGATCCCTGTCACACAGTAGAATTCTTCCGGGTTACCCGCCTGGGTTGCGAGGGATTTGGGGTTCTGGAATAGAAAATGAGGTGTTCGAGTGTAGGGCTTGTCCTTCCGAACGGTGAGCCTGACGGTGACTTTCATTGGGGTTTCAATAGCAGTCCCTGCATGTGTGTAGTTAGAATGGGTAAATCCATCGGACGTCATGGCAAGCGAGGATCCCTACCACAGATTTCTATCCGCGGTTAGATAAGCACCGGTCAGACAATCCAAAACAAGCCGATGAGAACGAATTACAAACCTCCGTCTCCTTGTGCAGCATGTCCATCCTGAAGTCAATTGTCAGAATTGTATTCTGATGATGACTGAACCTAATAATTTATACCCCAATCGAGAACAAGGCCCCTTCGGTTTCAACTGGCAAGAACAGTTGTGATCCGGTGTAAAGGTATTTTGTGTCGATATTTCCACCCGTATTATACGGAGGTATAGTTGAGAACTGTCCTTCAATTCCCCGAGCAACACCCATTTCCCCCATAAAGGGTCTCAGCGGTACTTTAATTCCCTTCGCTTCATCAAACCAGGCATAACCATAATCGTCTCCCTCTGTGCTGCTGCGTACGAGCTTCCATATTTTGAGGTCCGGTTCAGAAAATTCGTCTGCAAGGAGACCAAAGCCCGGTATAATACCTGTCCATCCCCACTCTGCGGTCTCAAGCCTAATGACGTCAACTTGTAGGGTATCACCAGGTAGAGCACCTTCAACGTAGATTGGACCATTTACTTGGTCAAGTTGAGAAAACACAAGCGATCCAATGGCAGCCGATGTGGACGATGGTAAGATCTGACCGTTCGAAGCATCCAGACAATCAAAGGCGACGGTTTCGCCAGATTATATACGCAGAACGGGCTTGAGACTAGAAGAGGGGATCAATGACAGTTAGAAAAGTCGGTTCTAACAAGTACCTCTTGTCCCAAGCCAGATGGCATTGGTCGCGCTTAATAGAATGAATCGACATGACTGTTGTTGTGGGAGCGAAGGGATCCAGGTCAATGCAATGTCATATATTCGAGCACTATTGGTCATGGATGGATCACAAATCCGGAATTAGATAGGGGTTGAGATATTTCAAATACATCTGCACGAATCATGTCAGTCTCCTCCAGTCCAGTCCCCTCTTTTGTCGTGTCAGTCCTTCAAGATCGGCTAGATGCCGCATAGTTGGGCGTCCGTGTGGACAATTCCACGGTTGATCCATCGTACCCATGTGGTGAACAACCTACCATGAGAACTTTCAGTAGGGACCCTAGTAAAGATAAATAGCCCCTACTCACGCTCAGCATTTGGTGTCTGTTCATAGGCATACCAATCATAACACTCTTTCTGCAAGCCCTCATGGCGAACATGGCACGTGCTTTTGAGCACCTGATCATTTGGCCATTCGGTCTGTCGCGCATCAAATGGATAAGCTCTTCAAGATCTGGTATGTGAGCAACGATCAGCGGAAACCAAATCCAGCAAGTGATAAATCCAGTAATTTACCTTTCATATCAAACACGGTGCTTTTGCTGACAGGCTGTGCAGTCAACATCAGTCGGGAGGACCCGGGAAGCGTATCTTTCTCCGTCATCTCAATTTCGAAACCATTTTTCCTGAGAACTTCGATGTTCTCCGTGGCAACCACTTCATCGGAAGCTGTGAACTCGAGCGGTCGAGGTCTGCGTTGGTCGGTTCTTAGTGCTGAGTGACGTGATGTCCAGAAAACCACTCACCGAAAGAGTTTCTGAGACTGAATTGTCGTAGTTTGCTGGAGGGTTTCGAAATTATACTTCTCATCGGCTGCATGCTGATCCACGATGAACAAATCATCCATGACACGGCTGTTGAGGTGAGTCGACTTCCTTCGCCTTGCAATGATGAAACCGAGGTTGAACTGTCCGACAACCTCCATTTCCGCGAAATCTGTCTTGTCAATGACTCGTGAAAGCACTTCAGCAACCCTAGCCTCATCATCAGTGTTACTGAGTCCAGCGTCCTCCAAGATAATATGATCTTGCGTTGCTGGCGATTGTACTCTTGCTTGATGAGATGTCAATTTGAGGTAGTTGACCCTGATTTTGTCCAGTTCGAAGTTTATGGCAATATCATCGTCACCCGCAGTACGAATAATCTCTGGTCGGACTGGGTGGTCTGTTCGAGAGACAGCTGAACTCGAGGAAAGGCTTTCCTGGACGGAACTGAGGACGGATGGTGCGCCTTGGTCATCGACGTCCATCTCACCATGATCATGATCGTGATCGTCCGGGACCGGTAAGGAATCAGAGACCTGGTGCGACGCATTGTTGGAATTGATTGGTGAATCGACTATCTGCGTTTCTTCTAAATCACCCTCTGAATTCGCCTTTACTCCGTCCGCTCTCTCATCCAAAGTTTCTTCATCTTCTGAAACGGCATTCTCCAATGATTCCTCCTCCAGGATTGCCGGACTGTCCCCACTTGATTGAGTTTGACTGGAAGCAAAGTTAGAAAGGAAATTGTGCATGGTCATAGCCCCTTTACGAATCCGACTAGCTCCAGTAGCGGGTTGGCTATGGCCTGGCTTCTGACGTTGCTCCGTAATCTTTTCAGTCTTCCCTTGGTCCCTCGCTCTGACCGTAACAGACACCGGAGACACTGGTCGGACTTCTGCATCGGGTTTGCGCCTTTTACGAGGGCGTCCAAGGTCTGAATCTGATTCACTATTATCCGAGTGGCTGCCTGCTGGCTCCAAGTCATCGCGGACTATTTGTCGAGCCTGAGTTGGCCGGTTCCAAGATGCTTGGGAAGTGTCAACGACGACTTCCACATCGGGATTCTGATCTCGGGCTGGAGGTAAAGACAGCTGAGCCGCTATGATTTCGGACTTTGCGGGTTCCTTGCTGGTTTCCACGTCAGTCTCGCTGTCAGAGTTGGTCGGATTCATGTCATCATCCGGGTCGGGTATGAATAAGGGCTCCTCAGGCTTCCTCGACTTATTAGTTGACGTTTCAGAATGAACTATTTGTTCCGATAAAATGGCTGATCGAGGGTCAGAGTTTTCCAGCAACGACGTTGCCAAGTCCACATCAGACGTAGAAGGAGAGGGTGAGCGCCTGAGCATACGTGACATATTGTTGGTAACAGTGAATCGTGGGCGCTGGGAATGAGAAGGCTGGTCGAGCGACGTTTGCACAACCTTGGTTTGAGTGTTGATAACGTCAAACGTGGACCGCTGAGAGTCAAAATGACTCTCTAAAGCTGCCTGTCAATCGATTTAGACGACATTTACACAGGTGTGAAAAGGTAAGTCACCTTCAAAGCGGTAATCAGATTATTTTCACCTTGCAGAAAGATAGTCCGCTTGTCGGGCGATACATTCACGTCGTAGGTATCTGCATGGCCAAAGAGGTAAACAGAAAATCGCTTTCAGTCAACAATGACGAACCAGGTGCAATTATGAAATCCGCGACGAGGAAGGGTGACTGATTTGCGTTAAAGGATCGATATACCTCATTGAATGTCTTCTGAACCTAGAGACACATGAATCGTATCGACAAATGAGTAATCGAATAGCTTACCTTGTTGAGATTGCAAGGTCGACCGTTGACAAAGAGAAATTGTCGATCAGTGCCTGTTCTTCCACATGCAACACTGAACTTGGATATTAGTCCACGAACAGACACCACGAGTGGACCTTCATCGGCCGTTTGTGCATTGTGCGTGCTGAAAGTCCATTACAACATGACCAATCCAGTGGGACTGAAACTCACGTAAGCCTCCTATTTCCCCGTTCCCTCTCCACCTCTAGATCAAGCTTCAAGTCAACGATATTATCAAGGGCTTTGGGTCCCCAGAGTGCGGTCACAGAGCGTCTTATTGAAGGTACTCCCTGGGTGACGATCAATTGAGACTTGGTACCCTTGTCTAATTGATTGGATACTGTCAAGCGAACGCCTGGCTCAATAGTACAAGGTAAGAGGGCATAAGCATTCAACAAGCTGAGTGCCTTGGAGAATTCCCGCTTGATATTGCGCTCGAGCTCTTTACGTCGCACGGGAAGGGGTTGGAATAATCCCTTCAATGCAACCGTAGTACCTCTCTAAAGTAACGTGTCAGTGTCCAAGAACGAAAGATGACAAGAGAACATGCCTGACGAGCGACTGTCTTGCGCTGCTTAACCCGACCGTTGGTATCGAGGTCTAAGCAAGTTCCCATTGGAGCAGAGATTGAGGTCGTTACTTGGACCGACTGGCAAAGCGCACAAAGAGACGACAAAGCTTCACCACGAAAGCCAAAAGTATGAAGTTCTGCAAGATCAGTATAAGTCGTCAGTTTAGAGGTGTGGTGTTTCAGTCCTAGTTTGAAAGGTTATTTTCCTCGCAAACATTAAATAGGAGGTTTGGTCCACACCAATCGAATCATAATCCGCTTCTGCTATACCAGATCCATTATCAATCACTTCAATACTGGTCAACCCATACTGTTTGAATTTGACCTCTGCACTATTAGTCAGAATAAGCGCATATGGAACGACAAGAAGACTTACCAAGGTTCGTTGCACCTGCATCCAGGCTATTTTCGACCAGCTCCTTAACCGCAGTTTGTAAATCAATGACAACTTGGCCAGAGGTTATTCGATGTATGGAAAGTTTGTCTATCTGTTTTATAGAGGATTGAGGAGCATTGTCTGTAGCACTCGACATTTACAGAGTCAAAGCATATGGCCACGAAAAGTAGGTGAACTCCCAAGTGGGGTTGCCTCGGTCATTTGCATCATGTGATGACTTCAGGGCAAGTCTGGACGCGTCGTATCTGAACCCTTCTACTTTCTAAGTGCTTATTGGCTCCAGTCTTCCAATAATCAAGGACATCATTCTCTCGCCAGGCGAGAGCCCCCCAGGACTAGCCTGAAAGGACTATGTGTCGGATGACACTCACACTGGTTCTACACGCTGTGGCTATGTTAAAAATCATTTAGAAACAGACCACGTTCTAAAAGCTGAGCTTCGTTCAAATTCTAGCTATCAAAAATTCAAATTCACCTAGTAAGAACTTGGACCTAAGGCGCCTTTCATCCTACGCCGTTGTGTCAAAACCTGGAATCCATTGTTTGAAAGGTTGATCGCAGACCTTGCGATGCAACCTCAATACCGCTTTTCGCACGAGACCTCATATCCAAATACTACCCACATCGAATTATCTCCTGTTTCTCAGATGTCCTCGATCTCCTTCAGCTCTCTCCTGGCAGTGGACACCGCACGGTGTTATCAACCCAAATCCTGATCCGTGACTCGTGAGTGATAGGCGCCCAATCTGATATCAATTTGGAATGACCTCAACCAGGTCTCGGGTGATTTAAATCAGCCATCAGGAATTCACATGTGGAGTCTGACTTTGCCTCCCCACAAGAATCGGATAATATCTATGAAACACTCATACCAAGAAGCCCCAGACCTGAACAAACGGGCACCTCAAGTTTCGAGCTTCGAGCACATGGACAATCCAATACAAAATATTCCCACTAATCAAAAATCACATACACCCGAATTTGAATTATATTTAGTCCCCCTTCGACAACATGGTCACCCCAAATCAGGTGCTACTGGTAGACAGCCGAAGGGTAACGACTGTTCCCAGAACTGCCTTCTTCGCTGCTATATCATGACCACCATCTGAGGTGTTCCTCGTACTAAAATTCATCCCACGAGAGCGAGCTCGACTCTTCCTTGTAGCCATGAAGAACCTTGGGAAAGCCTTCCTAATCCTTGCGGGATTTGTTCACTGTAGTTTTGGGTTGTCTGTACCGCAGCGCAGGTCAGTGTTCCAGGGGGCGTGCAATGAGTATCAACTGATTCACTATTAACTGAAGGGCGACTGTTTGTAATGGCCATGCAGAGCTCTGCAACAGGAGCTATGCAAATGTGACGGTTGTTGGGGCACACGATTCCTTTGCGTTCAGCGAGGATCCCCTGATTCGTATGTTGACCTGTTGGATGCTGAATGGGTATTGGACCCAGAGCTCATATATTACCAGTTTCAAGGGACCAAGAAGTCGACATCCCCACGCAACTGTCGCTAGGAGTTAGACTCCTTCAAGCTCAGGCGCACATGTAAGCAATTATTTTTGCAGGCCTCGTTTACGCTGAACGTACTGCGCAGGAACGATGGAGTGATTCACTTTTGCCACACAAGCTGCGTAGGTTAATCATAGACCAGAGATGAATTTTGTTCTAATCACCTTGTCAGATCCTCTTTGATGGGGGACCAGTTGTGGATTACTTGAAGACTGTCAAGACTTTCCTGGACAGCAATCCGAACGAAGTCCTCACTTTCATTTTTACCAACCCTGAAGGCCTGTCGATTACAGATGTCTGGAAGCCTGCGTTTGATGATGCCGGTACGTCCTCGCTACAAGTCTCCGATCGTGACGTGCGAATAATCTGCTCTCTACCGAAGGCATCACGCCTCTGGCCTACGTTCCTCCGCACGTCCCGATGAAAAATTCGGAATGGCCCACTCTGGGAGAGATGATTGATAGCGGAAAAAGGGTAGTCGTCTTCCTTGATAGTGGCGCTGATACGTCGCGAGTGGACTTTATCCTGCCCGAATTTGACATGGTAAGCCCACCCGGGTACCAACCTTTGGGGATCTTGAAATTTACCTTGGACTAGATCTGGGAGACACCATTTAGCGTTACCGATCCAAACTTCCCCTGCAAGGTGGATCGTATAGGTGGATCGTTGTCTGTTGGTGATCACTCTTACATGATCAACCATTCGCTTAACAAGAACATCATCCCCATTGGAGATGGCGTGATCGTCAGTGACCCATTGGATGCTCCAACTACGAATAGCGTTACTTCGTGGGTGATTGCTTCTGGCTTATTCGCCGACATACTAACATTAAAATTCTTTAGCATTATCAACAATGTCAATGGCTGCGTACCCTTGAGCGGGGCCAACCGCAAGCCGCAGTTCCTGCTCCTGGACTTCGTGAACATAGGACAGGGATTCAAAGCGGCTGATCAGTTAAACGGCCTAGCGTAAGTCATTGACACTCTGCGAGTGCTCGGTGGCATAACGTCCTTGATTTTTACATGTCATGGCGAATCGGTTTTATAAACTATATTAGTGTCACCGATTCACCGAAACCGGTTTCTGGAAATCACACAAATACATCTGAAGGCCAAGATGGCGTGAATGGGGCTTTGAGACACAGAATCACTGAGTTTGACAGAATTATCGCTATTTGTGTAGTGTTGATAATTCATTTAAGTTTTTGTTGATTCGATTTTGATCAAGACAGGTCCTGCCATAAGCAAGCCTTAGCAAAGCCCAATTCTGGTGCTTCGGATGAGTCGGTGTGACTCAACGTGACAGACGCGCTACTTACCTCATCAGGACTGTGATATGATAACGTAGTCACGCTCTGATCTTGTCACGACTTTGGCTCGAGACTTCTTCCTCTCTTCGCCGTCTCCCTTCGTTGTTTTATTTCTATCATTATTGCTTGCTGAGCATCTTTTTTTTCTTTCCGGATTTGTATTATATGTATCTTTGCCCCCTCCTCACCTTGATCTCGACATACTCGATCTTCACCTACAACTCGATTCGACTCCAGCTGCTAAATGGTAAACCTCTAACCCCTATGACTTTTGCCTTCCTAACGAGTTGGGTTTAAACAGGCTGTTTGCAGTGATTGTGGAGGGACTGTAATTGAATACGATCATGCAGCAGGGAACGGGTTCTGTGTATCCTGCGGAACAGTGGTAGAGGAAAATACCATCGTGAACGAGATAGCGTTCGGCGAAACTGCCAATGGTGCAGCCATCGTACAGGGCTCATTCGTTGCCCAAGGAGCCAGTTTGTATTTCTTGTGACTATTGCTAAGATTTGGCCTCACCAAATGCTTGCAGCACACGCTCGAATGGGAGGACCCTACGGAAATCGCAGTAGTAGTGACTCTAGGGAACAGACGATTGAAAACGGTACGGCTTCATCAGCATGTATTCATCAGACTTGCCCATCCGAATCTTACAGCAACGAAGAAGATTCAGAACATTGCAAACGTTCTCCGGCTGTCGGAGGTTGTCGTTCTTGCTGCAAGAAGAATGTATACACTTGCCGTAGAACACAAATTCACCAAGGGGAGGAAGAGTTTGAACGTAGTCGCAGTTTGTCTCTACGTTGCATGTCGGCAGAAAGAGACACGTAACTATATGCTCATTGATTTCTCCGACCTGTTACAGGTAAAGATTTAGCCCCTCTCCTTGTAACCATCTCATCGCTTCCAACTAGGTTAACGTCTTCGAGCTAGGGCACACCTATCTCCAGCTTGTACAGACCCTGAACCTCCGATTACCTCTCGTCGATCCTTCCCACTATATTTCTCGTTTTTCTGCTCTACTGGAATTTGGCGACGAAACCCACAAAGTAGCAACGGATGCCGTACGCCTTGTACAGAGATTCGATCGTGATTGGATGACCAAAGGCCGTCGGCCAGCCGGTATCTGTGGCGCCGCTCTTCTCCTCGCTGCCCGCATGAATAACTTCCGCCGCTCTATAGAAGAGATCGTCCAAGTCGTCAAAATCGCTGATACCACGCTCAAAAAGCGATTAGACGAGTTCAAGGCCACACCCAGTGGAGGTTTGACGTTGGCCGATTTTCGAAGTGTCTGGTTAGACGACGAAATGGATCCACCTGCATTCACTAAGGGAAGGGAGCGCGAAGAGGCGGAGCGGAAGGCTACGGAGGCTACGGCAAATGGTGTCCCCTTGGAGGAAGTCAAGACGACACAGAAGGGGAAAAAGAAGAGGAAAGGCAAAAGAAAACGTGGTGAGGACAGTGAAGACGAGGCACCCGACATATCACCTGAAGCCCCGATGATTGCCCATCCGCCCCGCCTTCCGATTGATCCTGCAATCTTACAGCACGGCATTCTAGCCGGCGCTGTAGACCCAATGATCGGTGCCGAACAGGTTTCTCAAATTCAGGACCACCAAAACATCGATCTTGCCCTCCTTCAAAACTCTCCATCTACAACAGCTATATCCCCTGTCGATACGCCCACGTTAACAATGCCCCCGACCAATTTCGTCGAAGAGACTGTTTCGAATGTTTTAGCGGAAGAAGTATCGACTTTTCTACAAAATACTCAGGGAGCCAAGCTAAGTGAGGCTTTGGATGAAGCCGAACAACGGAGGCTTGCACAAATTACTGTAGCAGACGAGTTGATGGGACTCGATGAAGAAGAATTGGATCGTTTCATTCTCAGTGAGGAAGAAGTCCGAATCAAAGAACGTGTATGGGTCGAACTAAATCGTGACTACTTGGAAGCAATCGCCGGTATGTCGTTTTCTGCTATCTCGACTGCAATTGCATGCGGTTGCACTGATGTACTGACATAATGAGCATTTTGCTGAACGGATTTATTGTTTCAGCGAAAGGCGAACAGCAAGACTCGAACTCGGCTGCCAAGAGTCGAAAGGTTCGATTCTGAAGCATGTCAAAATTTTTCTCTGCTTACGTCACCTCCCTCAGAAACGACGTTCGAATAAGCCACGAGATATTACCACACCGTCTGGTAGTACAGCAGCTGAGTCTGTCCGAAACCTCATCAAGAAAAACCCAAAGTACAGCAAGAGAATTAATTATGATGCGCTCAAAGATCTCTTTGTTGACAGTACATCACCGCCCTCTTTCAGCCAGTCTCTCAAAGCCATCAGTGACGACAAGGATGAAGACGATCTGTATACCATGGGAATGGACGATGATAAAAGTGATGGAGAGGTTGCTCCCCTCGTCATCATACAGGAAGAAGCTGGGACTGTTGCTCCATCGCATTCAAACCCTGTGCAAAAGCAAGCCAGCACACGATCGCTGGTTGACGACGATATCGAGAATGCTAGCGATGATGAGAAGTACGACGATGATAAATACGACGATGAAGGGGTTTGGGAGGGAGAAGATTTGTATGAGCAGGAAATCTGAAGCAAGACGAAGGACAAGGAAAATTTGTATACCATGCACATATTGTATCAATTTCAGCTGTTTCGGGTTCTTTATTCGATAGTTGACCTGTTCTACTCGTTTGTGAGTGCTATGATACATGTAGCAGTATGCGACACGTGAATGCATGGGTGATAAGATGTGCAAAATAAAATGAGCAAGAATTAGCAACCCGCCTTTGGTCTATTGGCTAGTGATTAGGATTTTAATAAACAGCATTCGAACACAGTGGGAAGTTGATAGATGTATAAAAGGAAAGGCAAGAATAGAACCTCAAATTGAAATCAAGACGACCGAGTAAGGGGATTGTGAGCCATAGGGAATGTGTCGGCGACGTTATCTGTGGGTGGTAATGAGGATCGCACGAAAGACGTGTGATGGGAGGTATTGGCGGGGCCAGAAAAATCGCTGTAGTGATAATGAGGGCTGGATTGAGTTTGTTGGTCGACATCATTGGGGTGAAAGGCTTGGTCATGGAATGTTCCGAGGTCCTTCCACATATTGTAAAGGGAATCTGGCTCGTCTGGGGACGACGTTGAGGTAATCATTGAGGCCTGGTCAGGATACGCTCCTTCCATCATACCCTGTGGATATTCTCCCTGGCATTTCTTTGAGTAAACTGAAATTGTTAAGCGCATGAAGCATTTGCTTACCTCCGATGTCTGCCAGTACCCTTGATCATCATAGTGAAGGCCTGACTCTGGAGGACTCAACTCCCAATCAAAAGAACTCGAACTCTGACTTGGGATGTTGACGAATCCACCGCAGAAAGCTCCTGGTGGGGTCAAATGAGCTCTTTCAGAGCCAGTGGTGTAGTTGGATGGTAGATTTCTGGAAGGATCGGGTTGGTGGCGAGTATAGCTTTGAGGGAAACTTGGGCGTTGGGGCATAGCGGTGGAACTAGTGGAACTAGCGGAGAGGTATGGACTCAGTCGCGATCTCGAAGTCTGTGGCGAGGAAAAAAGCGGTGAGGGCCGTGAAGCAGGACGCTGTGTTGAAGATGCTGGTGGCTCCGAGCGTCGATGAGGATACATGAGGAAAATCTCCTCTGGCACTACGGGGGTTTTTTTCTTTCGGTATACCCGCTTGGGGCGTTCTGGAGCTACCGGGCTGTAACGATATTGCGGGAACACCTCTGAGTGGTATCGCCTTTCCAGCTCTGCCTTTTCAAACCAGGGCCTCTTTTGAAGGTCTGACATTTTCCGCCACATACAACCCGCTAATCGTGAAAGGTCACGATGATCATTGATGACTTCCTCGGGAACTCTTTGCTGGACGAAATCGGAGCGAAAGAGAATGAAAGCGTTTCTGGGACGTGGAATATGGCCGGGCTTTTGTCTGCGCGCATTTGACTTGTCTTTGTCTTTGTCCGAGACGAATAGACTACCGAAATCGGTTGGGGTCGGATGGGGAAGTGGAGGAAGGGGATCAGGGTGCGCCTCTTCATCGGCGTCCGTGATTGAGGTAAACTCAGAGCCGATTGGCTCAAGGTTAGGAAGCGAAAAACACATGTCTCTGCCTTCCATCTTGGACACTAATTATGTGGGTTGTGTAGGGCTCTCAGAGCTCCAGAGGGACAAGGAATTTATACTAGCTAAGACTAGTAAGCACATGCTATTTAACATACAGTGTCTACGGCACGCGTTTGTTGGGTTGTTAATGCAGCAATTAAATATCCGAAATGCACTGCCCTGATTTTGGCCAGGTATCAGGTTGACGCCGTATTAGTCACCGCGAGTTTTAATGCTCATATTCAAGGCCTTTTTCCTTGGAATATCTGGCAGGCAATGAATTTTGAAAATTGTATCTCGGTTCGGGCGTGTCGAAGAGGACAGAAAGCAGGCTTATTCGGAGGATAAACCAACGGAGTTTCGTTCTCTAATTATTTTCCCGTCTTCTGTGGCGTTTGCTAGTTAAAGAAGTCTGAAAAATATAATTCGATGATAAATCCGGTAGTATATCAATCTCGTCGGGGAGCGGAATCTCAGGCCCTGAATCCTTTTGTTCGCTTAATTAGGCAGCTGTTCCCTTTCGTGTGTCAGTTTAGGGTCGAGAGAAGGGGACATCGCGTAGTGTCGATTCGATACCCATACAGCACTAAGATACTTCGTCAGTAGCATCTTGCTCTTTCTTACCTTCTGAAATAAATACTATGTTGCTGAGAATAATAGCACGCAAATGCATAGATTATCGTAGACATTGTTGTCATTCATTCACAGCGGATCGTGAAAAGCAGTATGACTGGACGCCCGGCTTTTGATTTAATTGTTGAACGCAAAGAAGGGGTGTGTTACGTTTTTATGATACGTACAGACCGTACCACGCTTCAGGTTACTGCGACTACGACTTGGTCGTGCTGCCCCAGCGCCTGTCCCTCAGCCAGGGTGGACCTACCCCTTACGGGATGGATGACAAAGCATCACACCCACGGTCGTGGACCCACTGAATTTCTTGTAAGACTACACTACACAAAAAAATAGATTTTTCCTATCGTGTGACCTTTACGACACGCCCAGGTCGCCTTCAGAACGAGATGTATGAGGTTCAATGACTTTAGACAATAGCTCCTTCATATCATCGTTTTGGGGCTCCGCTTGAATTTTCGTCCGAGTAATGCTGCAACGGTTATGCAATGCATTACTGCCCCCTTCTGTGAGTAATATCTCCTTCAGGTTACCTTCTATATCCGACGATCCTCATAAACGATCAACTTCTCCGGAACCCAAATTTGAGAGCAGATATCACGCGATTGCACCTTGGTTCTGTTGCTGCAACATACTACTACTACTGTACTAGTAGCCTGAGCTATTTCGTTCAGATATCTCCTTTAGTCTTCCTTTCTGGATACTTTATTCTTGCGCCAAGCCTATTCACAGCTACTTAACAGCACTTTGATAGCATGCAATCATGTACAGCTTTACACCTCAGGGTTAAGAAGTCAAATGTGGCGGGCAGCCTTCTGCCTAGCGTGCCTTGAAGCGGCGAATGTGTATTATAAAAAAAGTACAGGTTATTTCCTAATTGTCCCAAGGTACCTCAACGAATGCTCATTGTGCTGTTTTTACACCTATCGCAGCCATAGATCTCAAAGTTGTTGAATAGATCAAAATGTAATCTTCCTGTCTTCCAAAGAAGGCCTTCAAACGGGAGAAGACCCCCGTTAAACGCTGAGCATTTTAATGGGAGCATTAGTGTTGAACCCCAGTGAATGCCAACCTGGATAAAGAATATGTACCTCGTTGCATGAATACGCAAAGAATACAGTCATTACGGTTAACTTACATCATACGTTTATATGGCTTGTGCCGGAGGTCCCGGAACCCAGCGACTCTACTGATGTGACGAAGACCTCTCATATTCCTCTCTGTTTAGTGTTCTATTGATATCCAGAGCCGGTTTCCGCCCTCACAATCCATCAACGGTGAACGGGTGCCTCTATCATAATATGCAGGCATTTGTTATTGAATTAAGTGCCCATCGGAATATTCGGCATTTGAATTCGTAATTGCGAGAGTAGATTGTATTTTAATCGCATGTACATATAAGGCTTATATCTCGAGCCAGACCATCAAATAACAGATCAAAATTTACATAAATCGTATATTCCCTTCCCTTATCTTTTACGCCCTTGTTTCCGCCAGTCCAAGTAGAACTCACAATTTAACTCTCTATATACTCATTGAACTTGGGCTCGCAGAGACCGAAGAGTAGCTCTGGATGGGAAGTTCCGAGAATTATGTCTCTCAAGGCGCCTCCTCTCCAAGTGTTTCAAGTGCATAGGGAGATAGGCACCGGTTTGAATTCAACAAACGGCTCGAACTCGGGCTTGAAGTGGTGTTCATAATGGCTCAAACCTTCACTCTTGACTACCTCAACCTGTACTAACCTCAAATAAATTAGCAGGAATTTAGACAGGAAACTCAGGATATATAACTTAATGAAGACTGTGGGTTCCCCGGAAGCTCTGAGTGGCCTGTTATCGGATTACTCCGGAAATATGGCATAGGTTATAAAGCGGTTCCGTCTTGGGATCATATTGAAGTTGATAAAGTATCTCATGTAAAAATGAGCGGATCCCTTAGTTGTAGCAGGAGGCCCTTTGTAATTTGTGAAGATCTGTCTACATGAATTTATCTAGGACTTTTACCATTTTATCTGGTACTCCAGATCAAAATAACTGAAAATGACAACTCAAACCAATGGCTCGATTCACCGTGCTGGAGCACGAATTTGGTGCTGATGCTCGTCCAGTGCCCCGGCGATCGGCCGTATACTGTAAAGGCACGTTGTTGTGACAGTAATCACACTGGATCTCATAAAAGCAGGACTAGATCTTGACTCTCGCTAACGAAGGTTAGATCGTGTCCGTCTGGGCAACAGTACATCACTCAAAGTTTGATATTCTGAATAGAGAATTACGCAATGTGTGTACATACATGTTAATGGAAGAATCGATGAGAAGCAACAAAAATGACAATGCCTCGTCTGAGTGCTACGCCGTTTTATTGACGTATGAATCCTATCATACTCTATTTGTAAGATGCCGAAGGGAGATTTCATCATGGACTTCATCCTCTACTGGTAGGAGCGCTACTCGGAGAGGAAGCAAGTATCGTCAAGGGACTTTGGTCGCTCATACCCTGGGAAACATTGAGTCAACATGAGCAATTGAAGAGGATACACCTACTATTGCCAACTCCGAGCCGAGCGAGTACATGAGGGGCCGCTCACGCTCTAAACGATCCTTTGCGATGAGTCTGCACTCAAGTGAGGGTTGCAATCAAACAAATCGGGCGAAGGTAAAGCTCACGAGGCAAAGAGACACATGGAATATACTGTTAAACCATTCGTTAGGTAAGATCGTAGTATCTGTGATAGCACTCACGTCGACAGTTGACGAGGGAGAGGGTGAGCCAGATATAATTAACTTTGACTGACATACTGATCTCGAACTTGGAATATCCTTGGTAAACGAGTGATAGTCATGGTGCGATGCCATCATAACTTACAAAGACGAAGGCAACCAGAACCGAAACGCTAGTCCAGGAATCAGAACATGTAGGCTTCTGTTAGAATAAAAAGCCAAAGCCCGTACGAGGTTAGCAAGTTGGTCTCTGGCGACAGCATAAGATCATTGTTCGAGATCAGATAACTGGTGAATAGGCGTACCCAGACACCAAACCAAGAGTCTGTCTGTCGGGCATCTTCAAGGACTCGGTAGTGAGCTAATGCCAGAGAGATAGTTCACAAGGAGACCCGTACCTCTGACTGAACGTATCTCCTCTATTCCTTTTCCGTAGACACCAAATGAGACCACCGGCAGTTAACAAATCTCCAGCACACGCTGCAATGCTTGGGAGGACGAGCAAGTATTTCAACGACTTGCTCGTCACAATCTTGTAGATGGTTAAGGCATAAAATGACACGAATTTTACCCCAGGAAGAAACATGCAAATATAGGGATAGATCTTGAGCTGGGAGAGCTTGAGCAGTCGGTAAGCAAACCAGATCTATCGGAACAAAAGTCAATTAGCGGCCCACCTATAGTTTCAGCAGGGCACGTACCTGGGCACAAGATGTGATCGTATTAGCAATCATACCTGAAGAGACGCTGAGGCGATTGAGATGGGCTAATTTCATAGATTTATCATTATAGGTAATTGTCGACTGAAGGTGCAAGTTGAGTAATAGGAGGAAAGAGAGTTTGACTATGTGCTGACAGAGATGATCGAGTAGCCGGAGAGGGATGTATGCGCTAGTTCGAGTAGCCTGCGTACGAAAAATCTGCCAAAGCACACTATCCAGAAAGTGTGAGACCTCACCACAGGCAAACGACCTGGAAGCACCAGGGTGGTTATGATCTGTGACTTAATGAAACCCAATAATGATGTACTCACGAAAACCTTGATTCGTTTAGGATCATTTTGACACGCTCTGGGGTTGTATGAGACCAGTGACACACAAAAGCCATCTAGACAGACGACGCACGAGAAGTACATGTAAACTTGGATGGTCGACATGCCAAAAAGTACCATAGCAATCATCGACCCGATTTCAAAGTACTTGAGAGTAAGATCGACAACATCGTCTGCCATTTCGAGCTGAGCAAAAATTATGAGCCAGAGGATTGATTCAGAGGCAGCTAGAGTACGCTGCCTTAAATAATAAGATATAACGTCGCCTCAGTCAGGGTTCCGATTAGCCATGAGCTTTGACAGGGCGCAGACGGGCCGGAAATGAGTGCCATTAGAAAGCGCATACGGCGCGTTTCCTCCAGGTACTTTGCATGCATATTAAAAGAATTCTCGGGTTGTTGCAACGTGCCCAAGGCTCCAGATAGACTTGGCAGTTGTAGACATACGAGAGGCATTTGAGCCCGATCATGTTGGGAATAATAGAGACAAAAGGAGCTAACGAGAATCACCTGGCAGGTGCGGCTTCGACAGAGTTTTCGATGGATTTGCCTCTCAGTCAGTGAGGTAAGTGGATACTCCATGGTGCGGCTTCGACAGCTCAACACCGTTCTGTACGTCTTGAAACTTGCCTCGGTTATTGCCGTTCGGATCTTGCTTGAAGACTTCAGGAGATACACGGGGCGGCGCTCATAATCTACCGGCGCCATCCAAGATGCGAGGAGCTTTACGGACCTGCTGAGACCGAATTTTCGGGACTTCAGGGACAATGAGAGTGCGATAGACGGCGATATAGGTCTGGAATCGACCTTTGCATTACTCTGAAGGCAATTGACCCAACGAGACCACAATCTTCCTTCTTCCTATGGTTCGTGGATGCCTCTCCTGTAGTTCGGCTGGATACATATCAATGGATGAGTACTGACGGACCGAGAAGATGGTACAGTCTGACGAGTGACGAAGGCACAGCGCTTGATTAATATTACGCTCAACAGAAGCCATTACCTCAACATTCAAGATTCTAAGCTGTTTTCTATTGGTCACGTTTAAAAGCATCGTTTTGTATTACTCACCTTTATTTTTGAAAGTCTGGTTTAGGAGGTGTTGAGTCGACACTCAACTTTACCGCTGCACTTAGCCTCGTACTTGAGATACGGATGAAGAAACCCCGGGTTTTAACCCTACGTTTGACGACTGGAGTATGTTTGTCGAAGTCCACATTCATACTGACGCAGATATTCGAGTCAGCAATGTCGCCGGACTTCTTGGAAGATACTACTCTTGGAAAGAATACAGTCATGTGTCAAAAAGCTGGGGTAGTATCCGTACGCCACCAATAATGAGTCAATAATGAGTTCACACTCCCGCGAGCGTCTAACTAGATCATTAAAAGGCATTAAGATACTTCGTCGCTTGGCTACCTTTCGGGAGAGTCGTTTGCGTGCTTGAGGCTGAAGGTTAGATATTAAGGCACAGTCGCAACAACGATCGCGAATGCCACTCGAGTCTGCCTCTAAACTTCAAAGCAAATTTCTGCAGCCTCAGAATTTTAAGGACTCGGGGCTCGTCTGCAGTGATTCTGAAACTTGAAGCTAATCCCGCCGATGAAGTGTGCGGACAGGAGTGGGGCTCATCTGTGGTCGACCACGTTACACGTACAGTAGTATTAGGTCATGTAAAATATATTCTCTTTGATAAGCACGTCTCCAAACGTAAAGGTGACACAAGTGACAAACCAGACTCAGAATAACTGAAGGAAAAGGTCAAGAGGAGAAAGAAGGGAGTGACCGAAAATGCCAGAACCTGAACAGAGAAAGGTACTTGCCACCATCAATGATCACACTCTAGATCAGGAGACCGATAAGATAACGTGACATTTGATTGAGTCAAGAAATTTCAATTACAAAAAACTTGGACTGATCTCTCTCAACGTCCATACTCAATTAAAAATGGCCCCGCTGACCCACCCTTCTATCGTCGGTGTGTACCTTAAAGTTTGTATAGCTGGCCGACATAAGTTAACATCAGGGTCATATAGATGGCTGGTTCCGCGAGATCTCTTCCCAATGGCCAGGCCAGGCCATGACCCTCAAGGTCAACAAAATTCTACACGTTGAAAAATCTCTGTATCAGGACGTTGTCGTCTTCGAATCAGAGACCTTCGGCAACGTTCTGGTTCTTGACGGCGTCATTCAGTGCACTGAACGTGATGAGTTTTCGTACGTTCTTAAACTACTCGGAAGAAGATATCACTAAGCTAGCAATATAGGTACCAAGAGATGATCGCACATTTGCCCCTTGCCTCCCACCCTAATCCGAAGAGGGTACTTGTCATTGGTGGTGGTGATGGAGGTGTCGTCCGTGAGGTTCTCAAGCACGATGTCGTCGAGCAGGTCGTCCTATGCGACATTGACGAGGTAGACGTGCTTGATATGATCATTCTGCACCAGTACTCACTCCTTTTTTTTCAGGCCGTAATTCGTGTTTCTAAGCAATACCTTCCCCACATGTCTTCCCTTCTTTCCGACCCCCGTGTAACTGTCTACGTCGGGGATGGCTTCAAGTTCCTCTCCGACAACGAAGGCACTTACGACGTCATCATTACCGACTCCTCGGATCCTGTAGGCCCTGCCGAAGCACTTTTCCAAAAGCCCTACTTCCAGCTCCTCCACGATGCACTTACACCCGGTGGTCACATCAGCACCCAAGGAGAGTGCCTCTGGTTGCATTTGGACCTCATCCACCACCTCAGGAAGTTCACTGGTGAAATTTTCCAGACCACAGAATACGCCTTTACGACCATCCCTACCTACCCTAGTGGACAAATCGGGTTTATGTTGTGTGCCAAGGCACCTGGCCGCGATTTACGCACTCCCCTTCGCGACATCAAGAACACGAGATATTATAACAAGGATGTTCACCGTGCTGCCTTTGTTCTTCCTGAGTTTGCGAGGCAGTTATTGCTTGAGGATAAGGATGTCAGGCCCAAGTTTGGTCGTGCTGCTAAAGCCGTTGAGACTGAGGCTGTTGGCGCAAGCACGAAGAAGATTTTGTTGTTGGGCAGCGGCTTCGTTGCCCGCCCTTGTGTGGAGTACATTGTCAGGAATCCTACGAACCAGTTGACCGTCGGTGAGTTTGATCATCCTGATCAATCATGGTAGAAATCTAACCTATAAATAGCTTGCAGGACCCTCTCTTCCGCTCAAGCGCTCGCTGGTTCCCTTCCCGCTACCACCGCTGTGTCCCTTGATGTCAACAACACCGAGGCTCTCGAAAAAGCAGTCGCTGAACATGATCTTGTCATCTCCCTCATTCCGTACACCTATCATGCTGCGGTTATCCGTGCCGCTATCAAGGGCAAGACCCACGTTGTCACCACTAGCTACGTCAGCCCTGCCATGAGGGAGCTTGATGCTGAGGCAAAGGCTGCTGGTATTGTCGTATTCAATGAAATTGGTCTTGATCCCGGTATTGATCATTTGTACGCCGTCAAGACCATCAACGAAGTACACGCTAAGGGAGGAAAGGTGCGTCGTATGAAGGAGAGACAAGAGGAAGATACTCAACAAATGTATTCTAGGTCAAACAGTTCCTCTCTTACTGTGGTGGCCTCCCAGCGCCCGAATGTGCGGATAATCCTCTAGGCTACAAGTTCTCCTGGTCTTCTCGGGGCGTTCTCCTCGCCCTGCTTAACACTGCTTCCTATATATCCAATTCCCAAATTCACACTATTACCGGCACTGAACTTATGGCTCACGCCAAGCCCTACTACATCTCCCCCGCATTTGCCTTCGTCGCTTACCCTAATCGTGACTCAACCCCCTTCCGAGAGTGGTATCAGATTCCAGAGGCGGAGACCGTCGTCCGCGGAACACTGAGGTACCAAGGGTTCCCCGAGTTTATCGCCGCACTCGTCAAGCTTGGCTGGTTGGACCAGACCGAGAAAGAATGGTTGAAGGAAGGTATTACTTGGAAGCAGATTACCAAGGTTCTTTTGGGCGCTAATGCTCAGGACGAGTTGGCTGAGGCTGCAATCGTCGAACGGATCAAAGCCAAGGTCAAGTTCCCCAATGAGTCGGAAGCTGAGAGGATCATTTCCGGTTTGAGGTGGATCGGCACCTTCAGTAACGAACCGGCGCAGCTTCGTGCTGGAACTCTCCTGGATACTCTTTGCGCTAGGTTGGAAGTGCTAATGAAGTACGAAATTGGGGAGAGAGACCTTGTTATGCTGCAACACAAGTTCGTTGTTGAATGGGCTGACGGAACCGAGGTGAGTGATCGAGAAGGGTTCGTCTGACGTCACGCGTTCCTGACCCTGTACTGCAGCAAATTTTGACTTCTACTCTCGAGGCCTACGGCTCGAAGGCTCCTGGTGGTTACTCTGCTATGGCCCTTACTGTTGGAGTGCCTTGTGGTATTGCTACTCAACTCGTTCTTGACGGTGTTCTCAAGGAGCCTGGTGTGCATGCTCCTTATACTCCTGAGGTTTGCGAGCCACTTCGTAAGGCGTTGGAGGCAGAAGGGCTTGGATTAATTGAGAAGGTACTGTAAAACGCTGTCAGTCGGGCGAATATCTATGCATAGGACGAGGCGTGCCTTTGATTTATATGATGTAGTGATAATAGATATTCGTTTTGTGCTCCTGGAGGATTTCGGTCGCGCTGATTTCGCGCTATGTTGCCGCCGAAAGTGATCAGCGATCAGCATGACGTAAGGGACTTCGTTTATTGTGCGGTGATGATTGCCTTCCCATTCCTCAACCACCATGAGCACACAACAACCCACACAACGACGACAAGCTAAACGTACCCCTATTGATGAATATCCTTCTTTGACATCTAGAACACAGCAAGAAACAGAGACTATTCTTTCAGAGCACGGTATCATTAACGGTGGTGCGTTCTGTCTATGTCATCATTCAGGCCAGACGACCGAGTAGGACCAGAACCCACCTTACAGAAAAATGCACATCTACAGTTTTTGGCGAGAAACATGATACAAGGATTTCCTGCACGATATGTATCCCAAGACGCAAGTCAGCCCTGGCTTTTGTTCTGGACATTACAATCGTTCAGTGCCCTTCAAGTTGGGCTCGATCCTGGAAATCGACAAAGGTAGGATCTCAAAGAACTCCTTGTGTAGACAACCCTAAGCAACATGCTTTAGGGCGATCGATAAGATTCTAGCTTGGCAGCACCCCAATGGAGGATTTTCAGGCGGTCCGGGACAGTCGCCCCACCTTTTACCCACATATGCTGCTGTATGTGCGATGGCTATTGCTGGCAGGCCAGGGCCTGGTGGAGGATGGGACCAGATTGACCGGTGAGTTAAGTAAGCGCCCATATGTTCGCCTTGCCCTGACTATAGTTTCAGCCCTAAACTTTATGAATTCTTCATGTCCCTTAAGCAACCTGATGGATCGTTCCGCGTTGCGGAGCACATGGAGGTCGACGTTCGGTATAGTCTCTTAGCATACATTCTCGTGTTTCTACTAAGCCCTTGTTCTAGAGGAATCTATTGTTTGCTTGTAACTGCTGTTCTACTCAATATAATGACCCCCGAACTCGTTGAAGGCACGGCAACTTTCCTCGCGTCTTGTCAGACTTACGAAGGTGGATTCTCGTCGGCATCCCACCCATTCTACTCTGTAGAAACCGACCGTGTACTGAGGTCACCCAAACCCAACCTTGGCGAAGCACATGGGGGATATACCTTCTGTGCTTTAGCCAGTTGGGTTGTCTTGCAAAGTTATCTCAACCTCGAGCCGCCTCCCGCTAGCTCAATCGGACCCAATAGCCAATGGGGAACAGAATTCACGACAGAACGCCCTAGGGTTGATCTGAAGAGACTCACGCGATGGTTAGCCAATATGCAAGGTTCTGAGGTTGAACTAGGCGGGTTCAGAGGAAGGACGAATAAGTTGGTAGACGGATGTTATTCGTGGTGGTGTGGGGGCGCCTTTTCGTTGTTAGAGGCGCTTGGTATTGGGGGATTGCAAAACCTGACCTCGAAGGATGTTGAAATCGACGAGATCGTTGACGCCGCGAAAGAAGCTGGTGCTTCAAAAGAAGAGCATCATGATGGATGGGACGATATCGACGAGTCTTTATTCAACCGGAAGGCCTTGCAGGAATACATTATCCTGGCTGGTCAGCACCCAGCAGGTGGGTTGAGGGACAAACCACCCAAGTGAGTAGTAGACAATCCATATGAGGGCTTGAGCAACTTCTCATCTTACTATATGAAAGGAGCGCAGATTCTTATCACACACTCTACTGTTTATCTGGGCTCTCGGCGGCACAGCATCACATTTACCCATCTCACGCAAGAAAGGCAGATACCTTGAAAACCTGGAAAGATGATGGTAAGATCTCATGACATTTTGAACGCATTGAGTGACACCCGATATCGAATCCAGAGTCGCCCTACAACACTCTTCGAAAAGCAGTTTTTGCAGATGTAATTAGCTGGACTGAGGAAGATGGCACTGCCAAAGTGATAGGGCCAGCAGCCACGAATCGCCTTGTATGTATCTTCCAGCAACAGTGCTGCCTTTATCGACTAACAAGTCACTCGTTTAAAACCAGAACGCAACGCATCCCCTAACGAATCTCACTATCACACATACTGAGGGAATCATGAAACATTTCTATGGACAGGAGATACCTTCTCGACCATTTATAAAGCCGATGGGAACGAAGAGAGAGTCGAAATAGGAAAATTAGGGGGCTTTGGTTATAACATATTAAAGGCTAGGTTTTCTTATAAGATTTATATGTAGTCCGTAAATACAACAAACTCGCAAAAACTGGGGCAGTTGGTTGAACAGTTTCCAGTGGACAACGGCTTTAACACATATCCCTTCCGCTGCAAAGTTCTCGAATCGGCAAAAGGTTAACTACAGTTAATAAGGAAATATACAAGAATAATTTACACGGACATTAAGCCCTGATCAAGCTACAGAAGCCTGGACAGGAGAGATTTTGTAAATCTCTAGGCATGTCCAAGTTCACTAAAATCGTTCTTATGAGAGCGTATATCCAAATCGATCTGTCCAATGCTCTCATCATATGTCCTCCCTATATGATACACATTCCGTGGCGGGTACCCTCCAATTCCACCATTTGAAACGCGGGCATCGTTACTTGTCGTCAGGTTGATCGTCGTTTCCTCGCGCAGTAGCCCCAAATCAACTCGTGAGTTGAAAATGACCATCATTGAGTTGGAGTAAAGTTTTCCGATGACGAATGCTGGTACGAGAAAGTATCCTGTGTGAGGGCAGGCTTCAAATAGCACTTGGTCAATGATAGCAACTGCAGCTGGGATACCAGAGTCAACAGACAGTGAATATTAGTGATCGAATCAACTTACCTGTTAACGAGCCGGTGCCGACCACGAGGCGAATGATTTTTCGCACAAGCGCTTGTGTTTTCTCTCGAACCCCTGAGTTCAGTTTTGGGAGCTATTTCACAGAGTAAGGGATTGTGGTAGAAACATCTTGACCATTGACTCACATAATACGACATTGCTATTGCGATGACGATATCACATGCGGCACTGGTGGCGTTAAACAGCTAGGCAATCGGGTTAAAGCACAGCCTAAGTATAAGAATTAGAGGATGAGATTTACCCCATGTCCAACCCGGTCTGTCATAGTATCAAGATGCCTCACGTCCTTGGCAATAAACCCGCGTATGCCCGATATGAACGCACCCACACACTGTATCACGGCCATCTATGAGGAATAATGAGGAGGTGGTAGGACACATAAATCAGGAAAGAACGTACACTACAGATAAGGACAGGGACTATTTTTGAATTCGATAACACCCTGATTCGATAGGCGTAGAAGATTTGTACTAAGAAGCCCACTGAATTGACGTCAGCTTCAGGTAAGACCGCGTTTACCCAATTACGTACCGCATCCTGCAACGATAGGCGCCGAGAATCCGGTTAGGTGCGTCGCAGTGATAGCACCGGGATTTCCGAATCCTTTAGCAAATGCCTCAAACATGTCGTTTGCAATGACAATAACTTGAGCCGTCTCCATTAGAAACACAACTCCCACCAACCATCTGCTAGCGGCCCTGTCGTGAGGGAAAGCGAGGAAGTAGATGTCTCGAGGTTTGTGAATATCTCTATAGAAAGTGATTTTCCAAATGACTCACAGACTTGAACGGCTAGCACTCCATAAAGTCCCCATGCAAAAAGGTAACCAATAATCTGTTCTAGCTATAAGTATCACTCAAAGTCAAGAAAATTAGCAATACACCCACAAGAGGACCAGACCTTTAGAAGGGTTAGAAGGAGAGATTCAGATATTTGTATAAACTACTCACGTCTTAACGAGCTCCGGTGAAATGGTAACTGGTGGATTACCGGTACTTGAAGGAAGTGACATCTTCGATTGCACAAGGGTTCAGAAATACGCAGTGATTGTGCCACAGAAATCACGACACGGTAAGGTCCTGTGCTGACCAGGACAAGCGGGAACAGAGATAAAGAACAGGACAGACAAACGAGAGGAAGAAAGAGAGTTGGAAAGAGAGCCAGATCCTCTGCTTAAACATGATAGCCATGACATCCAACAGGTAGGCAGACGGAGAGGTGATCAAAGAAGCATTAGGATACGGAGAGTTCTATATATAACCTCCCTTTCTCACCTCCATCTAGTTCTCCGTATTCAAATTGATAACAACCCACTTTCTGATGTGTACATCAGTCAATCGGTTGGGCATGCGTGAAGGAGCAGCGACACTTCCATCCTTTGTTAAAAGTGATTATCTCGTGGTGTCCTGCCATCCAATCGGGGCTTGAACGGGGCGAAATTGAATATATAAGACGCTCTAGATAAACCAAAGCCTTCGTAGGAGCCGTCATCATGGTGGCGCGATAGGATTCAAGGGAAACCGTTATTCCGCACCTAAAACTCTTTTTAGGAACTTCTAGAGTTTGGGTCTCAATTCGGTGTAGTAACCGACCGGTGTTAACATGGGGTCCTCCAGCGCCAAACGACAAGCGAATGGCATCTTACACATGAATTGAAAAGAGGCGCTTCGATCATCTCGCTTAAGACGTGTCGTGTGTCAGGTATGCCACGGTGAGAGCTGAAAACACTCGGAGTGTATGTACTCGAGCAACGGTCACCCCACCTTACAGCCAGCGTAGGGGTAAACTTGGGGCATATCAGGGGCGTATTTGACGGCATGGTTCCTGAGAGAAAATATGTTGTCGGGAAAGTGGAGAGCTCGGGGACTGACGTAGCCAGACAGCACATAAAGGTCAGAGTTTATTCTGAGCACTTCCACATGAATGCTTATCACAGACCTAAACATTGTTGGAGCCATGCGCCTCCGGCTACTAGAAATTGGAATCCCATTGGTGTGCAATGTACATCAATTCGGCGGAGAAAAGCAGCAACATACCATATGGATATTTTACCACGTCACAGTGAACAGGTTAAAGACGATTGAATTTCCGCGGACGACGATAGGTACTTGGGAAAAATATCTGAAGCCAGACTCTGAGAGGCGTTACACAAACAGTAGTAACGTGATGTCAGAAGTGGATGGGGCTGCGCTTCTGTCTATACACCAGTCACGGTAATCACCGAGCCGGCCAGCGCATTGAATTACTAGCTCACAAACCAGAGGGGCTGAGATTTATCTTGCCTCGAGTCGGGCGTCGCGAGCTCTGTAGTGAGTGATTTGGAGTGAACTAGACATGCAGTTTGCATTTTTTAGTTTACTCTTGTACCTCATAATTTGGGTTGACTCACAGGCACTCATCGTCTTACAACCTTTTTGTACTACTTATGCTATCACTTAGGCCACTGATTTGCCTGAGGTCATTATTTTCTTGTCCTGTTTAAGTACAAGTGGGGTAGTTATATGTCATGTACATCTCATCTCCTCAGTATGATCTAGTAAAGAGCTTTATTCAGTCCTCTCAACGATACAGCGCACCTGCCAATACCGCTCTCATTTCCACCCCTGTTAGGTTGCTCCAGGTTCGGGCTGAAAATTACAAGGAGACAATAGGTAGCTCCCGACGCTCTGAATCGTGAGTGTCTCAAGCATGGGTTGGTACTTTAAGATTATTGTTCATGGAGCGGTGATTGACCTGGTGGGGGTGACTACAGCAGTCAACTCATGCAAAAATACAATTACACAGAAGTCGAAAAAATACAAATGAAAGCAAAAGCCAGGAGAAATCGACAGAGCATCTATCTATGCCCAAGTTCAATAAAATCCTTTTTGCCAGAGCGTATTTCTGATTCGACACCCCTAAGTGTTTCATCCCCGCCGCTGCTTATATGATATACATTGCGTTGAGGGTACCGTCCAATTTGCGAATTGTTGGATAGATTGACTCCCGTCTCCTCACCCTGTGAGCCAAACTCAACCCGTGAATTAAAGATAACCATCATCGAGTTGGAGTAAAGTTTTCCAATCACGAAGGCTGGTGTGAGGAAGTATCCTGTACCGGGAAAAGCCTCGAACAGAATCTGATCAATGATCGCAACCGCGGCTAGGAAAGCAAATCAACTCGAGTTCAGCCTTGCCACTCATATGCTTACCTGTCAGCGATCCAGTTCCGACAACCAGGCGAATAATTCTGCGAATACGGGCGTGCGTTGATGCTCGAACTCCTGAGTCCAATTTCGGGAGCTGTTTCTTTGAGTTAGGGATAATTTTGAAAGCGCTGACAAGAATCAACCCACGTAGTATGACATTGCGATCGCAATAACTATGTCGCAAGCTGCGCTGGTGGCATTGAAAAGCTAAAAGGTGATAAGGTTGGATTCTGCAAGAATTACGAGTGAGGGGCACGTACTCCATGACCGACCCGGTCCGTAATGGTATTGAGATTTCTAACATCCTTTCCGATGAATCCACGAATTCCAGAGATGAAGGCCCCGACACATTGTATCAATGCCATCTGTTCGGAATATGACAAAATAGAAATTTGAGAGTAGGAGAAGAGTATACCAAACAGATTAGAATGGGCACTATCTTCGATTCTGATAGTACCTTGATGCGATAAGCATAGAACAACTGTACCAGGAACCCCACTGAACCGTCATCAGAGCAGAAGCTAAGAATTAAGTACAGAAAACGTACCAGTCCCAGCGATGATGGGCGCTGAAAATCCTGACAAGCCCAACGCCGTGATCGCACCTGGATGCCCGAATCCTCTAGCAAATGCCTCAAACATGTCTCTGGCAATGACAATAACTTGTGCAGTCTCTAGAAGAAACACGACGGCGACTAGCCACCTGCTGGCAGACCTGTCGCGTGGGAAAGCGAGGAAGTAAATATCTAGAAGAGATATGAGTAACTCAAGGAAGGCATGACGTTGCAGGGCACTCACAGACTTGAACAGCCAGCACGCCATAGAGGCCCCAGGCCAAAATATCAGCGATGAGCTGTGTAGCTCGTGAGCCTAGATAAGCGCTATAGATTTCAGAGAGACGTACAATAGGACCCGCACTGTCTCATAAAGAGCAAATGAGTATTTAGTATAGCGCATATGCATGTAGCGATTAATCAAATGCTTACATCTTGACGATGCCTGGCGGAACTGCAACCGGTGCAGGACTTGAGCTTGTAGGAGGCGGCATTATAGACACCAAGGTCAGAGAAGGACAGAGCCCAGGTCGAAAGTGAACCTGTCGAACGGCTGGTCGCCGATAAAAAGTATTCGCCAAAGAAGAGGCAACGAGAGGAAGCAGCGGCCGAGTGTACAAGAAAGCAAGGTAGATCCGAATAAGAGCGCTGGCATACAGGCCTATGTATCTATATAGCCATGGGAGCCCGGCATGTAATCACCAGAGAGGAGATCAGAGTAGCACTTGGACGTGCAAAGTGCTATAGATAGCCATCAGCACCGCTGTCGTTACTACTGCCTAATAAGAAAGAGACTCAGCTCCACGGACACATTCCCTGATGCCATGCACGTCCATGTATGTTTCGAAGAGCTGAATGATGTGAACTGACCCAGCACTTGAGGCAACGCGAATAACAATTCCATGGTTTCCAGTGATGTCCCACTGTAAGTCAAGAAAGACAAGCAGATCATCCAAGGCACATGTTCACGACTGTATAAGAAGCAGATAAGCAAAATTCAAAGAAGTCATCCCCATCGTTGGATGTAATTTCCCAGAAACCGCTAGGGCAGTTCCCGGGCTTGTTTAATGAATGGAAGGGTTTCAGGGTGTGATAGCCGACGAATCCTGAGAGACCAAAATCCCGTGATCAATTTCAGTTTGCTCATGTGGCCGTGCAAAGATCAGAAGTTTGATCAGCTTCTTAGATCTACATAGCCGAATAAGACCCCACGGAGGCATGAGTATCTGAAACATGCTATAGCCAATCTCATCTCAGGCCCGTATAGAGCTTTTCTTGGAGAGGATTGCACACATTACTATCGTGGTTATGAGCTCAACGTTTCCGCCGATAAGTTTCCTCATAAAAACCAGCATTAATTGACAATTGACACAGAGCGCTGCGAAATCGAGTGACCGTGGAATAAATAACACAACCTTGGGAACCCATTCATCATTTCTATCAGTTTCATGGCATCCAGGCGTATGCTCATCAGGGATCGCGGATAGAGACGTTGCTGTCTTGCCGCCAACACTGTGACAGAGCGAGAGTCAACTTCGTCCAAGCACACCAAGCCCATCAACACGATTGAGGGCAATGACAACTCGTGGACGTGGCAAGCACAAAAAAAGACCAACTTCGGTGAAAATTATTCCAGTTTTGGAAACCTGTCGATCGGAAGCGAGGGACAGCTCATAACAGCACAGGACGACCACTTGGACACTCGATAACAGGGAGTCAAACGCCCTCGATGGCTCACTTTTTCCATCAAGACTCTAAGAAGTCAAAGCGAATAGATTACATAGACCAATGACAAGTGAATTATGATTAATGAAAAGCCCCTAGGCCTAAGCAAGCAAGGAAATCTCAAAATATCCTACCAAGATGGATCAATGGATTAAAGTGTGAATAAATATAGGAAACATGATGCCAAGATCCGGAGAAGCATATGGCGCAAGACCACATCCTACCACATCCCCTTCCACCCAACTAACTAGTGAATTTCCCAACAAAATCAAGGAACCTAACGGTCTCGAGCGCTCAACTTAGACAGCCAGGCCAAACCATTTCCAATGATCGCAGCAAGGTATCGCTCCCTTGAGGTCCACATACGCCGCAGAGGCCGCTCCCCTTTTCTCAGCTCCCAACTCCTCCGGCTCCAGAGAACTACGCATGATCGAGCATCTGCAACTAGCTCAAGCCGCATCCTCTCCCATCATTGCAGCAAGTGCGTCATTCCCTTGATCCTTCGGCGCTTCATACACAGCAAACGCTGCCTCGTCCCCTTCCTCTCCACTCTCATCGTCACCACCATAACCTGCGGCCTTGGATGAATTCCAGCCCAGCCCACGTTCCTCAAACACCTCAGGACTCCTATCCAATAGCATATCCAAGTGTTTATCACTCAGCACTCTTCGTTGCCTCGTCGTCGATTTCCCATTTCTGTTAGCACCACTGTCGTCATCTTCATCATCAGGGACGACGTCGATTTTCTCCACTTCGAGACGCAACAAGTCTGCAGCCATATCAGCCATAGCCATAGCGGTGTTATTTGATTTCCCAGTGGTGGCAGTGGCTCGTGATGCTGGTTTCTTGAACTTGCCTTTCGCAATGACCATGGCTTCAAGTTTCTTTTTCTCCGTTGCGCGTTGCATGATTTTATCTTCGACAGTATGGGCGCTAATGAGTCGGTATACGAGCACAGGCTTCGTTTGGCCTATGCGGTGTGCTCGGTCTTGGGCTTGAGCATCCATTTGTGGATTCTGAAGGGTTATTCGTTGAGAATCAGGATCATCTTATACAATACAAACGGGACGACGTACCCAGTCTTGGTCGTAAAAGATAACTGTATCGGCGGCAGTCAGGTTAATACCCAACCCACCAGCTCTCGTACTCAGTAGGAAAATCTTAGGAGAATCTTTCGTCGCCGACTGGAATAGATTCATCTGCTCTCTTCGTTCACCGGGTGAACTCTTTCCATCAATACGACAGATTTTCCAGCCCATGAAGTCCGTTGCCCAGTCCTACTCGCTCAAATCAGCATCCGGTACATAATCAGAAACGCGTGAATCAAGTCGCACCTCAATGATATCGAGCATAGTCACGAACTGGCTAAACACCAATACACGATGACCGCGTTTAAGCAATTCTCGCAGTAAACGATCAAGGACCATCATCTTTCCACTGGCGTTAATCAACTCTGCACCGAGAATGGGTTCATTGGTCTTTGGATCGATAGGCCAGTCGAATAAGAATGGATGTGAGCAAACTTTTCGGAGCTGCATGACCGCATTTTGGAGCTTCATGTTGTTCACGACTTTAGCTGTAAACCGGGTGCATGGGGTGAGCGAGGATAGACGTTGTGGGTAGGCTCAGAATACTACCTTTTGCCTTTGACTGATAGTCCAATGCAGCACGTCTCTGCTCTTCCTCCTCCTCCTTCTGAGATGTCTGCCGCTTCAAACCACGCTCATCGACCATTCCTTTATCCAACATCTCAAAATACTTGTCATCGTCTCCATCCACGTCGTAGTTCTTCTTTCCTTTACCCTTCCGTAGCCGCCTGGGCGACGTTGAAGTCTTCTTCGGCTCATCCTCCTCTTCGTCTTCCGCTTTCTGTGCTTGAGTCGAAACTTGCTTCGCACCGCCCTTGGCCGTCCCACCAGCAAGCAACCATCTTCTAATGTTTCCGCTTAGAACTGCCTGATATGCTTCCTTCTGACGGACACTGAGAGGCGCGTAGAGAACGTATTCTTTCTTTGGAGGAAGACCGCCTTGGCCGTTTTCGTCATTCCCGAGCACATCGACTTTGAGTCGTCGTAGAAGGAAGGGTTTGAGGATGGCGTGGAGGGAGGAAATAATTTGTGTCGTTTGGTCGGAAGGAAGTGTGGAATTAAGTGTTGGAATACTAAACCAGTCTTGGAAAGCATCAAGGTCGTCGAAGATGTCGGGAAGAATGAAGTTCATTAGTGACCATAATTCGGTGAGATTATTCTAGTAGAGTGGTTGTCAGACCGTGGCCAACGAGTATAAACACGTATTCTCACATGTAGTGGTGTTCCAGTCAGGATCATTCGTCCGGCACTTGGGTATTTCTTGATCTCGCGCATCAGTGCGCAGTCTAAGTTCTTCAGCCGGTGGCCCTCGTCGACAACAATGTAACCCCAATCATATTTTGTAAGATGTGCACGATCCTTGATAATCATTTCGTAGGTAGTAAGGACAATGGGGAACGACGCGTTCGGATCTTCCTCTGCCACTTCCTGATCCTCATCATCTGAGTCTTCGATTACAATAGGATCGGCAGCCTTGCCCTTTCGCCCCTTCGAGCTTCGAGCAGACGTGCTGGGTCTGAATTTGGCTTTGCTTTTCGCCTTAAATTTCTTAACCTGAGGTTTCGGAGCGTTGAGATGCGGGGGTGCCATAGCCGTGCGACGTAGTTCTGCACGCTCAGCGGGGGTCCCGTGATATATAACGACGGGTATCTATCGTGCACTCGGTTAGTTGGAGAAAAACGAAGAAAATGAGTCGACATACCGTAGGTGCAAACTTTTGATACTCATCGTACCAATTATGCAGTACGCTCAGAGGACATACGACGAGGAATGGACGGGTATTATGACATTCACGAAGATATGCGCTGAAGGCAATGGTTTGTAGTGTTTTCCCGAGACCCATTTCGTCGGCTGGATGAAGGGTATCAGTGTAAACTCTATAAACGTTTCTGAAACAGGTAACTGACCGAGGATACCACTGATACCGTTTTGATCCAACGAGACCATCCATTGCACCCCTTCCAATTGGTATTGCTTCAATTTGGCGCCTGTCACAAGCGCTGGTTGTTCAAACACAGGATGTTCTTCGGCCTCGACAGCAACAGGTTCTCCACTCTCAGTTTTCAGTCGCTTGGTCTGAAAGTCTTCATCTGCGCGCTGAGCTCGGCCTCGTTTCTTCCCAGTTTTACTGGTGTCTTGTTTCGCCTTTTTCGCTTCTTGTGCTGCTAAAAACCTCTTCTTGTCTTCTTCCATTCGCTCGGCAAGAATGCTCGTGTACACGGTTGACTTTTCGAGGATGAACTTTAGTCTCGCTAAGCGACGAGAAGCCTCCTGGAAGAATTCAATATAGAAACAACTGAGATAGAGACCACGACGTACATCATCTACTTTTGGCTCCGGTTCCTTCTTGCTTGGAGCCGCCTCATTCTCACTTTTATTTTCGGGTTCATCTTCGTCCATCTGACCCTAACATACATCATCTTTAGTAATTGTCTCGGTAAGGAGAATCCCAAGGGTGACATACACCAAAGTCAAATATTTCACTACTTGCGCATGAGGATGGATGCTGAGGTGGAGACGACGCAGCAGTGCTTGCCGGCACAGATGAAAACCTCGAAACTGGTGAGGGCGATAACCTCGACGACGGTGAGCTCATGTTGGCAATTGAAAGAAAGAGTGGACCTTGTTTGACGCGATACACGCCCTTAATCGGGCTCAGTCGCCACTTGACCTCCCCTAAATCACCATCACGTGCTACTCATTAATCACCCATCATGCATCATGTATCATGATCACGATCGCGAAGGTCCTCATCGTCGACTCTACGCACTTGGCAGCCATGCAAACTGCTAGCACACTCCTATGCTCATGTTCACGGAAAATAACGCGTACTTGTCGCTTAACTGCTGAACAGATACTTATAAGCCATCGCAAGCTTTAGCCAGAGCCGGATGTTTCAACCCCTTCAACTCTATCAAACCGTTTCATCGACCCATTGTAGGGCCAAATGTCCGGCGATATCTCAAGGCCATAGCCACCAAAAATCTGGAGCAGTATAAAGCTAAGCCATGTCCCTTTGTAGTATCTCCGAGCCGGTCTCCTACCCCCGTCACCTTTGTCACGATGCAAGTAGCATCTCTGCGGCTGGCCGCTTTGATCCTAGCCCTCTACGGACGCGCAGTCTCAGGTATGACTTTGCCCTCTCGACGGTGAGCACACTATTAAACAATACTCGGAATACGTGACTGAAACACTCTTGTCTGTTTTTAGGGACCCTGCTTGTAACGGGCACCCACAGTTGTGTGGAAGGCACTACGGAAACACGACTTTCCTGGGCTCGCATGACTCTTTTGCGCATAGCAAGAACCCGTTGGCACGTCAGTAGATCATGTGCTTGGCTAGTTAAACGAAAACTTATGACCACTTATTCCAGTTGCAAGAACCCAAACGGTCGACATCACTGCCCAGCTCAAACTAGGAGTCCGAATGTTACAAGCGCAGGGGCGCGTGTAAGTCGTCTTCATAATTATCCATAACCGTAGGAATTCAACCATTCTTCTAATCAGACACAACAACGTCCTCAACTTTTGTCATACTTGTGAGTATCTTGTCCTTCTGTTCCTTCGTCTAAGTCGTAGAACACTCTCTGATCTCCTGTTCCCGGCAGCCTGTAAACTATTCAATGGAGGTACAGTAGAGAAATATCTCAAAACCGTCAAAGAATTCCTCGATAAACATCCGAACGAAGTACTCACTTTTATCTTCACGAACCCTGAGAACGCATCCATTGAAAAGTTTTGGAAGCCCGCCTTCGACAAGTCTGGTGAGTACGCTATAACACTCGCCCTTCGTAATTGACTAAAGCCGATCTCGACATTTGCATTGGTGATGCTGGTGTTCAATGGTATTATCCACTTTCCAAGGCATCACTCCAGTGCTCTACATCCCTCCCCACTTCCCGATGAAGCGCGACGACTGGCCCACCTTGGGCGAAATGATCAAATCCAAAAAACGTGTTGTCGCCTTTATCGATTCGAGCGCCACAAACAAAACGGGCAAACCCATCGTCAATTCCATTCTCCCAGAATTCAATATGGTCAGCTCCCTAATCTTTTAACTCTCTCCCTCTCCCTCCCCTCTCTTTCTCCTTCTCCCAGATGCCTGATTAGAATTGGAGCTGATTTGTACAATCTGAATAGGTTTGGGAAGATCCCTACAGCTCGACAAACGACAAATTCCCGTGCAAAGTCGATCGCACAAATGGGCCCCTCAAACCTACAGAACAGCTCAACATGATCAATCACAATTTCAACAAAAAGATTATACCCATCGGAGCCGGTGTCCTTGTCAGCGATCATCATAGAGCGTCACAAATCAATAGTGTGAAATCGTACGTCGTCGCTGTTTGTCTCTTTATCGAGTTTCGTTCTAGTAATTTGAACCAATTGTAGGATCCTGGCTCATGCGTATGGATGCGCTGGATTCGCGAACCACAGATCACCGAATTTTGTATTGTTGGATTATGTTGATATTGGCGAGGGGATGAAAGCTGTGAATGAGCTGAATGGGTTTTAAGTAAGTATGTAGGTGGTGAGGGGCACATATGCAGAGTCGCTAGATAAAATTAAACCACGAACGGTCTTCTCTCCAGCTTCTGAATCATATACACGGGCCGGGTCTGCATACTTGCTCTAATATACTATAAACTTGATTCCTCGAAAGAGTCCCGGCCGTTGATTAAAAAAAAAGGAGTCGATCCGCGCAAAGTTTCGGTCAAGTCGTTGTGGAAATATTGGGGGTTGAAGAATGAAGAGACCAGACTTGGAACACTGTTCAAGAGCTGGCCATGGGGGCTCTGGTTTGAAGCGGAGCGCCCGGGAAGTTCCGAACTGACGAAGGAGTTGACAAACAACGAGAGTTATGCCCATTTTAGATTTTGCACTCTTATGCCTTCGCGATGGTACCCTCTAATGTCGTAGGCAAGGCCTGGGTGTTTATATGGAATCGGAATCTTCCTCCAAAAGCTTTCTTCGAAGCCGATCATTGTTCACAGACCTTTGGAGCTTGATGCCCTCGACTACTTGTATAAAAAATGCTTCTGATCAACTGTGGACCAGTATTAAAGCTCGCTAATCGGCCCCTTCCCGAAGGAAACTGGCTTCTGCATTAACTTCGATCACCAGCTACCAGTCATGTCGAGAATCATCCTCGTGGCTCATTCTAGGCGAAGACAGGATCCCCTTTCTCAACCTCTATATGTGTCTTGGACAACCGTTATTGATACACCAGTCCGTCAAAACTGCCCTGACCTGGTCCTAAGCATTGAGGAATACGTGTATGTAGATATGGTCGGTTACACATACCTTATTGTTCACCTTTTGTATCTGACAGAAGCACCATGCTCAGAACGATTGCTATTTGCTAGCCGAGATATACACGTCCAGGGTTCCAGCCGAATGTGATCGACGCCTCGCTCCCGAGTATCTTGTCCCTGCTCAACCCACAGAGCGGATACAGACGGATCAGTAATAAGCCTTGAGGAGTCCGTATCCATGGCGTTCTCAGGTCTTCGCTTTCTGTTCGCCATGTTTTCGAGCCTAACCGACTAGAAGTTCCATTGCCCAACACCACCCGCCCAAATTCCTGACCACCATTCGCCACCATTTTCAGTGCTTTGCGGGATTTAAATGCTTGATAAGACTCCCCTTGCCCGCCTACGTAAACTTCGGGATTCAAACTATAATTCCCGGCTCCCGACGAACCTGAATACTACTGGCGCTCAATAAAGAGAATTTTTCTGGAACTCGGCAGACAGTTTAAGCAAGGTTTCCCCATGGAACTATGAAATATGTTTTTGGTCTAGCGGCCTCTTTGAGGCGCTTTCGACGTCCCTACAAAAACGAGGGGCCAAATGGTGACATCCTCATCATGCCTGCCGCGCCCTAATCCTCTCTAACGGTGACCCGCTTCGTTTTCCCAGTTCAGACCTCTATTGCCGACGACGGTATTCTGATGTCAACACATTCCTATATGTCTGTCCATGTAAATGCCGAAGCACTTGTACTAGAACGCTATATATACGCCGGACTTTCTTTATCGCTCACTGCTTATGGTACGACAATAGACACTTCTAATTTATCAGCTAATACAGACACCCGTTTCTAGGTTTCGCCTCGCTCTTATTCTTGAAAACGGGCTACCTGCTTTTGTATCAACGCAAAGACCAGCACTATCATAACAGAAAAACCACCATTGGACTTCTTGTCTATCTCTGTATTGCATTTTCCCTATTGACGACAACAACAATATGTCATGCAGTAATCAAGACGCGGGCGTTGATTGATTATCGGGATTTTCCTGGTGGACCTTCTGCATACCTGAGGACGACATATTTCAGTCCTCCTGGTGCGGTTGCACTCATTACTGGAATTTTTGTGAATTATGCGACTCAAGGGCTGATGGTATGTGTATTGATTATGGTTGAATAGCCTGAGATTGATTCTGATTATCACAGTTGTATCGCTGCTATGTCATATTTAGGGACAGGGTTGGGTTTATCACAATACCTCTAGCACTGTTCTTTTCAACAAAGGGTGCGATTAATTTACTTTCCACGAATATGTGGTTTACCTTTTATCAGCGCTTGGTTTAGCACTCATCACGAAAATCTCCCAGCCAATGAACACGATCTGGACCAGCGTGCACATAAGTCTTCCGTATTTTATTCTGACTTGCGCCTCGAGCGTCATTGTGACGATTTTGATCACCACACGACTACTACTCCATCGTCGAAAAATAGACGTGCTCTATTCCAAATCTTATGGCAAATTTCACCTGGGAGCAGGCGCAATTCTGATAGAGAGCTGTGCTCTCAACGCCGTCTTTGGGCTTGCTAGTGTAATTACTTACGCAACGCGTTCCCCAGTTTCGCGACTGTTCGTAAGCTCGTGGGCGCAGATTCAGGTATGTTCAATGATCCCGGTGCAATGGTAAAACGTCAACTGATGCGTTCATCGTTTTAGTTTATTGCTTCTTGTCTTGTTATTTATCGATTAGCAAAGAAACGGGCGTGGACGAGGGAGCTGGTTGAACAATTTTCAACACGGTCGTTGAGTCAGCTTCCCGTCATTCATGTAGAGTCCGTGACATAGAACACGAGTTAGAATAGCTACCAAGAGAGCCGCGAGCTTTGAGCATGACTAGTTCAAGACTATATTATCTATGAATGGACAGTCAGTCAATATGTACATGTGCGCATATTCAACATGACCTGACTATAACGATTAACTGGTTGATCCATGAGAGGACTTTGTGGGGGAACTTGGGGAGTAGAGCGGAACCTCAGGCTGTTGGCATCTTCTCTACATCTCCAGAGTTCCACTCGTCTAAGAAAGCTGAATACAAAAGTGCTGATAGCTCCCAATGAATCGTAAGGCAGTCATACTGGGCAGCGCCCATTATCTTTTGCGATTGCATACTGCGTTTTCCTGCGCTACGATCAATCAATCCGAGGGTCTCGTAATCGAACCAGAGGCTGATGCTTTAACCAGGCTCTATGGGTGCCTTTTTCGTGGCTCTACATTTAAAGCGCCCAGGAGCCTGGAGCCTGATTCTCTTCACTTGAGTTCGGGGACCGCTGTCGGACGAGGGTAGTCGTCATTTAGCAGTCGAATACTAAAGTTTGATGAGAGAAGGAATCTCTCCATCAATTTATATATTAGCAGAAGCCCTGTCCCTGCTTTGCGTTTATGCTGGTCGCAGTGGTAGGACCAAGCCATGACAGCCACAATACGGTATGGGCTCGAGGCTGTGTCATTATGCTTTGATAAAGTCGGCGGGAAATGCCGGGCCTTGTGCCTCCTCAAAGCGGTTCTGGTTAACAGCCTATGGGCTTGACGATCAACAGCCATCATCGACCAGCTAAACCTGAATCTGGCCATGGAACACCGGCGGTTCTCTCTTAAATTCTGGAAAAAGGTGTGTCACTTGAGCAAGCTGGCGCTGTTCCAGACGAATCACACTCCATTTCAGAAGAAAAAGCAGCCCTCCAGCACCGAACAAGGCAACGACGGCACTGCCCTCAATCCCTTCGGTGCTTCGTCGAGTAAACCAAGTGTAAATCCTGGGACGACAACTCGTGCACCACATCAGGGCCAGACATCGAAGACCCAGTTCTTTCCGAATGCTACGAACACTATAATCAATAACCCCGTCATGCAAGAGGTTACCTACAACAGCGGTTCTGATACCTGTAAGATTGGATATAATAATCTGCCTTGTACTGCGCAGCTCTGACTACTGATTTTAGTCATGAAGGAATTCGCCAAGCACACAATTCTCGGAGCAGCGTTTGACTCCTCAGCACGGGATCCTCCTCCTCGATGTCATCCCGGCACTCGACTAGCCACTGTTGAACGAGCGCGGAACTTCTATGAAGAATCTGGAAGGCAGAAGAGGGTGCTCTGGATTGTTGGTCCGGCTGGAGTTGGCAAGTCGGCGATCATGCAGACCATCGCGGAGACATCCCCAAACCTAGGCGCTTCTCTTTTCTTCTTCGTCAACGTGCGGGATAATCCAGCCCGAGTTATCACAACTCTCGCTTATCAAATTGCCACAAAGCATCCTCGATATCGTGATCATATACGTCAGAAGGCTATGGACGATCCTATACTCTGGGAGAAGTCTATGTCAGTGCAGTTCGAAGAGTTCATTGTCGAGCCTTTTGTGAAGTGGGGTGTACTGAAGGATCTCAGCCCCCTACTGATGATTCTTGATGGCCTTGACGAGTGCTCTGGCATCGAGGCCCAGTGTAAACTGATAAATCTCATCTCGGGGTTTGCAATACGATACCCCTTCGCCCCTCTCCTGTGGGCCATCGCGAGTCGTCCTGAGCCACACATCACTGCATGCTTCGGCCGTACCACCATCCTTCCGAGCTATCAAAAGATAGAGCTTGCAGTGGAATCTGACGAGAGCCGCGAGGACGTTGAACGATTTCTTGGGAATGAGTTAGAAGAGATACGAGCAAAATATCCTTCTCTTTCTATCTTGTCTCGATGGCCCTCAGAAAGCGATTTCCTGAAGCTTGCAGCAGCAGCCAATGGCCTATTCGCTTATGCTTCAACAGCGGTCAAATTCATAGACGATTCTGCCTATGGGCATCCCTCAGCACAGCTGCGCCAGGTTCTTGAAACCATCGACGCCGTGATGCCCTCTGTCGCCGCTCCCGGGAAAACAGATCCGATGGCCCTCCTTCATTCACTCTATGAACGGATACTTGCGCCAATTCCCGATGACGTTTTCGACATTACGCGCAAGCTCCTGCTTGCTACCGGAATACTCGACAATTATCAAGGTTGCACGTTCTACATGACCGGGGCATGCAACTGGTTGGGGCTATCTCCAGATGATGCTTATGCCGCCCTTCATCATCTACATTCGGTCCTGAAGGTCCCGTCTCCTCTCGAGGCTGAATCTTCATACATTACTGTACACCACAAATCTTTTCGGGATTACCTTACGAAACTATCACCTCAGGATGACACTGAGTTTCGAATGTTGGAGTTCCAATGCGCACTCCGGATCCTGAAGGACGTCCCCGAAGGTAAAAATGATATTTCTCATGTAGTCCACATACTGACTTTTAGCCCTGAAACACCAGATAGCACTAGTCCAGCCTCACCGGACTTCTCCGACAGTGTCATCCTTGCCTGGCCTCGTCAAAAATTTACTCCAAAGTCTGACAAAAGCTACTTCTATGCCTGGGCTAGCTCAGACCTGACACAATCTGTTTTCCTTGAGGATCGGCTTATTAGTCGTGATCCGGCCACAATACACGCCATACGTGTAATGGCTTTAGGAACCGAACAGACACCTAAATCGTCAATAAAGTCCCCCCTTTCTTGGTTACTTGTACGTTTTCTTGAGCTATTACCAACCGCTGGGCATTAACGCTGACTCACATCGTGAAAGGATGTTCAATCAATTGTCGATGTCCTGCATGAACAGCGTCTTCTCAGGAGGGTACCTGTTAAGATGTTGAGGCTGGACTCTACTCGCTGTGCCCCACGCCCTTGCTATTCTCGCTATCGGCTGAAGCTTCCCAGCGACGTGTCACCCTCTGAAGGCAAACTTGTACTGGAATGTGATGAAGATACAGTATGTCGTATTTTGATGTTAGGTTCATCCTAAGACTTACCGTTTCCTATTAGTCGCCACATAGGTACGAGCTAAAGGGCGAATTTAATGGCTACAAGGTGTGGTCAAAGTTTAGCAGTTCCACTTGCAAGTGTTTTTCGCGTGTTTGGGGCCACGTCGAGTACGCCCGTGAGCATACTCCAGACCTGACAGTGACCGCTTTCATTGGGGCTCGTCAGTTCGGCTTGGTAGTTTGTAATTCGACGGACCGGGACGAAGAGGGAGGGGAATGGACACATGTGATACCATACCGATTTCCAGAGGATACGGAATGGGTCAGTTAGACACGCTCGAGTCAGAATGGGTTTGCATTCTGCGTATGCATCGATAGTTTTTTTATGTTGAGTATTCGGGACTGGTCCTTTACTCATACTCATGATCTCAATGTTGTCTGATCAAATCGCATTTAGCCTTCCTAGGGAGGAAATAAGACTGTTGATGACACAGTAGTGGACGTTGAACCAAATCTCTCGGTCTGCACCAAGCTTCTTGTCGATCTATCGACTCATAGTTGGTGACCAATAAGTTACACCCGGTGTTGAGCAGCGGAAGTACTTTTGTTGATCTCATCTGCTCTTTGGACTATGCTCAAGGTTTTATTTGTGAGTGACTACGACGGCAACAACGACTGAAACAAATGAGTGTGAATCATCCCCTCGGTGCTGTGATATCGGCTCTCAGGTTAAAGGATGTAAAGATCTGGAGAAAAGTAATACGGAAACACAAATCTCCACTGTTTCGGCCCATCGTGCCAATCTAGAATAACGATTCCACACCGATGAGCGGGAACATAGGCAAGAGCCCGGTAAGTCTCAGGGAAAGTCGCTTTGACTTGCGCGAGATGGTTCCAAACAGGCTTGTTACATGTACATCCGCATTCTGCGATCTTTGTCAATCCATATGTGCCGTTCTTGTGCTGAGAGTAGGTCCAATCATGTTCCTATGTTTTAGAGATGTGAGTGCTGTAGAAGGCGCATGCTCATGTCACTCACAAGCTTGGTGCAACGCAAGGTTTGCTCCTCACTTTCCAATTTCCAAAGTGAACTGCAAATCACATGAAGATATTGCGATTCATTGACCCTTCCAAAGTCCAAAACACCGATGGGGATATCATGTACAATTTGGCGGTCTATGAGAATACTTGGAATCCTGGTATTTCTCTACACAAGGTTTGAACTTAGCAGAGCTTGGATCAAAAGGGTAACGTACAAGGAACCAGCCATACGTGCTCCCGCGATCTGCCACAAAAGCACGAGGATCTGGACCAATAGCCATAACGCGCAAGGCATGAATTATGTCTGGATGAATAGTTCCTAGGCTCGGTTCCAGTAGGTGCCGGGTCAATATCACGGAATTTGTAAGATCATGGGATGCATAGAGATAGAGATCGGTTCTCTGCTCTCTCAACGGGATACCTTGCTCTGGCCAGTGCAAAATAATATGCTCGCAAGGGTTTTGGGATGCGACTACAGAAAGTCTTCCAAATCAGTAAACTCAGAAGTCAACTTGAAGGCGTACATACCGGCTGGGATATCCTTCAGAATTCGCACTGCACAGTGAAACTGGAGCTCCTCCCAGTCAATCTCGGCGCTCGGAAACCTGATCCGAAGGTAGTCAGAAAACGACTTATGGTGACAACGTATTTGCTCATGGTCGGCATCGGAAGGAGAGGGAATGGAGAGCAATGAATGTAGGTGGTATAGTGCCCCGTATGCACTTTCGGGTGTCATTCCCAGGAACGTGCACGCCCACGTCAAGGAACCCCATGTATCAATATCACTATCAATGACACCATTGCCTAATAACAGGCGGTAGGTATCCGGAAGCACATGGCGGGGAACTCGAGCGAGGATTCCCTCATACAGTGCATAGAGTTTGGCGAGCGGAGAGGCCGAGAGCTGAGGGGGAATATTAATGGTATTATTGAGCACCTTCAGCAGCAGGCATAGCTGGGATGCAGGACCGCCAATCACTGGGTCATCGATGAAACGTAATGACGTCGTTGCAAAGATGAAGAGCCCATCCGCTGCAACAGCGAGCTGTAAGAACTCCATCTCAGACGGCCATTTGAGCTTGCATGAAAGTGCTGGATGATTGGCTTTAACCTCTATCAGTTCCTCCCAAAGGTAACGCTCGACGTCCCGCTGGCTATCGCTTGAGTTGACCACAAGGATGAGCTTCTCATATATTGAAGCGAGCGGAGGCCGACTGAAGAATGAGGTAATATGAGGCTCTGGACGACTGGCAATAATCCACAGGAGCGGAGCATTTGGGTACGCGGCTATGAATGTGGAGATTAGCTCCAGCAACTTGCGTTGACTATCAATTCCAGAACACTCATCAAGGCCGTCAATAAGGATGAGTAGTTGTTGGGGAGCTGCAAGTACTATTGAATTTGCAAAGGGCTCTACAAAGAAAGCGGCGAATTGAGTCGGCATGGCTTTCTTGAAAAGAGTGGGGTCATTGCTAAGTTTCTGGCGTAGGTGATTTTGGTAGGAATGGTGCTTGACAGCGATCTGATAAGCGAGGGTCACTACCACTTTTGAAGGGTCGTCATAGGCGTCTGCTGAGAAGAAGAATGACGCTGCCAGATTAGGAGAGGTCTCTGCAGTGGACTGCATGATTGCCGACTTCCCGACGCCGGCAGGACCCACAATCCAAAGGAGCCTTCTATGTCTCCCAGAAGCTTCGAAAAATCCGCGTGCACGTTCAATCGTCTCAAGCCGAGTGCCGGGATGACACCGGGGAGGGGGGTCGCGTTCTGATGAATCAAATGCAGCGGCAGAAATCGCGTGGCTAGCAAAATTTTCCATAACTGAAAGTCTTGTAAGCAGTGGTACGAGAGTGTCCTGTTTGGAAACTCACATTTATCCGGGGTGTGTGACTCAATGCTATTGAAAGTAGGGTTATAAACTGCAAAATTACTTGCTTTATGAAACGCGTTGAGGGTCATTTCATTATGGCCTGCCAGTTGCTTCTGGGGCAGTGTGTCGTGAATGGATGACGTCTGTGCATCATTGCCTTGTCTAAGATCAGGTGTGATATATTGATTCGTCACCGGCCCGAGATGAGAGCCAGTCCAGTTCTGTGGAGCAGCCACAGCTAGTGCATTGTCGGGTCCTAACATCGCAAAATCAGTGGCTTCGTGATGGGCGTCGACGTTCATCGGATGGTGGTAGCGGATTAGATTATGTTGGTTTTCTTCTAGGGATAGCTGTGTACCGGGCCCTGAGGTTGGAATATCTAGAATGGAGTTTTCGGGTAATCTTTGTGGGGAGTTCAACAATGAGCGTGGGTCTGATTCGGATTGTGAGGGCCATTTCGCGTCAAAAGTAAGGCCTGCATAACTCGAGGATTGCAAGGCATTGGGTGCGTTCGTTTTTTGTGCAGGGTTTATATCCTGTGGTGCCAATTGTTACGGTTATGTAGAGCTATTATTGTGTATTGCGCAACCACTTACATAGGGACCGAATTTTTGGAAGAAATTTTCTGAATGATCCATGCACGAACAACTGAGAGTGAGGGAAGAACACAAAAAAAGGAGGACAAGGCACCAGTGGGTCGGCAAACAAGGGGACTGACAAGTCCTAAAGTCTGGGAAAATTTAGAACACAAGCATTTCTAGAATTCTGTTGTTATTAGTGATGTCAGGTTGAAAGCTGTGATATCTTCCTTAATCATAGGGTGCCTTCAAGACCTTCCCACCTGATATATATGATTACAAGCACAAGTCCGTGGCGAGTTCAAAATTCGTGGACGTTTTCGAGACACAGACCACAATAAGGGAGTAATTGGGTACATTCTACCATAATACGTAAAATGACTTGATAAGGCGCCGAACAATTAAAGAGATAATATAAGGATCAAACCAATTGATACTTTAGTGGGTATGCGATTAAGGTTCCAATGTTGCAGTTCTCTGATGGCTGTGCAGCGAAGCTTACGTATTGATTAGGACAATTGACAAAGACATCAAAACTGAGCACGAAAATGACAAAGTGAATAGGCACGGTATATTTTCATCAAGCTTGAAGTTAAACTAGCTTGAGGAAGGACTCTTGCAAATCAGATCTCTGCCCTGCAATTTAAGCAGTTCAACAAGATAGACTTACTGGTACAAGGCATTGCCTGAGTTACCCCGGAAAGAGGTCGGTTAGGATTTCTCAGGCCCCATTCCCGTTTAGGAGCCCCCTGGCATGTGCCTATAGAGGATCGATCCTGGTGCGGACGGACTTGGGCCGAAAACATAGGTATGGCCCAATATATATGTGGACACTAGGGTCAAAATATTTGGTGAGGCATGATATTTTCTTATCGGACCCTTAACGGCTTTACTACCTTGAGTTCTCCATAGATCAGAGTGTGTACCCATTAAAAATGGCTCTCATGACTCAATCTGTCCATGGGCATTCTGAGTGAACCAGTGACTTGATTCAGTGGTACCTTAGAGACCCGCAAGACACGGAGCGCCAGTTCCAGCAAAAATATCGTGTCACACTATGTGCCTTATGTCGATCCGTCACTTGAGGGGTGCGGAGTCTCTGTTGAAGAGGCGGTGTTCCCGTTCTTGTCATCACCCCCGACCTTCCACGCCCACCATGAACAGATTCTTTCAAATCTTGATACCCAGCGATTGGCGCAATGTACGTACCCCCAATACTCTCTCAATTACTTGTCTTGACTGGCTGTTCCAATAGCGTAAAAAATTACCGAAAAACGAGAGTTCGCGAGGCAGTGCCAATACTCAGATTGAGGGTACACACCAGTCGGATCCTGTTCCCCGTTTACCTGTGAAAAGAAGCCAAGGGCCCTCGTTAGTCGATCCAACTCCACCGAAAGCCCCAGCTGGTGGTACGGAATGTGTGCAACTTAGCCAGTGCACTTGATGATTTCATCGTTACCTAGGTTTTTTCTCCAATGCTCACCATGTGAACATGTACAACCCAATCATGCAGGACTTTAGTAACCAGGCCGCGGATACATGTGAGTAGATATTAGATCTCGACATTCAATTGACTCAAACTCTGTGTAGTTATGGAGAATTTTGCCAGGTACATAATTCCAGGAGCAGCGTATGATTCCTCTGCACGCTTTCCACCTCCACGGTGTCACGCTGGCACTAGGCTTGAGACTGTGAGGAGAGCACGCAGCTTTTTCAATGCGTCTAAACGCAAGAAGCGTCTCCTCTGGATTGTTGGTCCTGCTGGTGTCGGAAAGTCAGCGATCATGCAGACAGTTGCTGAAACCTCTCCAAACCTCGGTGCTTCCCTCTTCTTCACCGTGAACCTTCGCGACGATCCATCCAAATTTGCTACAACACTCGCATATCAAATATCTGTCCACCACTTGACCTACCGCGAGAATTTAAGAGCACAGGTCACCCGTGATTCTACATTACTGGAAAAGTCTATCACGGCACAATTCGAGGCCTTCTTTATTCATCCATTTACGGTCTCATTGGTTCACGGAGATTCTGAGCCTCTCCTAATCCTAATTGATGGGCTTGACGAGTGTGCCGGCACTGAAGCCCAATGTCAAATTCTTGAGCTTATTCTCGGATTTATTACTTGTTATCCTTCCTCCCCACTTCTCTGGATCATTGCCAGTCGACCGGAACCTCACATCACTTCTTTCTTTGATCAGTCGGTTGAAACTAATTTGTATCACAAGCTTGAGCTTAGCTATAACTCCAAAGAGAGCCAACAGGATGTCGAGCGCTTCCTTCGTGATCGGTTATCGAAAATCCGAGACAGATATTTGTTGGGATTGTCGCACCTTCCACAATGGCCGCCGGAGAGCCAGTTCTTGCCATTAGTAGGCGCAGCAGATGGGCTTTTTGCTTACGCGGAAGCTGTAAGTCGCTTTATTGAAGATCCTAACATTGCGGATCCTTCTTCTCAGCTCGAAATTGTCCTCGACGTCATCAATTATACTTCAACTGCCCCCGCAGGAAATCAAAGTGCTCCGATGGCCCAACTCTACGCCCTCTATGACCGGATAATTTCTCCCATCCCCGCACATGTTCTTCCAGTCACCAAACAGATCTTGGTGGCAAATGGAGTGGTAGGAAGCTTTGACATCTGGCCGGCTTTTGGGGCAGCATGCCAGTGGATTGGTTTGACGCCTTCAAAAGCATACAGCGCTGTTCATCACCTCTATTCAGTTCTCGACATCCCTTCACCAAGAATCGCCTTTAAGAAGACTTCAAGAGTTACTGCCCGCCACAAATCGTTTGTGGACTTTCTCTGCTCCCGATTTCCCGATCTTGAAAAGGATGAGCAGCTATTTTTTTCTTTATTCACCAGAGTCTTAAAGGATATCCCTTTGGGCCGTAGGTACTATGCTATTTTGTCCATGACGGTTATTTAACCCATTGATTATCAGCAGGCCTTGGAGAACAACCATCTCAGCACATAATCCTACACTGGGCAGATCCACATAAGTCGGCACAGAAGCAAAAAACTGAGATGTATTCCTATGCTTCTCGCAAAATGGGCGAATCTAAGTTGCTCAAACAGCACCTCTTGTCTCGAGATCCTAATGCAATTCATGCGCTCCATGTAATGTCCATTGGCCTTGATCCAAAACAGCGCATGCTTGAGAGGCAACGCTATGCATATTCTTGGCTGCTTGTGAGACTTTCTTTCATCTATTTTGGGTTTTGAAGACTTATTATTAACACAAATAGAAGGATGGTTCTCTCCGTGCTATCCTCAGGAAACAGAAGCTTCTGCATGATTGGCAGATTGGCTCTGTCGATCTTCAGTGTATCAACACTGACAATTTATTTCACACAATCTGTAAATCTGGACAAGAGGTGTATCATTCACTGACGCGAGTGTGGGGGAGCCCAAAATGCGATCAACAGGTGAGCCGCGTAGGATTCGGATTTCACGCTTAATCTGACTTGATTTATCCAGGATGGGAACAATCATAAAGCAAGCTTCCGCAAGCCCGATCAGGATAGTAGACACTACAAATCAGAGGCGATGACCCCATGTAAGTGCAAGTGCACTCGAACGGCTTGGAAACACCTGGACTACATCCGGAAGCACTCCCCGGAGACATTAGTCAAGGCCTACATTCCTGCTCATAGACGGGGAATTGTCATTTGTGACCTGCCCGACCGGGAGCGAAAGGATGTGAAATGGACATACGTTATTCCTTATATTTTTCCACGGACACGTAGTTAGCGATTTCAACCATGTTTTAATCCTGGTGCTTTTCTCTGACGGTCGTAGCACCATTACTCAGAAATACAGGTGCAAGACTCTCTGCACTGTTACTGTGATGTGGCAGACAACTCATGCCTGGTGTATGTGACGGTATAATCGCAAAAATTAATCAAGTCGGGCAACATACAAGGTTCAATGTTCAGACTGGACATATATTCGCATCTCGGCTCCTTTGTAGCTATGCGACACTCGACATAGAATCGAAGTGATACTGGTTCTGTTCGATCGTGGCTCACAATAACCTTTACTTGAACGGACCACACACCAGTTTTGATGAAGCTACATAATTATTGAGTGTCAGAGGGGGTGGATGAGGCTACAGGAGTCACTCACCGTCGGATGTATTGCGATGACTCAACCCCGACAGTTGACAAATGACACGATTCTGGGGCAAAAGAGTCAAAGTGCGCCACCAAGCCAACTTGTATGATGTCCCATCGTAAACACTACGTTTATTCCAATACGAGAAACCGTGCCATTGAAGAGGAGAGAAGCCTTCACAATCAAAGGTCTCGGCGCATGGCTGGAGTTGACTCGAGTAGACCTGGAAGCCTTTGTCGAAGATTAGGGGTCCTGTAGAAGATTGTCTGAGAGAGTATATTAGTCGCTCATTCGTATATTTAATCGGACAGAAATAAACTCGCAAAGTGGTGTGGTTCAACTAAGTGTCATTCCGCGATTCCGAGTTTGTCGAGGTCGAGGGTCAAAGTCATGCTTGACAGTGACCCTATCCTTCCGCTGACCTAACCGGTGTAGCTCCAGACTGTCATGGGCAGTGGGACGCGGGTTTTGGCGGACAGTTGCTAAGAAAACTGCGTAGGAGTGTTAGGATCGAGTGAAGGAGGTGATACCATGACGTGTGGGATGGAAGTCGCAAAAAGGCCTCGATAAAATAACTTTTCATTCATGACTGTACACGTAGTGTCAGACTCAGTATGAATTTCAGAGTAGGCAGGGGCACTTACCTGAGTGTTTGATGACAATCTCAACCAGGCAGTGCGGACCGCGTATGTTGATCACGTGACTTCTGTTGGTAATAAAGGGAGGATCTCTACAAGTTGTCCCAAAGAGCAGAGGCGTGGTCAAGGATAAGTGAACCCGGGCATAAAAGTATCATAGTATGTTAATCCTCCTTTCTAGTGCATCCAGGTATGGTGGAGGTGGCGACGAGAGAGGAAAACTTGGTTCGAGTGTCATGGGCGCTTAAATCGTGCTGATTGCTATCGGAACAGCGGAACGGCTCTGAAGAGAGACAAAATAAGGAAAAGAGGCCACAGAGACTGATGTTCGGGAGTTATACGTACGGGTAGGTTTCTTTCGTCCCTTAAAATAGGACCACTACTAAAGTTCACTGTGACCTGTTGTCGTGTCTTGGAAGTATGTACAGTATATTCGGGGCGAGTGAAGCAAAGAGAGGCTTGATGAAGACTGAACGATACTGTTATTTGCCTGAATAAAATGTCCATAGGTGAGTTGAAAAGAAGAAAAGGGGGCAGTTCATCACTGACGATGAGGAACTACGCCGCGACCACATTCTCAGCTACATAGTGAGCCGTGTAGGATTTCGGCCGAGTGAGATGCGGTTAGTTCCAAGAGGTCTACGCGGGGAATCGTTTTGCTGTGGTTGCTTGATTGTCTCGGCCACTTACCATGGCTCCTGATGATGTAGGTGTTTAAACATCAGGACAGCTGAAATACGGCAAACGAGAGTGAACGGTGCAAGCAGCTTTATAGAGCATACTGCTGACGACGAAGACGCAGGGTGCGATGGAGATGAGGTGAAGTTGTACTGAGCACCAAGTTCCCAGTTATATAGCCAGTCCATATAGGATTTCCTGGTGAGTATTCCTTCAGTTTCCTAAGTCAGATGAGCGGCCTTCAAAAGAACAACTACTCACCAGCTCGAGTTAGTCACAAACAGCGAGCCTCAAGGATCTTCAGAGTCAACATGCCAGAGCAGGAGGGGAGCCCGACAGACTTTGTGGGACTGTACATCGTAATCGTCTTGGACGGTTGAAACGCTGGCGGGATAACCGTTCACGGTTGGACTAACTACCCGTCCCCGTGCGCCCGTTCCCTCCGCTTTTCGACGGATGGTCGGCAACACGGTCTGCATGGTTGTATTCACGTTGCAGCTTCTACTCCACAGCGCTCCTAGCAGTATATGCCTTGCGAGTTGCAAGCAAAGTGTCGAAGTGAATTAACGATAAGTTGAGCGTGAAGTGTTGAGCAGCATGTCACATGTGCAAGATTCACGGGTGGCGGCCGGGTTCTGGTCGGATTGGCCGTGCGTGTCAGGTCTCGAAACTTTCAATCAGTACATGAAGGAGTCGGCGCACTGTGTTTCCAGGTATGGAGTCGGGCTTAGATCTATGACTAACGCGAATGTGTTTGAACACTAGTTTCGGAAATATGCAGCTGTATGTACCTGCAAACCGTTTAATGAACTGGACAGAAATGATCTTGAGGTAAGTGTGAGAAACTGATCATCGAGTCCTTCCTTCTTCTACACATACTGTAGTAATCACTCACTCGAGCATACACACTTTCCCTTCCCACCTCTATAACCGAACCACCGCTTTTGATTCTCACACGACAGAGACCCTTTCTGCGATACATAGTCTATGGACTTGGAACCAAACCTGGCCCAACACCAGTTTGGCATGGGACTAGAACATGATAGACGGAATGCGGTTATACGAGCTATCGTTGCACTGGAAGGGGATTGTGGGACGTTGAGAGGATATGAGGATGTTCTCTGCTTGATGTAGATTTCCGAGAGTGAATGAGCATGAGAGTGCCGAGGCGAGAGGAGAAGAGGGTAGAAGAGTATCAACGAGACAGGTACACTCAAATGGAATCGGATCACTCAAGCAACACGCCGATTACCGACGACTCTCGTGCTAAATCTTCATTATCACGAGTCGACACGCTCTCCAACTCACTCGAAAAAAAACCAACTCTACGCCAGCCTATTCAATCTCCAACCTGCAAATGCTGTTCATGTTCAAGCTGTAGGAGTTTGCAGTTGATGGAATCTGGGCATCGGGATCGCGAAGGACAACTTGACGTGATTTTAATATGCTTTGTCAGGCTGATGGATCGACGATAAGTGCGTGTCGTTTACCATCTCCGCTATCATACCCCTTGCATTGATGTGTACTGTATACAGAATACGGAGCCATAGGTCTCGGTCTGTCTACTTCGAAGCGCCTCGTTGGACTACGTGCAGGGCAACACAGATGTCGAGTCACAGGTATCAAGACCGTCCGATGCCTTACCATTTCCTCAAAGATTCTCGTAGTACACGATGGAGGCTGCGCTTGCTAGGATGACAACGCCTTTGAAGAGGATGATTCTGTTTGTGGATGTGTTGAGGGGTATGATGAATGTGGTGGGGTGAGGAGGGGGTTTATTGAGGCCACATCTGACGCATTCAGTGAGTGCGGTACGGTGAGTATCCTCTTCTCTGTTCCTGTGATGTCTGATGCTGATGCTCGCTGTTTTGTAGCATAGACGAAGACACTCGCGTGACTCGGAGCATTTGATATATGCCCCGATTATGCTGCTTGCACCAAAGATGCCCGGTTTAAACTGGATATTCTTCATTGCCTCTGCTGTATTCAAAAGCTCAGCGACTGCGCGCTTTTTTTATCAGGTGGTTCCTCGACAACATTATCTCTTCGCAAATCACTACTTCCTCACCTCTCAAAGATCTCGCACAACTTCTTTATAGAGGATAATCTCGTCAATCGAAAACTGGCGGTGAAGATTCTGGAAGAGTATGGTCATAAGGTGGAGATCGCAGAGAATGGAAAGTTTGGCTGTAGATGCGTACAAGGCGAGAGGTGCGCAAGGCAAGCCGTTCGTTATCCTTTTCGTAAGTTTTTCTTGGTGGTTGGTGAGAATAAGTGTTGATGACGTTGTATGACTTTAGATGATGTGTCGATCATGGGTGACACAGAGGCTATAGAGTTGACCGAGTCGTCTGGGATACATTCCGCTCATCCCGATTATTGCGCTCATTGTGCATGCTATGATTGATGATCGGGAGAGGTGTTTGCAGACAGACTGGTATGAATGATCACACCACGAGCACGTACTGTTTCATTTGACGTTGTGATTTGAGCTAAAACGTTACTGTAGAACCACCAAGACGGCGAGATTTGCTCAATGCAATTAAAAACTCGCCGGTATCTTGCACGAATGGTGTTGAGGCGAAACAGCAACGACTGGGCACTTGGTGTCGGCTGGGTCCCGCTCATGGGTGCTGAGCTAGGTTTTTAGAATGGCATGTGTGCCAGTTGATGTTCCAAACTGAAGAGGAATATCTCTTGGAGAGCTATTAACGCTACCTCAAGACACTGAAAGAGACTAGTAATTGCTGAATGCACGCGCATTGCGCAGTGAGTGAAGGAGAGGTATGTAGCACTGGCAACTGGAAATATTGATCGTCGTTAGTTTGCTCACAGTTTAAAACTTTATGTACGTATTTAACTTGTGTCGTCAATGCATTGTCTTTTGTCCTCCTAATCTTATCTATCGCGGTGTTATACATATTTAGAGAGCACTGCTCGGTGCCATTCGCTTATTCTTTGCCTTTTTCTTTGCCATCTGGGCTCAGGACGTCGCCTGCCTTGTAGACGAGGCAGCTTCCCATTCTCAGCGTGCTACGATTCTCCAGTGCAGGTGGCATATACTCTATGCCCCCAAAATACCTACTTGTTATATAAATAAAATAGCACACCACTCTTCAGCTTCATTGAACTCTCTCATTTGTGAAAACACGCATTTGGAGAGTGTTTTTTCACTAGCTACGGCTACGATGATAACATGTACAGAGCAATGCCGTCTCTCAAGAAAGAACTGGGCTGGCTGACGACGCGGAACCGTTGTGCCGGTTTTCCATGCACAATGCCTGAAATTCGACGTACAAGTCGAAATTCAGTGTATTGAGGTGCGCCTAAGCTTTCGTCCCCTTGTTATGCCCTGGCGTTAGCGACATCCCTGGTACACGAGGTTCTATGCACTGGTTCGCATCAGTGAAAACTCAAATCAATATATAAGAATATATTTGCTGTCCATTTTCCTGGGCAATGTATTGAAATATATTACTCATGTATTCCGCATCCAGGTCTAGTATTGTCAATGTATCTTCTTTCCAAGCCTTGTACGTTCATTCTGTTCACATGTGTTGAAATCAAACCCTTATATGTTCATATATTGGTTTGAGGTTTGTACTGACGCGCTTTAGCACATAGACCGAAGAACCACAAGGGGTCAAGCGCTGAATGTGCCTTGTCACGCCTTGGTGCATAGCGCCGTCGCGTTACAGGAATGGTGCAGTTTCCACGAGGCTGGCGGTCTACGTCTTTTGGTCATCAACCATATCCATCCGCTTGCGCTATGAAGAAAATTTTTCCAGGTCTTTGTGCCTAAAAATGGCGAAATGTAATTACATTACCTATATCACTTGCCCAGTAGCTCACTTCGATCGATCAATTCCAATAGCGCAAAAAGCCATTGCCAGGCAACGACGCACTGGGCCAAACTGATATTCCAACTCAAGATGCAAACCAGTCGGGTGGCACCAGCCGTTTTCCTATAGACAACCAGCTTCATGGTGCGGAAAATAGCACTCTGTCAGCTCACCATTTGACAATCTCGCAACTCCTCAGGCTTCTTCCCCAACGCTCACCACGTAAACGTATACAACCCAATCATGCAAGATTTTAGTAATCAGACACAGAATTCGTGTGAGTAGATGGATGATCCGACGTTTCAAGCTACTCACCCACCTTGTTGATTGTCAGTCATGCGAGATTTCGCTAAACATATAATGCCAGGAGCAGCTTATGATTCTTCTGCACGCTTTCCTCCTCCTCGATGCCATGCCGGAACCCGACTCGAGACAGTCAGAACGGGCACGCGACTTCTCTAATGCGTCCGGATGCAAGAAACAGCTCCTATGGATTGTTGGTCCCGCTGGTGTTGGGAAGTCTGCAATTATGCAAACTGTTGCTGAAACATCCCTGAACCTTGGAGCATCCTTCTTCTTTACTGTCAACATTCGGGACAACTCTTCTAAGCTTTTTGTGACACTTGCGTACCAAATATCAGTTCATCATTCAGCTTATCGTGAGCGTCTGCAGGCACAACTCACCCTCGACCCTACATTACTGGAGAAGGCTGCTACCGTGCAGTTCGAAGCCTTCTTTGTTGACCCGTTTGCAATCGCGATGATACACAGAAAATCCGACCCCCTCCTTATCCTTATTGATGGACTCGACGAGTGTGCCGGGTCCGAGGCCCAGTGTCAAATTCTTGAGCTCATTTTAGGGTTCACCACCGGCTACCCCTCTGCGCCGCTTCTTTGGATCGTCGCCAGCCGACCAGAGCCCCATATTACTTCGTTCTTTGACCGTTTGGCTAATGCAGCCATGTATGATAAGCTCGAGCTCAGTTACGACTCCACAGAGAGTCGAGATGGTGTCGAGCGCTTTCTTCGTGATCGGCTGTCAAAAATTCGGGACAAATACCCCGGACTTTCGTACCTTCCACAGTGGCCACCGGAGAGCAAGATGTTATTGTTGCTAGCTGCGGCAGATGGGATGTTCGCGTACGCTGAAGCTGTTAGCCGCTTTATCGGGGACTCGGACATCGCAGACCCTGATTCTCAGCTCGACACTGTACTCGACGTCATCAATCACACATCGGCCGCTGCCATTCGAGGGTCAGAGTTCCCCAATGGCTCAGCTCTATGCACTTTACGACCGCATACTTTCCCGTGTCCCTCCTCATATCTTTCCTATCACGAAAAAAATTTTGATAGCTGCTGGAGTTGTAGGGTCCTCCAGGGACTGGAGGTTATTCGGACCGTTGTGCCAGCGACTTGGTTTAACAGCATCAAAAGCTTACAGTGCTGTCCATCATCTTCATGCTGTCCTTGTCATCCCTTCACTATATGATGCCTTTTCGTATAATGATGGAAAAATTAGGGCCCGCCACAAGTCTTTTCGGGATTTTCTTGCTTCTCGATTCTCAGATGTTACTGAGGAGAGTGAGAAAATGCAGGTCTTCTCTTGTTATCTCAGAATTCTCAAGGATATCCCTATTCACGGTACAATAGTTCTTTAGCTTTTTGAGTGAAAAATCGGTCACTGACTATTGAATTATTAGGAGAACTCGGCAAAAATCCATCCCAGTATATCATCCTGCACTGGACGCCGTATGTGTCGAGCCACTTGCGAGAAGATGAGCAGTCTGAGATATACTCTAACACTTCTTCTTGGCTATGCGTATCTGAATTCCTCAAACCACATATCTTATCTAGGGATCCTGATATGCTGCATGCGCTGCACGTTATGTCCATTGGACCCAATCATCACCAGGGCTAGCCTGCGGCCGACATGTTACATATACCTGGTTTCTTGTGAGTTTTTTTTTGCTATGTTGTTAAGCTTCGAGCAATCAACAGACATGCTACAGAATGACAATTCTCTCTCTTCTATCCTCCGGGGTAAACGGCTTCTGCAGGATCGGCAAATTGGTTCTCTTGATCTTGATCATATCAACACCGACTATTGTCTTCACATTATCTGTGACTCAAGAAACAGGCTATATAATCCACTGAATGAAAGCTGGCAGCGGTCCGGGCGTGACATAAACGTGAGAACTCTGATTTTGCACTCTATTTTGTTATTGACATGATTTTAGGAGTGGGGCACTCACTGGAGAAAGTCCCACGAGCCTCATGAAGGCAATAGACTCCAGAAATCGGAGATGATTGCTCCATGCAAGTGCAGGTGCGGGTGCACCCAAGCAGCCTGGGAACATCTGAAGTACGCCAGGGTGCATGCTCCGGAGACATCAATCATGGTCTACATTCCTGCTCATAGGCGAGGAATTATTATTTGTGACCTGCCCGACCAAGAGCACGAGGATGTGACATGGAGATATATTGTTCCCTATATTTTCCCTCCTGACATGTAGTTAGCGGTTCAAGCACGCTTTGATTATCGATGATATCAGCAGCTTTATCTGACATATATAATGCTATTATTCGGGGACCTCAATACAAGGCTCTGCGTCATTATTGTGGTGAAATGGTCAGCTTATGACCAGTAATGGATCTACACTATACAACTACAAGAATTTATTTAGTTGAGTGACATAGTTCAACGTGCAGAGTCGGATAAGCTCGCACTCGTGTCTCGTCTCCTTCACAATCATTCGACACTCAGCGTAACATCAAAGTAGTAGTGTTTCGTTCGACCGCAACTCGTAAGAGCCTTTACTAAGGAAAATCACACAACAGGTTTGAATAAACTACATTATCATTGAATGTCAAAAGCGGTGTAGATAAAGGTACTGATGTCACTCAGAGTCGAATGTGCCACACTGAGCTCAACCCGATAATTGACAAGTAGGGCGATCTTGGCACAGGAGAGCCTAAGCACGTCGCCAAGCCAGCTCGTACAGTGTCCTACCACAAATGCTGCATTTCTTTCAATGTGCATGAGAAGCACCACTGAAGAGGCGCAAGGTCTTTGTCTCAAAATCCCTGCGAGTTGACGCAGGGAGAAACCTGCTATCGAAGCTTCCGGGCCCTTTAAGAGGTTGGAATAATGTCTGCCAAGAGTGGAGGCTAGCTGCTCAGTCATGTATTTAAGTGGACAGAGATGAACTTACACAATCATGCGGTCCAACCGGAACTCATTCCGTGATTCTGAGTTTGTCAAGGTCGAGATCGAGGGCCAAAGTCAGTCTGTCGAGGTCGAGGGTCGAGCTCGTCCCGCACGACAGAGTAACACTCTCTTTCCCGCCAGCCCAGCTGGTGTAGCTTCGAAGCGTCATGGTCAGTGGGACACCGGTTTGGGCAGGAGATTGAGGATCTTCCTTATTGGGGCGCTGTACTTAGTGAGGTATCTTACCGAGTTGGGGTTGAAATAAGATAGCTTTGAATCTGTGCACACAGAATCAGATTCGGAATGAATTTCAGAGCAGGCGGGCAGTTACCTGGGTGTATGATGACAAACTAATACCCACCAACGAAGAACAGTCACGTGATTTTGTGTGAGTGGCAAGGATGGATCTCTTCAAGTCGTCCTGAAGGGTGGAAGTGTGGTCGAGGACAAGCGAATCGGGGTAAGAAAGTATCGCAGCGTATGTCTTCTTCTTTCTATGGCACTGAGGTACGGCAGAGGTGGTGATGGAAGAGGGAAACTTGGTTCGAGTGTCGTGGGCGTTTAAATCGTGCTGATTTCCTGCGGGACAGTGGAACGGCTCTGAGGAGGGACAAAGTAAGGACAAGAGGTCATAGAGTCTAATGCTCAGGGATTATACGTACGGATATGTTTCTATCATCTCTTAAAACAGGAACCACAAGTTCAGCGGCGACCTGTCGTCGGGCCTTGGGAGTATGTATAGTACATTCAGGCCAGGGACAAGTAAAGCAATGAAAGGATCGATGAGGAATGAGTTATACTGTCACTTGCCTGAACAAGATTTCCATACGTGAGTCGAAAAGGAGAAAAGAAGGCAGTTCATCACTAACGATGAGGAGCTATGCTGCGTCCTAACTCTCAATTACATAGCGAACTTGTATAGGATTTTGGCCGATTTAGATGTGGTTTTAGTTCTAAAGGGTTCAAATGGGGAATTATTTCGTTGTTGTTATTTGTTCGCCTTGGTCGCTTAAGTATCTATGGCCCTAGATCATGTAGGTGTTCGGGCGTCGGGATAGCCGAAATGCGGCAGCGAGAAGTGAACAGTGCAACTGTCAACTTTTGTTTATGGAGTCAAGCATTGTCACCGATAAGCGAACGTGTCCAGAATGGACAGACGAGACTCCCTAAGACCGGAGGAGGGGGCTGGTCGAAAGGCTTTAGACAAGGACTTAGAGAACGGGGTGGAGTGAATTGAATGCGACTATAAACTTTATGTAGCCGTTTCGTGACTTGATCACTCTATGACTTATGCTTATGTTGTTATATGTTTTCCTATGTCGTCTGTTACCTAAGCTGATGAAGAGTAGATACTCTTCGGACTCTCGAATATCGAACTTTACTCCTGTTGAGTCTTGGTGTTCTTGAGTTTCTTTCCGTGTGCCGCGACTGTTCTCACTCTCGCGTCACACTTTATCTACTCATCTAGTAGGCGTGAGAAACTGATCATCGACGTCTTCTTCCACTCACAGTATTACTCGCGGCACACACACATCTTCCCTTCCTACCTCTACAACTGAACCACCACTTTTGATTCCCGCACGACGAGACCTTTTCCTATGATGCATAGTCCATGACCTCAGAACCAGAACTTCTCTAGTGCCAGTTTGCTATAGGCTGAGAACATGGAAGGCGGATGCGATTATACGAGCTATCGTTGCGCTGGGAAGGAGGAGGTGGAATGCTGAGGAGGGTGCAAGGGGGTGCCCTCTGCCTCTGGATACAGATTCTTCGCCGAGGTTTGGGTATTTCTGCACGCCAACTACCAACGGCTCTAGCTCAAGGTCTTTGCTATCACTCGGCACACTCCTAAACTGGGCCAAAATAATTAACTCTACATCGGCTCCTCCAGCCTCCAACCCACATACGCTGCGCGTGCCCAAATCGTGTCAACTCGAGAACTTGAATGACCAAATGTTGACTATTGGGCTTGCGGTTATGGGTGCGGGGTTTGGGATTGCGAGGGACAAACCAACGATGATTCGATCTGTTCTCAGTCTGATGGTTCGACGACGACAGTACGTTTATCTACCCCCTACACCACCTTCCTGATACTCATGCTGATGTTGCTTGTATAGGAAACGGAGGCAAAGGTCATCTATCTATTTGGGATGCCCCGTTGAACCCAGGTAAGGTAATATGCGGGTTGAATATGAAATGTTAAAAGGGTTCAAGTTCTCTACCGGTTCCTCACAAATTTCGCATTCGACGATGGAAGCCATACCTGCCAAGACAGTGCCGTTTTCGAAGAGGATTATGTTTGTAGATACGTTGAGGGATACAACAAATATGGTTGGGGTAATGAGGAGGTTTGGGTTGAGGCCGCATGTGGTACATTCAATGGGTGGGGTTGATACGCTGAATACACTAACTAGTATTTTTGTTAACGTGAAATCTGGTCAACTTGAGGAAGGACGTTGTAAGCCGAGATACCGCAGACGGTCGGCGCACTTCTGGGTCATATATCTCGCATACATTTCCTTTTAGACACCATGTGCGAGGTGTTTAGGCGAGTTCGGGGAGCGAAGTGAGTTCGCGCGGTCAAGCGTCTATTTGGCTAACCTGAGGGCTAGTTGTCGTCCATAGGAATGTCTATCACCGCAGCCATTAGAAAAAAGTGAATGAGCAATAAGCGTACTTAAGGCAATAAAAGCGTCGTAATGGGCTCAGAAACAACTCCAATCATTTATTTGGGAGCAGGGCTAGGTAAAGGGAATTTTAGTATGATAACGGGTGAAGAGGAAGTAATCGCGAAAAGTCTTCGTGTCTAACTCACATTAATTTTTATATGGCTAGTCACCAACGTTAGAATATCATGGATTCATCAAGATGTGAAGTGCTCACATTGTGGGGATGCTATCGATTTGTGTGGATCTAAAACGCTCGGCGATATCCAGCTGTGTGGGGTTCCAATATCCAAAAACGCTTTACCGCTTTTATTTCTTCGAATGAGGGTAGCTGCGGCGGGAAGCAAAGACAGTTCGACTCAAGACTTGTTTATTTCGCAGGAGTAGCGTTCAAACGTTCAATCTGAATGTTGTGTAAAAAGCTTTGCATTCCGCTGATTTCAGTGGGGTTTGGCAGGTTAGCAAAGGTAGATTGTATGTACTATTATCTCCGCCACAAACTTAGTGATAAGTTCAACTTATCACTTCCGGGGCGAATATAATTCGTCACCGTGACAATAACCACAACGATGATATTCCAAGAAACTTCTCTTGCTTCAGTATATATCCCGTGAGTGGTTGTGGGTGAAGTAGGGTAATACAAAAGGATACAAGTTGGCTTGAGATACGGAGGAGTGAGCAAGGGCGAGTGTTATTGAGCTCAAAAGTACCGCCGGACGCGCTTCTTTGATTTCACTGCTACACTTGCCCAGTATATACTCTGATGCGCAGAAGTTTATTTCCCAGGAACGAGCTTGAAAGTACACGCCATTCCTGGCTATAGGAAGTTTCGTCCTGTTTCAAAGTAGAATATGGGGATGGGCGACGAGATTTTACATCAGTCTTTCACCGTAATCAAAGAGTGTTTCGAACACCATATATCTCGTGGATGGCCTGAGTTTCTATTCAACGGCCCTTTAATTCACCACAAAGCATCAAGTGCTGAATTTACCTTGTCACTCGGAACTCTTGCAGAGTTTTGTCGGGTCACGGGACCGATGCTGTTACTATCAGTGCTGTGTGAGGCTCTGTGCCTTTTGTTATCAACCACACTTCCTGCTTGTACTATGAAGAAATCTGTGCAACCCTCCCCTAACAGACGGCACAATGTAAATACATTATCCGTGCCACTTGTGCAATGGCTTATCTTAATTCTGATAGCGCAAAAAACCGTACGACCGACGCAGCCGTACCGATATCAAAACTCAGGGAACAAACGAGTCACAGAGTAATTCTTCGTCCATAAACGCTGTACAAACGTGTGTCACCCCGCACGATCTATCGTCAATTCCAAATGGTGTACCGGAATGCAACCGCATCTCACAAGCTTTCGTTGGTCAGGGGCAAACAACTGGGTCAGCGCTGGGACATAGTCCAATGCAGTTGCCTTTCCCAACGTTAGCTTTGGCCTCGCGGGTTCACGGTAGCGAATCTCTCACTTCCCAGGCAGAGAGTCGAGATCGTGGTGCGGAAAATATACACTCTTGTCAGTTCTCTATTTGACATTTCGCAATTACCCAGGTTTCTTCGCCAATGCTCACCACATCAACATGTACAACCCAATCATGCAGGATTTCAGTAATCAGACACAGAATCCATGTGAGTAGATGTACGGCCTTGAAATTTGAAGCCCCTCAGCTTGCTGCTTGTTAGTCATGGAGAATTTCGCCAAGCACATAATGCCAGGGGCAGCTTATGATTCCTCCGCACGCTTTCCGCCTCCTCGATGCCATGCTGGCACCTGGCTTGACACAGTAAAACAAGCACGGGACTTCTTTCAGGCCTCCAAAGGCAAGAAACGGCTCCTATGGATTGTCGGTCCTGCCGGTGTCGGGAAGTCGGCAATTATGCAAACCATTGCTGAAACCTCCCCGAACCTTGGTGCATCCTTCTTCTTTACTGTCAGCATTCGTGACGACCCATCTAAACTTTTCGTAACGCTTGCATACCAAATATCCGTTCACCGTTCAGCCTACCGTGAGCGTCTGCAAGCACAGCTCTCCTTTGACCCTACACTACTGGAGAAGGCTGTCACTGTGCAGTTCGAGGCTTTCTTTGTTGACCCGTTTGGAATCTCGACGACACACGGAAAATTTGACCCTCTTCTCATTCTTGTTGATGGGCTCGACGAGTGTGCCGGGTCCAACGCCAGCGCCAAATTCTTGAACTCTTTTCGGGATTCGCTGCCCGCTATCCGTCTGCGCCGCTTCTCTGGATCATCGCCAGCCGACCAGAGCCCCATATCACTTTGTTCTTTGACCGTTTGGTTGGGACAATCACATGCGATAAGCTCGAGCTCAGCTACGACTCTACAGAGAGCCGAGACGGTGTCGAGCGCTTTCTTCGTGATCGGTTGTCGAAGATCCGGGACGAATACCCCACGGACTTTCGTATCTTCCACAGTGGCCACCGGAGAGCCAGATATTACTGTTGTTAGCTGCAGCGGATGGGATGTTTGCGTACGCTGAAGCTGTCAGTTGCTTTATTGAAGACCCGAATATCGCGGACCCTGTATCTCAGCTCGAGGTTGTACTCGACGTGATCAATCACACATCGGCCGCTACCATTGGCAATGAGGATTTCCCTATGGCTCAGCTCTATGCACTCTATGACCGCATACTCTCCCGTGTCCCTCCTCGTATATTTCCAATCACGAAACAGATTTTGATAGGTGCTGGGGTTGTAGGGTCTTTTTCTGGTTGGCAAATGTTTGGACCGATGTGCCAACTGCTTGGTTTAACAGCATCGAAAGCTTACAGTGCTCTCCATCACCTTCATGCTGTCCTTATTATCCCTTCGCCAGAAACTGCCTTTCAGGATAGTGATGGACAAGTTACGGCCTGCCACAAATCTTTTCAGGATTTCCTTTCTTCTCGATTCCCGGATGTTACTGAGGAGAGTTGGGGAAATCTAGCCTTCTCTTGTTATCTCAGAATTCTTAAGGATATCCCTATTTGTGGTACAACAGTTCTTTTTTTCTAGCGTGAAACTCAGTCACTGACTACTAGATTATCAGGAGAACTTGGCGAAAATCCACATCAGCACATTGTCCTGTACTGGTCGGAGGTTGTATCAGACGAGGAGAGAGATCAGGCTAGGATGTACTCTGGGGCTTCTTCTTGGCTGAGTGCATCTGAATTCCTCAAGCCGCGCATCTTATCCGGAGATGCTGATACACTGCATGCACTGCACGTTATGTCCATTGGACCTACACCTGGCTCGGCATTAACCCCTGACCGAAGTGGTTCATATTCCTGGTTTCTTGTGAGTTTTTCTTCTGGGTCATTAGGCTTTGAACGTTTATCAGATACACTTACAGGATGATGATTCGCTTTCTCCTATCCTCCGGAATCGAGGGCTTCTGCAGGACTGGAAAATTAGCTCTCTTGATCTTGATCATATCAACACCGACTATTATCTTCACGTCATCTGTACCTCAAGTAAGTGGCTGTATAATCCACTGAGGGCAATCTGGCTGCGGAACAAGTGTCATGAAATTGTGAGAACTCTGGTTTTGCCTTCTATTTTATTATTGACATGATTCTAGGAGTGGGACAGCCACCGGAGAGAGTCCCACGAGCCTCATGAAGACAATGAACTACAGGAATTGGAGATGATTATCCCATGCAAGTGCAAGTGCATTCAACCAGCCTGGGAAAATCTGAAGTACGCCCGAGTGCACGCTCCGGAGACGTCAGTCATGGTCTATGTTCCTGCTCATAGGCGCGGAATTGTTATTTGTGACCTGCCCGATCGAGAGTACGAGGATGCGACATGGAGATATATCATTCCCTATATTTTCCCTCCTGACATTTAGTTAGTGGTTTGACCATGCTTTAATTTTCAATGATGTCAGCAGCTTTATCTGACGTTTATAATGCCATTATTCGGGGGCCTCGATACTAGACTCTGCGTCGTTATTGTGGTGAAGCGGTCAGTTTGTGACCAGTAATGGATCTACATTATACAAATACAAGAATTAATTTACTCGAGCAACGGAGTTCAACATGCAGAGTCGGATGAGCTCGTACCCGTGTCTCAGCTCCTTCGCAATCATTCAACACTCAGCATAACATCGAAGATTCCGTTCGACGGTAGCCCGCGAGAGCCTTTACTAAGGCGAATCATACAACAGGTTTGAGGAAACTACTTTATCATTGAATGTTAAAAGCAGTGTAGATAAAGATGTTGGTGTCACTCTCGGTTGAATGGGCACACTGAGCTAATTGAAAAGTAGGACGATACTGGTGTAAAAGAGTCAAAGCACGCCGCCAAGCCAACTCGTGCAGTTCGTGGTAAGAACCTGTTATCGAAGCTTTCGGACCCTGTAAGGGGTTTGAATAACGTCTGAGAGAGAGTGCTGGCTGTTAAGTCATGTATTTAATCGGACATAGATGAGCTCATAGTCATGCGGTCCAACCGAATCTCATTCCGTGACTTTGAGTTTATCGAGGTTGGGTGTCGAAGTCACGCGGGACAGGATAAAGCTCTCCCGCTATCGAGCTAAGGTAGATTCGATTAATCACGTGACTTTATGCTAGTGACGAGGTGAGACCCTATAAGTCGGCCTGGGGAGTGAAGGTATCGGTCGAGGATAAGCGAATCTGGGCACTAAAGTACCAGAGCGCATGTTTCTTCCTTTCTGATACGTCTAGGTATGGTGGCGGGGGTGATGGGCGAGGAAAGTTAGGTTCGAGTGTCCAACAAGCGTTTAAATGCTGATTTCCGTCGGCGCAGTGGAAATGCTACAGTGGCAGAGAAAGTCAGGACGACAAACCATCATGGGTAATGTTCAGAGACTTTACAGACGGGTACGTTTCTGCGGTCCCTTAAAACGGGGGTTCTGTTACGTGTTCGACGGTAACCTGCTGTCGTTGTGTACCTTCGGGACAGGTGAATCGCCAGGTCGGCCTGATGAGAAATGAAGCTGTACTGGCGCGTTCCTAGAAGAATATCCATACATGATTAACGCACGAACTAAAGAAAAGGGAGCATACTACTCACTAGCTCGAGCTGGTCAGAAACAGCGAGCCTCGAGGACCTTCAGACTCGACATGCCAGAGCGAGGGCGGAGCCCGACAGAGCCTGTAGGACTATCGACTGTAGCCATCTTGGACGGTTGGAGCGCTGACGAGATAACCGTTAATAGCTGAACCAACCACCTGCCCCCGTGTACCTGTTCCTCCAACTCTTTGATGGATGATCAGCAGCAAGGTCTGCACGATTGGACCCACGCTGCGGCTTCCACTTCACGGCGCTCATATGTAGCAGTATCTCTTGCAAATAAAGCGTCAAAGTGAGTGAACGATACTTGAGTTGGGCGTGAAATGTCGGTAGCATTGTCGTGTGTGCAAGGAGAGATTCACCGGGTGGTGGCCGGGCCCTGGTGAAGTTATCTATGTACTTCAGATCTAGGAACTTTCAATCAACGCATGAAGGAGTCGACGCACTGCGTTTTCATGTATGGAATCAGACTGGGTTCTACGATTATCGCGAGTGTGTTTGAGTAATATTTCAGAAATACCCAGCTGTGCCTGCCAGCCGTTTAAGGAAATCAGGCGCGAGAAACCTCCCATCAGCAAATGATGCGACGGCCACTCGCCTTTCCTGCGGACACATTGTCCTCCTCTACAAAAAGTGGAAGTGGATCCACAGCTAGGTACCGTGGAGGAGATAAGCAGATCAGCTCTTTGCCACGAGCGAATCATCTTCGAGGACAACATCCTCACCGTCCCCCCCTTGGGCAACTACGGCCAAGCAATCCAGCTCAGAACCAAAACCCGATCGCTCAAGCACTACGCTAACTACCAAAGGCTCTGACACAAAGCCGTCGTTATCACTCGGCACCCTCCCCAACTCGCTCGAACCAACCCAACTCTGCGCCAACTCATCTAACCTTCAACCTACATATGCTGCACATGCCCAAGCCGTACCAAGTCGCGCCGACTCCAGAGTTTAGACGACAAACGATGACTGTTTTGAGTCCACGGTTCTGGATACAGGGACTGGGATTGCCAAGGGCAAGTTGTCGATGATTTTGATCGACGACGAGTGCGTACATTTACCTCCCATCACATTTCTGATATTGATATTGACGTGTTACTTGTACAGAGATACGGAGGCACAGGCCTTGGTCTGTCTATCCCGAAATGCCTCGCCAGGCTCGATGCAAGATGAATTGTGAGTCGAATACGAACAACAAAACGGCCTAAGCTCTCTTCCATTGCTTCACTAATCTCGCGTTCAACGATGGAAGCTATGCTTGCTAATATGGCGCCGTTCTGCAAGGGGTGATTTCGTTTGTGGATATGTTGAGGGAGACAACGAATGTGGTTGGGGTGATGAGGCCGCATTTGGGGCATTCGGCTAGTAAATTTGCAAATGAAGACAAGGACTCGCAAGTGGATACAAAAGTGGTTGGTACGTTGAGTACGGTGAGTGTCCTCGTGCTCTCTCGTGATGTATTGGTGTTGATGTTGTGACATAGACGGAGAGAGTGTGTGAGTTCGGTTATCTGAAGTACATACCAACTGTGCAGCCTGCACCAGGCACCATTCCCTGAGACACATTGTCCTCCTCTTGTCCGTCTACGAACTCGGAACCAAATCAGCCCCAGTGCCGATTTGGCATGAGCCGAAAACGCAGCAGACGGATGTGATTATACCACCTATCATTGCGCTAGGAGAAGACTGTTGGATGCAGAAGAAGATGCAAGGAACGAGCATGCGAAATACGAGCCGGACGCACGTCTTGTTTCTGGGCTGTCCTGCCCCTGGATGCGGATGCTCTCCCGAGGGCGGGCTATTTTCCGAGACTCAATGAACATGGGAGTACGGAGGGGAGGGAGAGAGAAGAGGGTAAAAGAGGGAAGAGTATTAGCCTGCGATCCGTTTGTTGTGGACCAGATTTTACGCTGTTGGGTCCTGTCGAGGATATTAGTTGTTTGGACGAACTCATATACGGCTCCCCGCCATCGACCAATTTGTCTTCCGGGACGACAGCCTCAGGCCTCGCCTCGGACTTTACAGACAAAAAATCAAGCTCGAATCCAAATCAGGTCGCTCAAGCAGTACGTCAACGGCCAACGGCTCTAACACACACCCGTCGCTATCACTCAACACCCTCCCCAAATCGCTCAAAACGACAAACCAATTCTATGCCAGGCCGCCCAACCTTCAGCCTATACATGCTGCGCATACTCAAATCGTGTCAAATAACGTCAACTCGAGAGTTTGGATGACCAGATGTCGACTGTCGAGTTTGCGGGTGTGGATGCAGGGATTGCGATTGCGAATGACAACCCGACGTTCCATCGGCTTGATGGGTCGATGACGAGAGTACGTTCATCTATTCCTCACACCGCGTTCCTCATACTGATACTTATGTTACTTGTACAGGAATACGGAGGCAAAGGCCTGGTCTGTTTAATTCGAGATGCCTTGTCGAACTTGCTTGGCATTCTACGATGGGAGCCGCACTTGCCAAGGTGGTACTGCCCTCGAAGACGACGATTTTGTTCGTGGATACGTTGAAGAAACTGGCGGCGAAGATCTTGGAGAAGTATGGCCATACGGCAGAGATCGCGGAGAACGGGAGCTTGGCTGTGAATTTGTACAAAGTGCAGTTGCGGCAGGGAAAGCCGTTTGATATCACTCTCGTGAGTTCCTATCCCGAGGTTGGTGGTTGGTGCGAGTAGGCGCTGATGACATGTGATGGTATGACTTTAGATGGATGCGTCGATACCGCTCGTGTGTGATATAGAGGCTACAGTCTTGATCGGGTCGTTCGAGATACATAAAGGTATCTCGCTCATTTCGATCATTGCGCTTACTGTGCATGCTATGATTGGTGATCGGGAGAGGTGTTTGTAGTCTGGTAATGATGGTCATACCACGAGTGCGTGCCATCTCATTTGGTATTGTGGTTTGGGCTGATACGTTACCATAGAACCACTGAGACGAGGAGGTCTGCTGAATGCGACTAACAAGCTTCCTGAAGAACGCGGAACGGGCAAGAGACTCGTCGTCGCCATGTGACAAGACCCTGCTTCGCATACGTTTGGTTTCTTGGTTTTATCTGGTAATCGCGAACGCTGGAGGAAGGTTCCTAGAAACGGAGGGACATGTGGCAAGGACTGAGTGGAGTAAAGGGAATCCCTGATGAATTGGATAGGATTGTCCAGTGTGCTTAAAATAACCTTTCAAGCCGCTGATTCTGAGGCACCGAGGCTGGATGATCTTGACCCAGTTTGTGATAAGTGTGAGAAACTGATCATCAGGGTCTTCCTTCTCGAAGTGGTCATTTCACCCACTCACAGCGCACACAACACACACACACCTAGTCATTCCCGCTTCAGTTCCCCACGAACAACAGAAACCACTACGTTGCACCCACACTGCCATCAGCCATGGCGCACGCCGCAGATCCAGTCCTACATGATGGGGACCCTTTCCACCGACACATCGTCCTCCTCTTATCTGTCTACGAACCTAAATCAGCCCCAGTACCAGTTTGGCATGGGCCGAGAACGCGACAGACAGATGCGATTATACAAGGTATTGTTGCTCTAGGGAGGAGATTATGGAATGCGGAAGAGGAGGTGAGGAGGTGTCATAATGATCTTGCGAAATATGAGCCAGATGCGCATGTTTCGTTTCCTGCGGCTGTTCCGCCGTTGGATGCGGATTTTCTGTTGAAATTGAATCAACATGCAAGTGTGGAGGTGATGGAGGAGACGAGGGCGAAGGAGAGGGAGAGGGAGAAAGGGGAGAGTGAAGGAGGGAAGAGTATAAATGAGCTGTTTGTCGTGGATCATACCTTAACGCCGTCGGCTCCTGTGAAGGAGGACAGCAGTTCGGATGGACTCAAGAATGATTCTTCATCAGCGAGTTGGTCGTCGTCTTCAGGGCCAACATCCTCATTCACATTCTTATCGCCGTCCTCTTCCTTCGCACATGCCGCCGTCGAATCAGGCACATCGGAACCAGGCACGTCGGCTGTGGAAGAGCTGAAGCTCTTGAAAGCTCAAGTATCAGATGTTGCGAGGGTGTGTAATGCCGTAGCGAGAGGTGATTTGAGCCAGAAGATTACTGTACCAGTGCAGGGAGTGGTGATGGTGCAGCTGAAGGATGTGGTTAACACGATGGTGGATAGACTTGGACAGTTCGCGAAAGAGGTGACGAGGGTCAGTCATGAAGTCGGGACGGAGGGAAGATTGGGTGGACAGGCGCTGGTGTTGGATGCTGAGGGCACTTGGAGAGAGTTGACGGATGCTGTGAACAAAATGGCGGCGAAGTTGGCGTGGCAGGTATGAGACTGAGTTCTTGTCGCAACATCTCTGGCTGATGCTCCGTGTAGGTACGGTCTATCTCCCTCGTCACAAAAGCAGTTGCGTTGGGCGATCTGTCTAAAAAAATTGAAGTCGATGCACGGGGCGACATTCTGGATATGAAAAACACGGTAAATGGAATGGTCGTCAGGTGTGTGCTTTTGATACCCTTTTTTCTCTCCACCCATTCGTTCTAAGTCTGTTTTATTAATACACTCACGCCTCCCCTCTGCGGAGGCCATTCTCATCCCACCACCTTACCTACCGACCTTCCTTTTTCCTTTCGGCTTTCCTATTCTTTCCGCTTTCGAGATTTGACCTCGGATGGGTGTAACCCCCTTCTTCGGGCTGTACGCGGGGATATGCTTGTCGGTCTTTTGGGGTGCAGCTGGATGGACGAACTGCGGGTTCGCTTGTTCTCCGATCCTCTGCTCTGCCTCTAGTTGTTCATCTTTATCTGTTCATTCGTTTTATCCTATTCTTTTCCCTCTGGTGTCGTGATAGTGGTGCTTCATATCGTCCGTGTTTGCTTTCTGTCCTTCTCTCAACCTCTCATTTTTGGTTTTCATTCCATCTTCGCACCCTTGAACTCTAAACTGACACAACCCTCCCTTTCTTCCCCCTTCCCCCTCCGCTATATACGCATATACGTATGCTACCTCATTTAGGCTACGTGCGCTAGTAGCAGAAGTCATACGTGTCACACTCGAAGTCGGATCTCAAGGAAAACTAGGAGGACAAGCATACGTGCCTGATGTAGAAGGGGATTGGCTCGAGTTGGTTACAAATGTGCGTTAACTGCTGTTCCTGTTATGATGTTACTGATGGTGGATGATGGCTAGGTCAATCGAGTGTGTTCGAGTTTTACAGACCAAGTGCGGTCTATTGCAGTGGTTACAACTGCTGCTGCCAGTGGTGACCCAGAAGGTCGAGATTCAGGTGGAGGGTGAATTGTCGAGTTTGAAGGGTGCGTTGTCATCACCTCTGTCGTTATTTGGTTCTTACTTGACATGCAGTACTGTCAATTCGATGGTGGATCAGCTGAGCGTGTTTGCATTCGAGGTGGCGAGGGTGGCTTTGGAAGTCGGGACAGATGGTATTTTGGGTGGTCTGGGTGCACAAGGTAAACAAGTCAATGTCGATGTAGAGGGTAAGATGTTGGATCTCAAATTGACGGTGAATAGTATGTTGGGCAGTTGATTACACTGGTGATGAGCTTGGAGGTCGGCACAGATGGAATTTTGGGTGGACGGGCGTTGTGCTAAGGAGCTAGCACGCTGTGTTTCCAGAGAGAGGAATTGGACCGGGATGTATTACTATTTGGATAGTGGGTGTGGATATTTGAGTAGAAATCGTAGTCAAACTGATCATCGGCTTTTTGGACCTGAGGCCTGAAGTTTGCCTTCCTTATTCCACTCACAATGGTCACTCATTCCTTTAATTGGACTACAGCCTGTTTCTACACCGTCAGTCCCTGTCCGCGATTTTCATTCCCACATGACGTGCGACACATCGTCCTCTTCCCATCCGTCCACGAACTCGGAACCAAATCTGCTCCAGTTCCAGTTTTTATGCGCCCTATCATTGTAGTAAGTGGAAGTTTGTAGAATGCGGAAGAGGATGCGAGGAACAAGAATAAGCGCCAGATGCACATCTGTTGTTTTCTGCGGCTGTCCGCCTCTGGACAGTGGATGCGTACTCTCTATCGAGGGCGGGGTCTTTTCCGAGAGTGAATGAGCATGGGAGTGCGGAGGCGGGGAGAGAAGAGCGCGAAGGAGGGAAGAGTATTAATGATTTGTTTGTCGTGGATCAGAATTTTACGCTGTTGGGTCCCGTGGAGACGATTAGCAGTCTGGATGGACTGAAGAATGGCTCTTCGCCATTGCGAAAATCATCTTCTGCTATTGGGGCCCCATCATCCTTCTCCTCAGGCTCTACAGACAAACAATCGAGCTTGAATCTAAATCAGGTCGCTCAAGCATAGCACCAACGACCAACGGTTCTAACATAAAGCCGTCGTTATCACTCAGCACTCTCCCAGATTCGCTCAGAATAAACCAATTCTATGCCAGGTTGCCCAACCTTCGGCCCACACGTGCTGCGTATGTTCGAATCGTAGCAAGTAACGTCAACTCGAGAGTTTGGATGACCAGATGTTGACTGTCGAGTTTGCGGGGTATGGATACAAGGATTGCGATTGCGAATGTCGAGCCGACGTTCCATCAGGCTGATGGGTCGACGACGAGAGTATGTCCGTGTACTATCCCCGTATCGCGTTCCTGGTGCCAATGCTGATGTTGCTTGTGCGGGAATACTGAAGCAAATCTGTTTATTTCGAAATGCCTCGTCGCACTTATGAAAGGTAACATGTGGGTCGAAATGAAGTACAAAAAGGATCCGACTTGTCTACCATTTCTTTGGCATTCCCCAATGGGAGCTACACTTGCCAAGGTGGTGCCGTTTTCGGAGGGGACGGTTTTGTTTTTAGATACGTTGAGGGATATCACCAGTGCTGTTGGGTTGATGAGCCTGAGGCCGTATTTGAGGTATTCGGTTAGTGAGGTCGTGGATGAGAACAAGTGCCCGTACGTGGATACGGAGGTAGTTTGTACGTAGAGTACGGTGAGTGTCTTCATACTTTCTGGTGACGGGTTGGTGTTGATGCTGTGGCATAGACGGAAAGTACGCGCAAGCTGGAGCATTTGATATATATATGAATTGTGCGGCCTGCGCCGAAGGTGCCTCGCTTGAACTGTATGTTCCCAGTTACCCCTACTTGTTCAGAGATTCAACGCCTGCATTATTCTAGTCAAGTGGCATCTCGACACCAGTATCCCATCACAAGCCATAGGTCCACCCTCCTCCCAAGATCTTGCTTCCACACTCATCGCTGCACTCGAATTCAACGCTCTCGCCCATCTTCGCACTTAACAATGTCACGTTTGATATTCTTCTCGCGGAGGATAACCTTGTCAATCAGAAACTTGCGGTGAAGATTTTGCAAATTTACATGAGGAAGGATGGAGACTGGGAATCGCGCATACTTTACTGTTGACATTCCAAAGGTACCTGCACCACAAGATCCCTGTTCCCAGCATGCCTGTGTTGCGGCTACGTGTATGCCTTCGTGGCATGCAAATGTCGAGAGAAAAATGATGATAAGCTTATATTCAAGACCCATCGCCCAAGAGTTGAGATTATTTTTATTTGCTAGCCAGGACAAAATGGCCAGTTAATGTTAAGATAGAACGGTCCGTAGTTGTTCAGATCGAGAGGTTTCAAAAGATCTGGACAGATCAATTGCGGATGGTGGTCTCTCGAGGATTTTCGGCTAATCACCTTGCTTGTCAAGGTCACCCTCGCTAAGAATAACGTGTCAATCGCAAATATGTACAAACTACGAGCCTAGTTTGCAACATACGAATTCGCCAAGACCGTGTCAATCGCAAACATGAACAAACGACTCCTGTTCGAGCCCGGTTCGAATCCCGCTGTGCTTCGACACGGATGGATTTTTCCATCCCATCCTCTCTTACCTTTACTATACCGGTCATGCTGCTCTCTGTCTACAATTTCGAAAGCTGCATGTCAAGCTTAAGTCAAGGGCAATCCGCACTTTCCCTGAGAGTCCTAGGAGTCCAATTTGGCTCAAGCTGTGCATGTACGGCGCGCCTCTGATTTATTTAAACCACCTCTCGACCACCTGCGAATGTTTGCCACCCTGTTGAAGTCGTTCTGTACCGTACTGCCTCATAATTAAACAAAAAAAATTGACACCGGACAATCATCCTTCTGGATATAGTCACTCGCAAAGGCTAGTAGAATACTAGTACATACTTGAAAAGCGCACAGACAAAAGATTATCCTAAGACTAAATATTGGCAATTAATGAGTACTGAGTCGAGACATCTTTGAACCTTGCATCCGGTACTAGCAGACAGAATTCGTTCGTGCATCAGTAAAATCCTGAACAGTTCATTTACTTCTGGGAGAGTATGCAGCTACTTGAGTAGATACATTGAAGATATTGTTGAATCATGTGCGCGTTTACACGCTGCTACGTTCGTGTTCACTCTCAATTATGACCTATGCATTCTATTATTAGATACCACTATGTTCACGCACCGATACTTCGTGCGGACCTTACATGTTTTACTATACGTTTTACCTGTACCCTATACCACCTCGAAACGATGGTGTAATACCCTCTTTATAGTAGAATTATTCGAACTCTTTAGTATAAATACCTTGTATTTTCTTCGTTATTCTACAGTCAATTCTATCTACTCAGTCGCAACTACTACCTCAAACTTACTCCCATAACAGACTAACTGCCTAGTAAAGTGAGTACTGACCTCGTCGTCTACCTTCACCGCTACGCTCCCCGTTGCTGCTTCGACAGGTTATGGGCCCCGATCGCCAGCTCAATATCGCACTAGCCGACTAGCTCGCTGTGCTTGATGTCTGAGAAGGACTAGATCGACCTGTTATGGGAAGGCCGCTTTCCAAGCGCCACCGCTGTACCTTGTGAAGGGCCCAGCATCCCTTCTCATTTCTGTGTCTTACCCTAGCCCTTAGGCGATTTGGGTTCGAAACCTTGCTCGATTAGCGCATCACTGCTGCTTCTAACGAACAACGTTGACTGACGACTTCTTTTTAGAATGTCTTCTATCAACAATGGAGCTTCTCGCATTCCCGTCCTTCAAGGCCCCCAGAACTACCAGTTTTGGTCCATGAGGATGCAGGGATATCTTTCGATGATCACGACCCCTGGAACTCCCTATACGGGATGGACTGTCACCACCGGCCTAGTATCCGCACTTCCTGCTGTCATTGCTCCGGCAATTGACGAAAGCGGAAATGTCACAAATGCTGAAGAAGCTGCAACTTCCCTTGCGCTTCGACAGGAGGAAGAACGCCGAAGGAACTTCCTAGAGCAATCTGCGATTGGCCTGCTGATCCAAGCGGTCCCAGATTCCATGCTCCACTTAATAGTCCAAGGAGACCCCAGTGCCACTTGGGATGGTCTCCAACGCCTTTACGGCGTCCAAGGTCCTGCATCTGTATATGGCGACTTCGTCCGCGCCGTCTCCTGGTCTCTCCCCGGAAACATGGATCCGGCTCAGTCCATCGCTGAGCTTGAATCTCTCTTCACTCGGATCGAAGGCGCGACCGCGCGACTTCCCGAGGTGATCCGTGCCATGATTTTGCTACGCGCTGTCCCGCAAGGGATGGAAACCTTAGCGCAGTCTATCCTTGCGAATCAAACGCAAATGTCCCAACTTACATGGGATCTGGTCCGTAGCGCCATCCAGGCTGCTTGGTCCCAGAAGATGACTGCTTCCGCTTCTCGCGCCGGCCGCTCCAACGGCCAATGGCAGCAGAACCGGAACCCCGGCAATCAACAACGTCAGGGGCAAGGACAACAACAGCAAGGGCCGTTTCGATCACAGCCCCAGCAGCAGCAGCAGCAACAGCAGCCTCCTAATCAAGGCGCTGGCCAGAAGCCTGGTAACCCCCAGACTGGCAATCCCGGCGGAGATGGCAAGAAAGGAAAACGCGGTAAGAGAGGAGGCAAAAAGGGTAAGGGCGCTGCTAATGAAGCTGCGACCGATGCCGACGCCACCAACACCTCCGGAGTCACCAACGTCGCTCCTCAATATGGCGCTTCCAGTGCCATCGGTTTCGCTGCCCCCGCTATCGCTAACCGTCCTCTCCTCGCGAACCGGATCGCCTCGCTGGCAGAACCGGTTAACGCAAGCCCTTCGTCATCCACACGCCACCTTGTTGCAGAAGCGCGAAAGAATACACCGCGGCTTCAGGAGCGAATCTCCGAATCTCCTCAGTCCGAGGGATATCGTCGCAGAAGCTCGAAAGCTACCAAGGATAAGGTGTTGAAGATCTGGGATGAAAGGCTCGCCGACCTCGCGGTCGAAGCCGAAACGACGGGTTCCATCATTGAGGAAATTCCTTACTATGGAGGAGATATGGACGAATGCCCACCGTCGCCGAGAATGACACCTCCGGCTGATCCGATGCTCGAATCCGACTCCGAGGGGGAGGATTCTGACGGGTGGACTTCTGGGTTGTGGACAACGCAAGTCTTTTCTTCTATCTCTGATTGGATTAACACTGATACGGTGATGCCACAGCACGACCGAGAAGGGGCCTGTCGCCTCGCTCGAGCCTGCTCCCATGTGAGCGCTCCTGGCCACGCTGAACATTTTCGCGGACTAGTTACGTCGTCTCCGGCTCCTGTATATACTTGCTTTGTATCGCGCACTATTTCGGTCGCCCCTGTGGGGCTTTTATTAAATTGTGATTTGACCTCCGTGCCGCGCTGTGTAAACCTTTCTAAGTGTGAAAAAGCTCTATGTTGCCACTGTAAGGGAAAGAAAGCGCCTTCACGGACTGCTTCTTGGATTCTTGATTCGGGTGCTTCCGCACATTTCACACCCTATTTGGACGATTTTTCTACAATCGAAATGGGGAAATATGGTGAAATTCAGACAGCTAACAAAAACGCTCCCCTATTCATTTCGGGTCGAGGCACTGTCTTGATCGAACACGAGATCCATGATAACGGAAAAACGATCACTGCGACGACTTCATTGTCTCCTGTGTTCTATGTAAAGGGTATGCACGATCGCCTCATGTCTGCCGGTCAACTCCTGGAATCCGGGTTGCGCAGCGAGGCCGATAAACATGGTACTATCTTTCGGGATGAGTCAGGCAATGCTGTTTTGTCAGCGGCTCCTCGCTCTGAGTCGCAGCCTACGCTACAAACGGTAAGATGTCGAATTGTACATTCGAATGCTTCGAGCCATGTCGCTCAGCATCCTGACTATAACATCTGGCATCAACGTTTAGGACATCCGTCTAATCGCGTGTTGAGCAAAACTACCGACTCCACGCTGAATGGACCTCAGGTTTCAATTCCCGATCATTCGCGCCCTTGTCCAGGCTGCATGAAAGGGAAGATGCACCAGAAACCCTTTAACGATAACCCAATTCGGGCAAAAGAAGCCTTTGAGCACGTTCACAGTGATCTTTTTGAGCTCCCCATCATATCTTATCACAAGTACAAATGGGTCATGACCTTATTGGACGATTACTCCTCATTTGCCCACGTGGTGCTTCTGCGATCAAAAGCTGAAGCAGCTCCCCGCATGGTTGAGCTTCTAACTTACGTTCAAAACCAATTTGGCAAATCGATTCGTCGATTCACATCCGATCGAGGAGGAGAATTCGTAGCAGGTACCCTGCAAGATTATCTTAGGGTGAAAGGGATTGAGTTCACACCAAGTGCGCCCCGCATCCATCAACAGAACGGGCGAGCAGAAAGATTGAATCGAACACTGCATGAGAAGGCACAAGCCATGCGACTTCACGCGTGTCTTCCAGATTCATGGTGGGATTTCGCGATTAACACCGCAACCCACATCTACAATCGCACATCAATGAACCGCATCCAGTGGAAAACTCCGTTTGAGTTAGTACATGGACATAAACCTGACATCAATCACCTACGAGTATTCGGTTGTGCCGCATATGTGTTCCTTCCGGACGAAATGCGCCCGAATAAATTATCTGCGAAATCTGAACTGATGATCTTCGTTGGATATGATCGGGAGAAGAATTATATCTTTCTCCGCCATACTCGAGGGAACGCTGAGTTTATCTCGCCGACTGTCATCTTTGATGAAAAGATGTTCCCAAAATGTCCAGACCAAAAACCCGCGGTTTACCCCGAGCCGCCTCGCGCTGAGATTCCTCCAATCTCGACTATTCCGAATGTTCCAAATATAGACCATCCGCCTACACCTCGAGGAGGAGAGCCGCCTCGTGCGCCTTCACCTCGTGCTCCTCCACGCCCTAAAACACCTTCACCTCCTAGATCGCCAAGCCCACCTCTTTCTTACGCTGATCCTGACGATCGCGATCCAAAAGAAGAGGAAGAAGAAGTCAAGTTACCTCCTTCTCCGGGACCTTCGCGAAAGGAACCTGGTCCACGTAAACGTGCTCGGTCTCCCACTCCACCCGAGGTACCGCCACCGCGACCTTCGGTCCAAGATGACCTTGATGCACTAGAACGGCTCGACCGCTGGGTCACTGAACGTGAAAACCGCCGTCCTAGGCGAAATGTTCAACCTCCGAACAGACCAGGAAACGTGTATGGTGATAGGAGCGACCCTCTTGATGTCATCCGACGATATAGGGAACTCAATCCTAACTTACCGCGCAATCGTGCCCAATATCGACCTATTCCTGGAGCAATTTCCGATGAGGAAGCTCGGAATAGATTACGAAATTGGAATATCCCTCACCCGGATAGTAGTATCGACACTAAACCGTCATCTACCGATTTTGCGAAGTTCGTGAAGGAAGGGGGGGTAAAATTAGTCGATTTCCTTCTCGCACAACGCGCCAACGGGCCAGTTCCCGAACAGTTTCGAGATATCGCGAATTTAGACGCTGATTCTCAAACCAAATGGCAAAAAGCGATGCTTGAGGAATTAGACGCGCTTCACAAGCGAGGTGTATACGAGCTCGTTGATCTCCCAAAAGGAAGGAGAGCCATTAAAAATAGATGGGTTTATAACATCAAGTCCGATAATCGATATCGCTCTCGCCTTGTTGCGAAAGGGTTCTCCCAGATCGAGGGAATCGACTTCGATGAACTCTTTTCTCCAGTTGTCCGATATGAGACCGCGCACCTACTTCTTGGCATTGCAGCACTTGAGGACTTTGACCTTCACTCTGTTGACGTCAAAACAGCCTATTTATATGGCGATCTGGATGAAGAAATCTATATGGAACAGCCAGAAGGATTCCGACTTCCTGGCCATGAGAAGAAAGTCTGGAGATTACGCAAAGCGATCTACGGTCTGAAACAAGCTGGCTTATCCTGGTGGAGAGCACTCACTTCATCGATGCTGAAACTTGGATTCAAGCGCTGTAAGTCCGACGCTGGCGTTTATCATTATACACATCCCAAGACCGGCGAGCGTGTCTTTGCGGTCGTTTATGTGGATGATGTCTTCTTTATGGGTAAAAAGAATTCCCTGCTCCTCTCCGAGTTGAAGCAAAAATTCATGAAAACTTGGGAATGTCGTGACCAAGGTGAACTTTCTGAGTTCCTAGGCATGAACATATCACGCGATCGAAAAGAGAGAAAACTCTATATAGATCAAGTGAAATACCTCGATAAGGTTCTTGAGAAGTTTGATATCCCCAAAGGCGCGAAATTCACACCGCTGCCATCAGGATTCGTTTTCGAACCCTATGTCGATAAGGTAGATCCTAAGTTTAGGACTCGTTACCAACAGTTAGTCGGATCGCTGATGTATCTTATGATCGGATCGAGACCTGACATATCCTTTGCGGTTGTCAAACTCTCCCAGCAATCTGCCGCCCCTTCTAATGCGCACTTCCGGGCTGGACTCCATGTGCTGCAATATTTGCGATCAACGCGCAATTATCGACTCGTTTTTGATGGAGCTTCTAACCAGGCCGTCATCGCTTGTTCCGATAGTGATTGGGCGCAAGACGGACAGTCTCGACGATCTGTCATGGGTAATTTTGTTACAATAGCGCGTGGACCTGTAAGCTGGCTTAGCCGCAAGCAGAAAACTGTCGCTTTGTCATCTACTGAAGCTGAGTATATGGCGTTATCTGATTGCAGCCACCAGCTAATGTGGATTCGACAACTTCTCGAAGAGATAGGTTTTAAAATTCCTGCTCCGATTCTCTATGGTGATAATATCGGATCTATCTTCTGGAGTGAGAACCCTGTTCAAGAAAAACGCTCGAAGCATATTGATATACGATACCACTATATCCGAGATATCGTTGAAGAAGGTTCCGTTGAGTTGGAATTTATCGAGGGCTCAAACAACCCTGCCGATATTCTGACAAAAAACCTCGGTTCAATTCTCTTCAATAAATTTGTTTATTCACTGGGTATCGAATTCCTTTAGCGCTTTTATAGCCGCTTAAATGAAGCGCTCTCATAGCCGCTCAATTATGCATCTCCCGCCATTTCGAGTGAGGAGGAGTGTTGAATCATGTGCGCGTTTACACGCTGCTACGTTCGTGTTCACTCTCAATTATGACCTATGCATTCTATTATTAGATACCACTATGTTCACGCACCGATACTTCGTGCGGACCTTACATGTTTTACTATACGTTTTACCTGTACCCTATACCACCTCGAAACGATGGTGTAATACCCTCTTTATAGTAGAATTATTCGAACTCTTTAGTATAAATACCTTGTATTTTCTTCGTTATTCTACAGTCAATTCTATCTACTCAGTCGCAACTACTACCTCAAACTTACTCCCATAACAGACTAACTGCCTAGTAAAGTGAGTACTGACCTCGTCGTCTACCTTCACCGCTACGCTCCCCGTTGCTGCTTCGACAGATATATGCTAATTCTGGGTGACACTGCCGAAGAGCCGATAAAGGGCCAAGCAAGGTCAATGCCGTGGCTCGCCCACGGCCTCTAGTAGGTATATTGGAGTAAAAACACAGACGTCTGTAGTTTATGGACATGTCACGCCGTGGTGAACATTGTTGCGTCACAGCACCAATACTACGATACAGCTTTCGCAGCAGTCGACCCTAACCAGTGTGCATCTTCTGGTCACCAGCCATACTCCTCTGCCTGTGCTATGAAGAAATTCGTTGAAGACTTTATACCTAGCAAATGGCGCAATGTAAATATGTTATTCATATCACTTGTCCAATGGCTCATCTCGATTGATTAATTTCGATAGCGCAACAAACCATTGCAAAGAAATGGCCCACGGGGCCATACTGATATCCGAACTCATGGGACGGACGAATCCGATGGCATCTCTCGTTTACCTACAGACGGACACGACGGGTCCTCGCGAACGACTGATCCAAGTCCCCTAGCGATAGCAATTCATGAACCATCTCATACCAGTCCTACTCCTGCTCTGAACTATCAGGCCCCCAAAAGTGCCTCTCACAGGGTACTACCAATCTTTCAGTCGTCAAGCATGTCCTCGTCTATAAACTCTGTACAAATATCTGTCACTCGCGATCGATCATCTACTCCAAGTGTTGTACTGGAACCCAACAACATCTCACAAATTTTCGTTGACCAGGAGCAAACTCCCAGTACTGGGTCAGCGCCACGACATAGTCCAATGCAGTTGTCCTTGCCAACTTCAATACTAGCTTCGCAGTTTCACGATGATGAGACCACTGCTTCCCAAACAGGCGGCAAGCGAGTTCATGGTGCGACAAACGTGTATCCCTGTCAGTTCATCATTTGACAATTTCGCAACTGCTCAGGTTTCTTCGCCAACGCTCACTACGTAAACATGTATAATCCAGTTATGCAGGATTTCAGTAATCAGACCGCGAACCCATGTGAGTAGATGTATGATCTTGTCGTCTGAAGCCACTCACCTCGTTCATTCTTAGTTATGGAGAACCTCGCCAAGCATACAATGCCAGGAGCAGCTTATGATTCCTCTGCACGCTTTCCACCCCCTCGATGCCATGCCGGCACCCGGCTCGAGACAGTAGAACAGGCACGCAACTTCTTTAATGCCTCCGGATGTAAGAAGCGGCTTCTATGGATTGTTGGTCCTGCCGGTGTCGGGAAGTCGGCGATTATGCAGACCATTGCTGAAACCTCTCCAAATCTTGGCGCGTCCTTCTTCTTTACTGCCAACGTCCACGACGACCCCTCCAAGCTTTTCGTGACGCTCGCATATCAAATATCCGTTCACCACTCAGCCTATCGTGAGATTCTGCAAGCGCAACTCACCCTTGACCCTACACTACTGGAGAAGGCCACTACTGTACAGTTCGAGGCTTTATTTATTAACCCGTTCGCAATCTCGATGATACACGGAACGTCTGCCCCCCTCCTTATCCTTGTTGATGGGCTCGACGAGTGTGCTGGGTCTGGGGCCCAGCGCCAAATCCTTGAACTCGTTTCGGGTTTCACTACCCGTTATCCCTCTGTGCCGCTTCTCTGGATCATCGCCAGTCGACCAGAGCCCCATATCACATTATTCTTTGACCGTTTAATGGGCGCAGCTGTATATGATAAGCTCGAACTCAGCTATGACTCCACAGAGAGTCGTCGGGATGTCGAGCGCTTTCTTCGTGATCGATTGTCGAAAATCCGGGACGAATACCCCCAGGGGCTTTCGCACCTTCCACAATGGCCGCTGGAGAGCCAAGTATTACCATTGCTAGCTGCAGCAGATGGGATGTTTGCGTACGCTGAGGCTGTCAGTTGCTTTATTGAAGACTCGAACATTGCAGACCCTGTGTCTCAGCTCGAAACTGTACTCGATATCATCAATCACACATCGGCCGCTGCCATTGGGGGGCAGAGCTCCCCCATGGCTCAGCTCTATGCGCTTTATGACCGCATACTTTCTCGCATCCCTTCACATATCCTTCCGATCACTAAACATATTTTGATGGGTACTGGGGTTACAGGATGTTCCAACTACTGGAGTACATTGGGACAAGCATGCCAACGACTTGGTCTAACAGCATCAAAAGCCTACAGTGCTCTCCATCACCTTCATGCAGTCCTTGTCATCCCTGCACCAGAAGCTTCCTTTGGCAAATATGGGTGTGTTAAAGCTCGCCACAAGTCTTTTGTGGATTTTATCTCTTCTCGATTCCCTGATCTCATAGGGGAGAATTGGGACAAGTTGCGCTTCTCTTGTTATCTTCGAATTTTGAAAGATACCCGTATTGGCGGTGCAGTTTTACCATAATTTCCTGATCGAAAATGAAGTCACTGACTACTGGACTATCAGGAAAACTTGGCAATCATCCATATCAGCATATTATCCTGCACTGGCCAAATCCTGGAGAGCTGGTTCAAGATCAGCAAGCGTGGATGTACTCTGAGGCTTCGGAGTATTTAAGTCGATCTGGGCTACTCAAATCACACCTTCTATCCGGAGATCCTGGTGTACTGCATGCATTGCGTACAATGTCCATTGGACCTGCTCAGGGGGGGCGTTTCGGGCTCTCGGGGAGTAATGCATATCTCTGGATTTTTGTAAGTTTTTCTTCCAGATTGCCAGGTTTCGAACAGTTATCAGACACACATACAGGATGATCGTTCTCTCTCTCCTATCCTCAGGAAACAGGGGCTTCTACAAGATTGGAAAATCGGCTCTCTTGATCTTGATCGTGTCAACACTGACTACGGCCTTCATACCATCTGTGAGTCAGGCGAAGTGATGTATAATTCACAAAGGGTGCGGGAATGGGGATCAAGGGACAGAGTGAGAACTCTGATTTCATATTTGATTTTGTTATTAACATGATTTAACCAGCCTAGCCATGACATATCCTACGGCAAGTCTGATGGAGATGGCGAGCGTTATAGAATACAGCGAATTGGGCCATGCAGGTGTCAATGTACTCGAGTGGTTTGGGATCATCTGGAGTACGCTCAGGTGCACTCTCCAGAGAGATTAGCCATGGCCTACATTCCTGCTCATAGGCGAGGAATTGTTGTTTGTGACCTTCCCGACCGAAAGTACGGGGATATGAAATGGAGATACATTATTCCTTATATTTTCCCTCCTGATATGTAATTAGCGGCTTTGACATGTTTTAGTTTTCGATGCGTCGATACCCTTCTCTGGCAATTGTAATACCATCACTCGTGGATCTAAACAGAAGACACTGCATTGTTACTGTGATGAGGCAATTGACTTATGCTCAGTAAGCGATTTACACCAAACGATCACAAGAATCAATTTACTTGAGTAACATAGGTAGTTCAATGTTCAGGTCGGACAACCTCGTACTCATGTCAATAATTCCCTACTTTGTTGCCAGGCTGCTCGCGCCCGACTCGTTCACAATCTGCGACATACTATCGAAGCAATAGTCGTTCCGTCTCATCATGGTAGTGAATCACGGTAGTCCTTCCTTGGGAAAATCGCACACTAGTTTTGATGAAGCTACACAATCTCAGGAAGAGCGTGGATAAAGGTGCAGGTATCACTCACTGCACCGAGCCGACTCCGACAGTTGCAAGATTCCAGCGCGAAAGTGCAGGCGCATCACCAAGCCCACTCGTGCATTAAGCATTGCATTTCTTCCGGCCTCCGTGAGAAGCACCATTGAAGAGGAGAAAGGCCTTGACGATCAACATCTCAGCGTGTGGCCGGAGTTGACTCAAGAAAAACCTGAAGCCCGTTCTCGAACATTTCGGGGCCTATAACGCTACCCTATAAGATTAGATAAGGTCCGAGAAAGAAATTAGTCGCTTATTCTTATTTAGATCGGATGGGGGTACGCATACGCAGTCGTGTGGTTGAGTTGGGTCTCATTTCGCGATTCTGAGCTTGTCGAGGTCGAGGGTGGAAATCACGCGTGCCAAGCGTGATGCTCTCCCCCATCATATTGAGGTGGCTTCGGGGCGCCAGGGCAGCGAGGTACATGTACAGGTGGAATGCTTCTGAGCAAAATTGCATTGGTATATGAGATATTTTGAGGGCGTTGTAATGAGGTGACTTTTCGGGTTTGGAGAATGGTGAACAGGGGTCGAGGAGCGTCTATTACGCTCCACCGCCGGATGCTTTTATCCCCGCGGCTGGCGCAATTTTAAAGCCAAAGGAGCGATTTTGCGGAAATTGTAGAGCAGGATGTAGGGACGTGGTTCAAATCTGGTTGTGAGGTTCATTGAAGAGCTGGGGACTGATTGAAGTTGGGAGGAAGTCACAAAAAATCGTTTGGGTGTTGTGCTAAAATTACTTTCACTGTATGGCTGTACACGTAGTGTTAGTTCTATTTTAAAGTTCAGAGTATGCGGAGGGGTTTACCTGAGTGTACGACGACGATGTTCTAAGCTCATTTCCAGCTTGCAAAAAGGTTTCATCACGTGACCTTATGTTGGTAAGGAAGGGTCACTACAAGTTGATCTGGGGAGCGGAGGCGTGGTCGAGGATGAGCGAATCTGGGCTTGAAAGTACCGGAGTGCACTCCTCCTGCTTTATATGACCTATAGGTATGGTGGTGGGGTCAATAGTCGATGAAATCTTGGTTCGAGTGTCGTGGGCGCTTAACAGCTGATTTCGGTCGGTGCGGTGGGCTGTTTCGAGAGACAAAATCAGGACAAGAGCTGGAGAGGGAGGTAACAGAGGCTAATTTATGCATACAAGTATGTTTCTAGTGCTGCAGATCGCCTTTTTAATGCAAGTTCAACGTTTGACAGCGGCCTCCGTCGGGCTGGAGAAACGTGTATAGTCCCTTCGGGACGCAGATCAAAGGAGGCCTGATGAGGATTGAGTTGTGCGAGCGCGGGCCTAGATGAGGTATTCATACGTGCGTTAACTCTTAAGGTAGAGGAGCAAAGGGGAGAATTCATCACTGACGAAGAGGATTTGTAGCGCGTCAAGAATTTCAGCTACAGTGAGCCCTTATGGGATTGCTGAAGGAAGACCAAGGCCATCGGTTACCCCTGCAGTTCATAGTCAGATCAACGGCTTTTCGGAAGAAAATCAAGGACGGACTCTGGGCTTGGGCGACTCACGACCAGTAAGTACCCTGAGTTATAGACGAGGGGCCTCCAGGACTTTCCGAGTCGACGTCATGTCAGAGCAGGGGTGCAATTCGGCAGAGCCTGTATGACTGTCAATCGTAATCCGTCTTGGATGGTTGATATGTGAACGGTGTAGTGGTGAACAGTTGGATCACCCGTTCCCTCAACTCTTCGACTGTGAGAGCACGGGTATCTGCACGGTCTACGCCCGCGCTGTTTCATGGCGCCTACAGTACGCCTTGCGTCGAAATGAATCAATGATAGCTGAGCGTCAAATATCGAGCAGTATGTCACATGCGCAAGAAGATTCGGCAACGGGCCGGGTTCTAATATATAAACCTGGCCAATGGGTGAGTATTTCGGGTCTTGGAAACACAAGAAGGCGTTGACGCACAGCGTTTTCCAACGAGTGTAGTAAGGTTGGAGTCGGACCGGGATTTTGCTCGAGTACGAGTAATAATAACGGGGATCAAGAGGATTTTCGGAAATAGCCTGCTGTGCAGTGTTGAGTTTGTTGTTGATAATCCGATCAATACATAGTTAAGCGACGCGCGTGGGTGACGACTGGTCGGTTCGGAGCTTTCGCGAGGGATCTACGTACGGTGGAGAATTTTCTTTGTTTATTGCCTGCTCGTCTCGGTTGCTTATGGCCGATATGTCGTTAGGTCAGGACGGCACTCATCGTAAGCTGGGGGTGCTCAGTTTTGTTTATATGGGCCGATCAGCGAACGCTTTCCATTCTGGAGGAAGGGTTCCTGAAAACGGAGGGACGTGTGGCCAAGCCTGAGCGGAGTAAAAGGGAATATCTAATGAGTTGAGCAGAAATGATCTTGACCCAGTTTGTGGTAAGCGTAGGAAACTGATCATCGGGGTCTTCCTTTGCCTTTCTTCTTCTACTCACAGTGGTCACTTCAACCCACTCACAGCACACACACACACACAGCACACACCCTCCATTTCCTGCCTCACTGTCCTACAAACGGCAGAAACCACGACTTGGTCTCCACACTGCCATCAGCCCATGACGCACATCACAGATCCGGCACTTTCACCCTCGCACGACGGGGACCCTTTCCTGCGACACATCGTTCTCCTCTTATCCGTCTACGAACTCGGTACTAAGTCAGCTCCAGCCCCTGTCTGGCATGGGGCGAGAACGTTGCAGACGGATGTGATTATACAAGCTATTGTTGCGTTAGGGGGGAGACTATGGAATGCGGAAGAGGATGTGAGGTGTCATAATAATCATGCGAAATTAGATGCGCATGTTTCGTTTCCGCTCCACCATTGGATGTGGACTCTCCGAAACTGGATGAGCGTTCGAGTGCGGGGGTGAAGGACAGGGAGAGGGGGGAGAGTGAGGGAGGGAAGGGTATCAAGGAGTTGTTTGTCGTGAATCATACGTTTACGCCGTTGGCTCCTGTAGAGGAGGACAGCAGTTCAGATGGACTCCAGAATGACTCCTCATCGACGACCAAATCATCGTTGTTGTCATCGTCTTCCGCTCCTTCAGGGACGACATTCTCACCGTCGCCCTCTTCCTCCAGTTCTACACCCAAACAATCAAACTCGAAATCGAAATCAGATCGCTCAAGTGCTACGCCTACTACCAATCGCACTCGCTCAAAACCCTCCTTGTCACTCGGCACTCTCCCCAATTTATTCGAAATGTGTCAACTCTTTTCCAGCTTATCCGGTCTCCAACCTACACTCGCCGCACATGCTCAAGCCGTAGCAAGTAACGGCAACCTGAACGGCCCGACACCCACGCCCCCCATACATTGTCCGTTCTGTCATCGCGGTTGGGGAGGCCGTTCCGGTGGACTCATCTCGGCTGATTCGTCATCCATGATCGTACCCTCTATGGGTCCCCTCGCAGCTGCCGTTGAATCAGGCACCTCGGCTGTGGAAGAGCTGAAGCTCTTGAAAGCTCAAGTATCAGATGTTGCGAGGGTGTGTAATGCCGTAGCGAGAGGTGATTTGAGCCAGAAGATTGCTGTACCAGTGTAGGGAGTGGTGATGGTGCAGCTGAAGGATGTGGTTAACACGATGGTGGATGGACTTGAACAGTTCGCGAAAGAGGTGATGAGGATCAGCCAGGAAGTCGGGACCGAGGGAAAGCTGGGGGGCCAGGCGTCAATGTTGGATCTCGAGGGCACTTGGGGAGAGTTGACGGGTGTTGTGAACAAGTTGGCGGCGAGTTTGACGTTGCGGGTATGTAGCTGGGTTTTTCTCGCAACATGTTTTTGTTAATATGATGTGCTCATGGTGGACGATGGCTAGGTCGATCGGACGTGTCTGGGTCTTGTGGACCAAGTGCGGTCTATTGTAGTGGTTACAACTGGTGGTGATGTAGAAGATTGAGATTCAGGTGGAGGGTGCCGCCGGCGTGAAATGTCAACTTTGAAGAGTGCGTTGTCTTTACCTCTGTCGGTATTTGGTTCTCACTTGGCATACATACATGATTGTTGAATGCCAGACAATGAATGTGAAAAGCGTCATGGAAGGGGAGAAAGGTCTCAACGACCAAGATCTCAGAGTGTGGCTGGAGCTAACTCGAATTAGACCGTTCCTGAGCATTTCGGGCCCTGTAAGAAGATCGAATAATGTCTGAGAGGAGAAATTAGCCGTTCATTCATGCTTGGATAGGGCGGAGATAGACGTACGCAGTCGTGTGATTGAACTAGGTCTCATTCCGCGATTCTAAGCTTGTTAAGGTTCGGGGTCGAAGTCACGCATACCAACGCAGCGCTCTCCCCCCATCAGGCTGAGGCAACTTCAAGGGTCCAGGTGGAAAGTCACTGGATCCATTGCGTTTGTATACGAAATATTGTAGGGCTGTTGGGGAAGCTGTGGTGGGATATTTTGCCCAGGCTCGGAGATGGTGGTTCGGGTTCAGGGGCGTCTATTACGTTCTACGGGAGTTTTTATTATCGTAGATAGGGCAATGTTACTGCACGAGAAGAGTGAATTTGCGGAAATCGTAGATCTTCTGAGAATGTAATAACATGGTTCAAATCCTCTCGTGAGGTCTATTGAAGAGCTGGGGGTTGATTGAGCGGCGTGGATGTTGGTAGGATGTCATGTGGGGAGGAAGTCGCGAAAAGGTTTGGGTGTTTTGATAAAATTACTTTCGGCGTATGGCTGTATACGTAGTATTAGTTCCACCATGAAGTTGAGAGTATGCCGAGGCACTTACCTGAGCGTATGACAACGATCGTGACTGAGCTCATTTCCAGCCTCTGTGTTCCATCACGTGACCTCACGCGAGCGACAATGCAAGGATACAAGTCGATCTACAGAGTGGAGGTGTGGTCGAAGGCGAGTGAACCTAGGCTTGAAAGTATCGGGGTATCTGCCTCCTCCTTCCTATGACACAGAAGAATAGTGGCGGGGCAAATAGGCGAGGAAATCTCGGTTCGAGTGTTGTGAGCGTTTGAATCAAGGTGATTTCGATCGGTGCGGTGGACCGCTTCGAGGAGAGACAAAGTCAGGACGGGAGTTGGAGAGGGAGATCGTATAGGCTAATTTGTACATACGGGTATGTTCCTAGTGAAGCGGTTCGTCCTTTGAAGCTGCAAATTCCACAGTGGCCTGCTGTCGGGCCGGAGAAGTATGCATAGTCCCTTCGAGACGCAGATAAAAGGGAGGCATGATGAAGATTGAGCTGTGCGAGCGCGTTCGTTGGGTGAAGGGCCTATGCGCGAGCCAACTCGAGGCTGGGGAGGGAGAAGTGGCATATCACCACTGATGATGTACATGGGAGCCCTTATAGGGTTGAAGTCGAATGAGGGCTATGGCCTTCGGTTATCCCTACGAATACCAGTCAGACCAACAACGAGGACCATGACGGACTTTGAAGCTTGAGCGACTCACTACCAGTAGTCCGAGATACAGAATAATGCGCCTCTAGAATTTCCCGAGCCAGCACCACGTTAGAGCAAGAGTGCAGTTCAACAGAGCCAGTGAGGCGTCGACCGTCAACCGTAGTTGGACCACTCGTTCCCGTGTGTTTGCTTCTCCAGCTCTTCAATGGGGCACGACTGCATCCATGCTGCGAGTCCCATTTTATGGCGCCTACAGTAGTACGTCCGATAGCTGAGTGTTGAATGTCGAGCAGCAGTATGTCACATGCGCAGGAAGATTCGGCGACGGGCCGGGTTTTAATATATAAATCTGACCAATGGGTGAGTATTTCGGGTCTCGGAAACACATGAAGGCGTTGACGCACAGCGTTCTCCAAAGAGTGTAAGTAAGGTTGGAGTCGGACCGGGATTTTGCTCGAGTACGAGTAATAATAACGGGGATCAAGAGGGTTTTCGGAAATACCCTGCTGTGCAGCGATGAGTTTGTTGTTGATAATCCGATCAATACATGGTTAAGCGACGCGTGTGGGTGACGACTGCTCGGTTCGGAGCTTTCACAAGGGATCTGCATACGTTACGGTGGAGAATTTTGTTTGTTTGTTGTCTGTTCGTCTCGGTTGCTTATGGCCGGTATGTCGTTAGGTCAGGACAGCGCTCATCGTAAGCTGAGGGTGCTCACTTTTTTTGTTTATATAGGCCGATCAGTGAACGCTTTCCATTCTGGAGGAAGGGTTCCTAAAAACGGAGGGACGTGTGACAAGGTCTGAGTGGGGTATTAATGAATTGGGCAGAAATGATCTTGACCCATTTTGTAGTGAGCGTGGGAAACTGATCATCGGGGTCTTCCTTTGCCTTTCTTCTTCCACTCACAGTGGTCACTTCAACCCACTCACAGCACACACACACAGCACACACCCTTCCCCCTTCCTGCCTCACTACCTTACAAACGGCAGAAACCACGACTTTGTCTCTACACCGCCATCAGCCCATGGCGCACGTCGCAGATCCCCGACTTTTATTCCTTCACGACGGGGACCCTTTCCTGCGACACATCGTCCTCCTCTTATCCGTCTACGAGCTCGGAACTAAATCTGCTCCAGCGCCAGTTTGGCATGGGCCGAGAACTTGGCAGACGGATGCGATTATACGGGCTATTGTTGCGTTGGGGAGGAGATTATGGAATGCGGAAGAGGATGTGAGGAGGTGTCATAATAACCATGCGAAATACGAACCAGATGCGCATGTTTCGTTTCCTGCGGCTGTTCCGCCGTTGGATGCGGACTTTCCGTCGAGGTTGGGGTATTTTCCGAAATTGAATCAACATTCGAGTGCGGAGGCGAAGGAGAAGGAGAGGAGGATGAGGGAGAGGGAGAAGGGGGAGAGTGAGGGAGGGAAGAGTATCAATGAGTTGTTTGTCGTGGATCATACGTTTACGCCTCCTATGAAGGAGAACGGCGTCCCGAGTGGACTCAGGAATGGTTCTTCATCGACGAGCAAATCGTCATCCTTGTCTTCGTCTTCTTCAGGGACGACATCCTCATCGTCGTCCTCTTCCTCTTCCTCCAACTCTACAGCTAAACAATCGAACTCGAAATCGAAATCAGATCGCTCAAGTACTACACCGACTACCAATGGTACTGGCTCAAAACCCTCCTTATCACTTGGCACCCTCCCCAACTCGCTTGAAACAAACCAACTCTTCGCCAGCTTATCCAATCTCCAGCCTAACCACGCTGCCCATGCTCAAGCCATAGCAAGTAACGGCAGCTCAAACGGTTCAACATCCGCACCTCCCACATCTCATGCATTCTGTCCTACATGCGGCAGAACGATATCCGATCCGATGGTCCTGCCCCTGTATGGCAGCGGATATGGCTATCTCAATCCTAATGGCGCTGACGCCTCTGCTGGCCTTAATGGTCTTGGTCCTTTAGGCATGGTTGGTTTGGGGCCATTAGGCGGAAGCGCTGGATCCGGTATGGGCAGCACTGAGACTCGCGATGGAGGAGGTGATTCTAGTGGAATCAACTCGAGTGGTTCATCACCCATGATCGTACCCTCTATGGGTCCCCTCGCACATGCTGCTTTTGAATCAGGCATGTCGGCGGTGGAAGAGCTGAAGCTCTTAAAAGCTCAGGTGCAAGATGTTGCGAGGGTGTGTAATGCCGTGGCTAGAGGTGATTTGAGCCAGAAGATTACTGTACCGGTGCAGGGAGTGGTGATGGTGCAGTTGAAGGATGTCATCAACACGATGGTGGATAAGCTTGGACAGTTTGCGAAGGAGGTGACGAGGGTCAGTCAGGAAGTCGGAACCGAGGGAAAGTTGGGTGGACAGGCGCTTGTGTTGGATGTTGAAGGCACTTGGAGAGAGTTGACGGGCGTTGTGAACAAATTGGCGGCGAATTTGACGTCGCAGGTATGTAGCTGGACTCTTATCGCAACATGTCTAACTGATGCTCGGTGCAGGTACGGTCTATTGCCAAGGTCACAAAGGCAGTCGCGTTGGGCGATCTGTCTAAACAAATTGAAGTCGATGCACGGGGCGAAATTCTGGATTTGAAAAATACCGTAAATGGAATGGTCGTCAGGTGTGTGCCTCTGATATTCTTTTTCTCTCCACCCTTCGTTCCGAGTCTGTTTTATTAATACTCGCACGCCTTGCCTTCTACGGGGGAGCTATCAATTCCCATCCCACCGTCTTACCTACTCACCTTCCTTTTTTTCTTTTCGGCTTTCCTGTTCCTTCCTGCTTCGAGATTTTTGATTTCGAATGAGTGTTACCCCCCCTTCTTCTTCGGGTTATATGCGGGGATATGCTTGTTGGTCTTTTTGGGGTGCTGATGTATGGACGAACTGCGGGTTCGCTTCTTCTCCTATCCTCTGCTCTGCCTCTGATGGTTCATCTTTATCTGTTCATTCGTGTTATCCTATTCTTGTCCCTCTGATGTCGTGATGGGGGTGCTTCATTATCGTCGGCGTTTACTTTCTACTCTTCTCCCAACCTCCCGTTTTTGGGTTTTCATTCTCATCTTCGTACCCTTGAACTCTAAGCTAACACAGCCCTCCTTTTTCTCCCCCTTTTCCTCCTCTGCGCTGTATACCTATATGCGTGTGCTACCTCATATAGGCTACGTGCGCTTGCAGCAGAAGTCACACGTGTCACGCTCGAAGTCGGATCTCAAGGAAAACTAGGTGGACAAGCACATGTGCCTGATGTAGAGGGCGTTTGGTTCGAGTTGGTTAGAAATGTGCGGTCAAGCGATGTTCTTTTTTGTTGTGATGATTGCTGATGTTGGATGATGGTTAGGTCAATCGGATGTGTTCGAGTCTTACTGACCAAGTGCGGTCTATTGCCGTAGTGACGACTGCTGTCGCTAGTGGTGATTTGACACAGAAAATTGAGATTCAGGTGGAGGGTGAAATGTCGACTTTGAAGAGTGTGTTTTCATCATTTCTATATCGTTGATTTTAATTCTCACTTGATATAGGTACTGTCAATTCAATGGTGGACCAGTTGAGCGCGTTTGCGTCCGAGGTGACGAGGGTGGCTTTGGAAGTCGGAACCCAAGGTATTTTGGGTGGTCAGGCGAGAGTCGAAGGTGTACAAGGAACTTGGGCTGATTTGACGAGGAACGTAAACGTAAGTATCTCCTTCCCTCTGCTCGACCACCCAGCTGATCTCCTCATTAGAAAATGGCGTCCAATCTAACCGACCAAGTCCGTTCCATCTCCGAAGTGACTAAAGCCGTCGCATTGGGAGATCTTAGTAAACAAGTCAATGTCGATGTGCAGGGTGAGATGTTGGACCTCAAGTTGACGGTGAATAGTATGGTTGCGCAGTTGAGTACGTTGGCGAATGAGGTGACGAGGGTGAGTTTGGAGGTCGGTACGGAGGGTATTTTGGGTGGACAGGCGTTTGTGCCTGATGTTCAGGGAATGTGGAAGGTGAACTTGTTCGCTTGCTTGAAGATTGGGATCATATACTAATAAGATTGTAACAGGTCTTGACGGACAATGTCAATCTGATGGCTATGAATCTCACCAACCAAGTCCGTTCTATCGCCGAGGTCACGAAAGCCGTGGCTGGTGGTGACTTGACGAAGAAAATCGAGGTCGACGTGCGAGGCGAGATTCTTGAATTGAAGGAAACCGTCAATGGAATGACAGAGTCGCTCTCGGTGTTTGCTGATGAAGTGACGAGAGTAGCGAGGGAGGTGGGAACGGAGGGAAGGTTGGGTGGTCAGGCGAGAGTCACGGGTGTGGGTGGGACTTGGAAGGATTTGACGGATAACGTGAATGTCATGGCAAACAACTTGACGCTGCAGGTTAGGACTATCGCTGTTGCCACCGTGGGTATCCCCAGCTTCTATCTCTTGATTGTGATGACCTTACTCATGGATGGGTATAGACTGCTGTAGCGAGAGGAGACTTGACGCAGAAGATTCGAGGCGTGTCGGTTTCTGGAGAGATGTTGAATTTGGTGAACACGATCAATGATATGATTGATCAGTTGGCTATTTTTGCGGCGGAGGTGAAGAAGGTGGCGCGTGAGGTGGGAACGGAGGGAAAGTTGGGTGTGCAGGCTGAGGTTGGAAATGTACAAGGAATTTGGCAAGAGATCACGTATGTTGTCTTTCTCTCAACCACTCGCTATGCTATTACTAACCCGTACATTCAGGTTGTCTGTAAACACTATGGCTGGAAACTTGACGACTCAAGTCCGTGGTTTTGCACAGATTTCAGCAGCGGCTATGGATGGCGATTTCACACGATTCATCACTGTTGAAGCGTCTGGAGAGATGGACTCGTTGAAGACACAGATCAATCAGATGGTGTTCAATTTGAGAGATTCGATTCAGAAGAACACGGCTGCTAGGGAGGCCGCTGAGTTGGCGAATAGGTCCAAGTCGGAGTTTTTGGCGAATATGAGTCATGAGATTCGGTGCGTATTTGTCCTTGACTGCCTTGAGGTGAGGTGAGGTGCTGATTGGGGGGTGTAGGACGCCAATGAATGGGATTATTGGAATGACAGAGTTGACGCTGGATAGTGATTTGAATAGGTCGCAGAGGGAGAGTTTGTTGCTGGTGCATAGTTTGGCACGTAGTCTGCTGTTGATTATTGATGATATCTTGGATATCTCAAAGAGTACGTTTCGCACTCTCTCGCTTTCTCGAACACCTACTGACGACATGTATAGTCGAAGCTGGAAGAATGACAATGGAAGCCGTCACCTACTCACTCCGCCAAACCGTCTTTGGCATCCTCAAAACCCTCGTCGTACGAGCCTCACAAAATAACTTGGACCTGACATACGAAATCGAAGCTGATATCCCTGACCAACTGATTGGTGATTCGTTACGTCTGAGACAGGTGATAACGAATTTGGTGGGGAATGCGATCAAGTTTACGCCGAGTAAGGTGACGAGGAAGGGGCATGTGGCGTTGAGTTGTAGGTTGTTGAGTTTGGATGATCAGATGGTGACGGTGGAGTTTGCGGTGATGGATACGGGGATTGGGATTGCGAAGGATAAGTTGACGATGATTTTCGATACGTTTTGTCAAGCTGATGGATCCACGACGAGGGTGCGTTCCTGCATTGCGTTCTTGAAATTGATGCTGATGTGTTGCTTTGTGTAGGAATACGGAGGCACAGGTCTCGGTCTGTCCATCTCAAAACGTCTCGTTGGACTCATGCAAGGCAACATGTGGGTCGAATCCGAGGTATCCAAAGGGTCCAAATTCTTCTTTACGATTTCCTCGCAAATTTCGCACTCGACGATGGAGGCTACGCTAGCGAAGATGGCGCCGTTTTCGAAGAGGACGATTTTGTTTGTGGATACGTTGAGGGATACGACGAATGTGGTTGGGGTGATGAGGGGATTGGGGCTGAGGCCGCATGTGGTGCATTCGGTGAGCGAGGTGGTGGATAAGGAGAAGTGTCCGCATGTGGATACGATTGTGGTGGATACGTTGAGTACGGTGAGTGGTCTTTGTGATTATTTGGTGGGTTGGTGTTGATGTTGTGACCTAGACGGAGAGTGTACGTGAGTTGGAGCATTTGAGATATATCCCGATTGTGTTGCTTGCACCCAAGATGCCTCGCTTGAATCGTATGTTTTATGTTGCTTTTACTTGGTTGGAGACTCATGCCTGTATACTTTTCCAGTCAAGTGGTGTCTTGACAACAGTATCTCTTCACAAATTACGACACCCCTCTCAGCTCAAGACCTCGCCTCTGCGCTCATTACTGCACTCGAATCCAACACTGTTTCGCCCGTCTCCGCACCCAACGACGTCACGTTCGACATTCTTCTCGCAGAGGATAATCTTGTCAATCAGAAACTGGCGGTGAAGATTTTGGAAAAGTATGGTCATACAGTGGAGATTGCGGAGAATGGAAGTTTGGCTGTGGATGCGTACAAGGCGAGAGTTGCGCAGGGTAAACCGTTTGATATCATTCTCGTGGGTTTTCGTTTGTCTGGTTGGAAGGATAAGCGCTGATGACGTATGATTTAGATGGATGTGTCGATGCCGTTTATGGGCGGTATGGAGGCGACAGAGTTGATTAGGTCGTTTGAGATGCATAGAGGTGTACCGGCTATCCCGATTATCGCGCTAACTGCGCATGCTATGATTGGTGATCGGGAGAGATGTTTGCAGGCTGGTATGGATGATCATATCACGAGTGCGTACCCGTTTCATTTCATTAGGTGTTGTGGGTTTGAGCTGATATGGTATTGTAGAACCGCTGAGACGAGGAGATTTGCTCAATGCGATTAATAAGCTGGCAGGGGAGCGTGGAACGGGCAAGGGACACTTCTTACTTCGCCGTGCACCTGCGATAGCAAACTATCCGCATCACACGTGAAGGTCAGAGTGCGACCTGTATCCAGTTTTTGAGTAGGCTCTGCATGACTGGCTTTCTCGTACACCCTTTGGTCGCTATGTACTTGCACCTAGACTATCCCTCCCTCCCCCTCCAAGTTTCCGAGCTCTCGATATTCCTCTCGCCGCCTATGAAAGCCTCTCCTTTTCTTGTTCGTTCCGCACCTTGGTTACGGACGGCCGTTGACTCGCCCCCCCTCCCTCCCTTGAACCAACCTCTCACATTGGGTTGCTATGGAGCAAGACCTGACACACTGCTCTATATCCGTTTCCCCCATTATTACCCTAGGTTTTGGATCTTTTATGCGTTCAGTATCCCTCGCACACGCTTGGATGATTGCCTTATCGCTCCTTCCTCGCCTGTATGCCTATTTGTCATTTTCTTAAATTCCGCCTACGCTCTTGTATATACACACGCATTGTTCTTGCATTTCTCCGTTCTGCCACCCATAGTTCCCTCATGTCAAGATTACATTTCGTTTGATCTTGATGACTCCCAGATGTGCATAGCTTGATTTCTTGCTATTTGTGTTCTTTTTTTCTTCACTCTCCTCCGACTTCTCTGTTTACTTTTGTTGTTTCTGTGTCTCTGTCATAATGTACCAATATATACCCTTCCTTTCAAGCTTGCGATTTGTTGGGGGGATTTTCAATGTTGAACGTTGAACGTGTTTTATAGGATAAACGTATTTCTCTCCGAGATCTTTGCCGTTGATTAGCTTGAGCCTCGTGTTGATAGCTAGCTACCAAAAGGACTTAATTTAATTTATGTAGGCATCACATCTTGATTGATCCCCTTCCTTTGAGGTCATAGGTACACGGTTCTTCACACGAGTAGAAGGCGTGTTGAGGCCTTGAGGTTCTAGGGGCTGTGTGATAGGGGTCTAATTGCCTACCATAGGTTGATTCAGGCAACTTCCTCATTTTGGAAGAACTCTGCGTGTGGCTGCTGCTGCCGGTGTCAGTCACTAACTCAGGCGGGCACTGGATTGAAACTGATTTCCCCTCACTCAAAATTGTGCTTGGCGCTGGCTGCAGATACAATTTATTACACTCGCTAAGAAGTTTTCCAGGGCGCGTATTCATCTCAGTTACACTTGCATCTGCGCCATTCCCGGTGGTAAGTATTGAGACGTGAGACGCTGCCGGCCCGTTAGCGGTCCGAGGAGGCGCTTGATGATAGTTACTAGCGCCTAGAGAAGAATATCATCATCATTATTATTAATGCTCATAAGGCACTTGTCATTGGCACTGACCTACCTCAGAAATCACACATCCTATCGCCGGATCCCCGCCGCGATATAGTCGAAGCTGGACAAATGACAACGGATTCTACAGCCACCCTTAACTTCCGTCAGTCCGTTTTCGAAGTCCTTAAGGCCTTCATCCCAAGGGTGCCTGCAAAAACTGTCGACTTGACATTCGAGATTGGACCTGACATACCTGATCGGCTCATAGTCGACTTTACATCCTTGAAACACGTTATAACGAATTTGGTGGAGCCTACGATTTGCCTGACGCCCGTCGGTGGAGAGATTGGATTGACCTGTAGACTGCTGAGCTTGGATGCCCAACCAGTTTCTGTCGAGTTCGAGGCTGTGTGTACTGGAATTGAGCCAGTGAAGGAGGAGCTAACAGTTCAATCTGAGGCCTTTCAACCTCAGGCGGAGTACCATGCTTCGCCGGCAGCAACGACTATGGAAGCTATTCTCACCAGGATGAAACCGTTCTCGAAAAGCAGAATATTATTCGTTGATACGTTGAAGGATACAACGAACTTGGCAGTGAGGATGACGGAACTTGGGCTGAAGGTGCAGGTGGTACATTCTGTGAGTGAAGTTGTGGACCACCCTCGATATCGACATGTAGAAGCGATTGTTATTGACTCATTGACCGCAGTGAGTGGTGCTTGAACATTTTGAGAGTTTGAAAAAAGGCTGATGTAGTACCGGATTTTGATGGCTTAGATCGCGAGTCTTATGTCAGAGTCAACGCAGTTCAGTCATACACCAGTCGTATTGTTGGCATCCAAGCTACCACGCCTAAATGGTGCGCACGTTTAACTCCCCCCACCTTCAGATGGGTAGTGACCCGGCTCTGCAGTTAAGTGGTGCATCGACCATAACATCTCACAGATGATTGCAACCCCCACAATACAAAACCTGGTATTGGCGCTCGTAATTGCACTCGAATCTTGCAGTTACTCAGCCTCTGAGGCACCACTGTTGAATATTCTCCTTGCGGAAGATAACTTAGTCAATCAGCGGCTTTTTACAAAGATATTAAACAAATACGGTCACATCGTGGAAATTGCGGATAATGGAAGTCTGGCGGTTAATATGTACAAAGAGAGACTGGAAAAGGGACATTTCCCGTTTGATATTATACTTGTGAGTTCCATTGTTTACCAGCCCCTATGGTCGTGTGAGAGAGCGAAGATGTTTACAGCTGCATGTGTATAGATGGATACTGTGATGCCAATCATGGACGGATTGGAAGCTACAGCATTAATCCGGTCCTTTGAAAAGCAAGAAGATATCCAGCCGATACCAATCATTGCACTCATTGCGCAAGCTACAATAAGTAGTAGTGGTCCTGAGAAGTGCTTGCAGGCCGGAATGGATGATCATATCACCAGTACGTGTCTTTTCGCTCCCCCCGCTCTGATCGACTTCAGCTTCAGTCGGATAATAAAATCTCTTAGAACCAGCAAGACGGAAGGACTTATTGGACGTAATCAACAGATTTGATGTTCACTGGAGACGAGACAGAGACATTTCCGTGTTTGGCGTGCGCTTGTCAAACACATCTCTCCGTGATGGCGTTGAACCACCGGTTTCATTTCAGAGCAATACATGAAACGTTTTGATTCCCTGACCTGCAATTCTATGGAGAAGGATAGCACTCTGAACTCCATGAAGTTGCGAGAGATATCATATTGAATGGTTGCTGATCTCCAGCACATTGTATTGCCCCGCCTCAAAGGAGTATGAACGGAGGCTATATCACTCATATGGCTTTCCATCTTTGTCCTCAGTGTGTCGAGAAGACCTGTCGTGCGTGCCGTGCGTGTAATATATTCTTCAGCTGCACCTTTGCGCCAGTCGGTTATTCCACGTGTCGGACGGACACATCGATTGATCAGTACATACTTGCATTTTTCCGTTGTTTACCGCCCATACCTTTCTCCGTATCAATACCTTAGTTTCTTTGATCTTGATTGACTCCCAGGTGTGCATAGTCCTGATTTCTTGCTATTTTTGCTCTTTTTTTCTCCTCCCCATCCATTTCTCTGTTTTCTTTTGTTTTTTGTGTCTCTGTCATAGTATACCAATATATACTCCTCCTTTTCTAGCTTGTGATATGTTTGGGGGATATCAATACTGAGCCATTGAACGTGCTTTATAGGATAAATGCTTGCTCTCTAGGTCTTTGCCGTCAACTAGTTTGAGCCTCGGGTTGATAACTAAAAGAACTCAATTTAATTAATGGGGACATCGATTTTCCCTTTGAGATTCTGATATATAGATGGTCAAGTCTTTACGCACGTTGAAGGCGTATTGAGGCCTCGAGGTCCTAGGTGGCTGCGTGATAGGCGTCTAATTACCCACTGTAGATTGATTAAGGCAGCTTTCTCTCTTGGGAGAACTCCCATCATGGCCATTTTAAGCGTAAGCTGAATTAAACAGGTTCAACCCCCCTGCCCACTCAAAACACTGCTTAGTGCTGGTTTCAGTGTATTCATGAAGTTGTACCTGCATCATTGCTGGTTTTTTAAAAAAAATATGAAAGAGAAAACTCATGTTCGAACCGACGGGTTGCCGTCGGAACAGTGTGGGACTCACTGAAGCTGCTTAGCCACCAAAACTCTTGCTGAACAGAATCTTTGACCTTTAGATCCGCCAAACCCTTGTGTTGCGGGCTTAAGATCAGGTGTTATTACTGGAGGTAAGCGATAGTGAAACTTGAGACCTGAGACACCCGCGGCTGCTAGCGGTGCGATTAGACCCTGGATGATATATTTAGCGCCTAGAGCGGAATGCTCATAAAGCGCTCACTCTCACTGACCTACTTACGTCAGATATCGTACACCTTAGTCCTGGATCCCTGCCCCGGAATAGTCGAAGCTAGACAGATGACACCGGACTCTACAGCTACTCCTACCTTCCGTCAGTCCGTTTTCGACATCCTTAAGGCCTTCGTCCCAAGGGTGTCTGCAAAAACTGTCGACTTGACATTCGAGATTGAATCTGACATACCTGATCAGCTCATAGTTGATTTTACAGCCTTGAAACACATCATAACGAATTTGGTGGAGCCTATGATCGACCCGACGCCCAGCGGTGGAGACATTGGATTGACTTGTAGGCTGCTGATCTTGGATGCTCAATCGGTCTCTATTGAATTCGAGGCGAGGCTGTGGGCACCGGAACTGAGCCTGTGAAGGAGGAGATAACAGTTCAATATGAGGCCTTCCAACCTGAGACGGATTACCACGCTTCACCGACGGCGACGGCAATGGAATCCACCGTTGCCAGAATGAAGCCATTCTTGAAAAGCAGAATACTGTTCGTTGGAACGCTGAAGGATACAACGAACTTGGCAACGAGGATGAGAGAACTGGGGCTGAAGGTGCAGGTGGTGCATTCCGCGAGTGAAATTATGGACCAACCTCAATATCGACATGTAGAAACGATTGTTGTTGACCCATTGACCGCGGTGAGTGGTGCTTAACATTTTGAGAGTTCTAATAATGCCGGTTTATAAAGCTTGGATGGCCTAGGTCACGAGTCTTGATATGTCAAGGTCACTGCAACTCAGACATACACCAGTCGTATTGTTGGCACCCAAGTCATCGTGCCTGAACGGTGCGGTGCCACGTTCAACTTTCTTCCATCCTATGGGCTGTGACCTGGCCCTGCAGTTAAATGGTACATCGACCATAACATCTCACAGATAACAGCAACCCTGACCACGCAAGACCTGGTATCGGCGCTCGTCGTTGCACTCGAATCTTATAGCTACCCATCATTTGGGACACCGTTGCCATTGAATATCCTCCTTGCGGAGGATAACTTTGTCAATCAGCGAATTTTTACAAGGATATTGGAGAAATGCGGTCATATCGTGGAAGCTGCAGATAATGGAAGCCTTGCGGTCGATAAATACAAAGAGAGAGTGGCAATGGGACATTGTCCGTTTGATATTATCTTTGTGAGCTCCATTGTTTCCTGGCCCCTATTATCTGCTCGAGCGAAGACGTTTACAGCTGCATGCCCACAGATGGATGCTGCAATGCCAATCATGGACGGAGTGGAAGCTACTACACTGATCCGGTATTTCGAAAAGCAACAAGATATCCAACCAATACCAATAATCGCACTCATTCTGAATGGTGTGGTGGGTAATGACCTTGAGAAGTGCTTACAGGCCGGAATGGATGATCATGTCATTAGTACGTTTCTTTTTCGCTCTCCTCGCTCTGGTCCAACTCAGTGTTAGCCGATTGATGAATTTTCTTAGAACCAATAAGACGGGCCCACTTATTCAATGTAATCAACAAATTGGATGTGCAATGGAGACGAGATAGAGACATTTCTGTGTTTGGCGTGCGCTTGTACAACACCTCTTTTCGTGATGACCTTGAGCCACTAGGTCCGCTGTAGAGTAATGCACGAAAAGTTTTGGTTGCCTGGCCTATAATATGATGAAGAAGGATAGCACTTTCAGCTTCAAGAAGTTGAGAGATCGGACATCTCAAGCTATTAAATGATTGCTGACTCTATTCACTACACTGCACTGCCTCGCCTAAGGAATGAATGGAGGCTATATCGTTTTTGGCGTGTTGAGAAGGGCATACCGTCACGCAATGTGAACGGTAATTTGAGGGTAATTTATTCCTGAGCAGCAACTTTCGCCGGAGTCGGTTGTTCCATGTGTTGGACACGAGGACACATTGATTGGTGATCATTACCCGGCACAACATGGAAAGGGATCAAATCCACGTGCACACCAGTGACACCAAACTACCTCCTGCCTATTTCGAAATCGTTATCACGCGTGTCGATCTCTCGAGGTCCACTTTTCTGAGAGCCTCGGCAAACACAATCAGGAGGAATTTAATATCTGGTTCATAGGATGCCCTCCAGATATCGGTATCAGGTACAACCGTCGTCCTTCCCTGTCGATTCAGGCTCAGCTTGGATTTTCGTTTCACTGATACGCCCTATTGATTTTATTTGGACGGTGGTACAACGCTTATAGGCGGTTCCAGGGTTCTTTGTTCACGATACAGGGGACCATAAGTCATTGACTGTACCTGCAGTGAGCTTCAGCATTTCAATTTCAGCGTTTAATTTGTGGATGGCCCCCAATTTCTAGGTCCCGCCACGAATGGGACTACTTGACGATTCACCAGAGCGGTGGGCTAAATTTCGAGCGAAAATGGCTGAGATGAACGAGGAACTAAGTAGCAAGAACGCAGAGGTAAAGGTATTCTTTTTTGCGAGACATGGTCAAGGATGGCGTACGTTTGACTCGTGTGTGCTTTACTCACTTCCCGAGGAGAGCTCATAGTGTGGTCATAGATAACGTAGCAGAAGCAAAATATGGAACGTGGTGTTGGGATACGTGCGTCTTTCCTTGCAAATCCACTACAATAAACCACGATTGCTAAAACAAAATCACCTCTCTAGGGTTATGAGCAAGAGAAACGGAGACGGCGAGATTACTTGGGGGCGTATGTTTAACTTTCTTCCTCACGCCGTGCTGCATTTACTTACGACGTTGCTGTAGCGGATCCTGAGCTCACAGAAATTGGAATTAATCAGGCCGTCGAAGCAAAACACGGATGGCAGGCGGAGCTGCCGTTTAATATCACACTTCCGGAACGGCTGTATTCAAGCCCCTTAACGCGAGCGATGGACACCCTTCGGATTACGTTTGAAGAGATTGTGATTGCAGATACGGAGGGCAATCGAAGTGTCATGGTTTTGGAGGTCCGTCTCGAACTTGGGCAAAGTACTAGAGATCCTGACATTCTTATATTTTTCGTTAGAGCTGTCGAGAAGAGAATGGGGTCCACACCTGCGATAAGCGCAGGAACCACTCGTGGATACACGCACGGTTTCCAGACTTTGATTTTGAGGAGGGATTTGAGGAGGAGGATGCGTTGTGGGATCCAGAAATCAGAGAAACAAAGGCCGAGGTAGCTGATCGTGCTCGGAAGGTGCTGGATTATATTTTTGAAAGAGATACTTCCTCGACGTGCAAGTAAAACCAATGATTGCGAGTGGCCGGGCGCTTATCTACTTCCAGATATTTCTGTGACTGCACACGGCGGGATCATCAACGGATTCCTTCAAGCCATCGGGCGTGATCCATTGGGGCTTTCAACTGGAGGTATGCGGCACTGATTACTCAGATCATGGTACCGGAAACTCATTGGTCGCATTTGAAGGTGTTCTTGCAATTGTCATCAAGTGCGAGAAGGATTGAGAAGGGCATGATGCCATTTGGAACTGAACAGACGCTGTTTTATCTTGACTATTCACTTACCCACTAATCTTACCCGCGTTGTACCTTCTCTCAAAGTTGCGTTATGCACACGTGTGATGTGCATGGTGTGACGTCATTGAGGCCGGAAATGAAGTGATTGATGTACCTGCCATCGACCAGTGCTTGACGAGGACCATTTCATCCATGAGTGAATCCCTACGCCAGCGAAATTACAAGGCGAGCCTTTCTACGATTGAAATCCTCTGAACGTGTTCCAACTCTCTTTGGCAGACGGTCCCCGGATTTTTTCTCCAGAATGCACCATCGTCGGAACATCCAGTACGGATTTGTCATTTCGGATAAAGGGCTAGTCATAACGTCGCTCAGATATTACCGCGATTTGGACTTCTCGATGATTCTCCGCAAAGGTGGTTCAATCTCAGGAGAAAATTACAGGAACTCAATGAAGCTGCAAGTCCCGGAGAATCGTTCAAACTTTTCTTCTTTTGTAGACACGGTCAGAGCTATCGTATGCGCCTAATGCCTTGACCGTCAGACGGATTTTCATTGCAAGCCTCCGCTCAGATAACATTGGGAAGGAAAAATACGCCAATGCAGAATGGAAGGGGTGAGCAAAATTCCATGGCTTTCAGGACCTAACCATGTTGATCAGGAGTAGTTACTGGGGAAGAACCAATGGCGATGGCGAGGTTACTTGGGGGCGTGAGTAACTCCACTCTCTCGCCAAGTACTTCATCTCGTTGACGCTCGTGTATTGCCACCCAGCTGATTCTGATCTGACCGTAGCTGGAATATCTCAAGCCCTTCATATCAAGAATGAGTGGGAGAAGGAGCGGGCCTTCGGAATTCCATCTCTTGATAAGGTTTACACGAGTCCCCTCACACGAGCGCTTAAAACGTGCGATATTGCTTTCAACTGTTCGAAGAAGTACCATCCTTCTATACCGATATTAGTCGTTGAGGTGAGTGGAAAGCACTCATGATTCGTCAATTTATTGATGTCTTCGGCAGAACTGCAGAGAAGAAAATGGTGTTTACACCTATGACAAGCGCCGTTCAAGAACATACATAAGAAACCATTTCCCCTCTTTTAGCATCGAGGATGGATTTTCCGAGGAGGACCTGTTATGGCACCCCGATATCAGAGAAAACAAGATACAGATGGCTGTTCGTGCGCAGTCTGTTCTCGAGATGATTTTTGATGAAGAACCGCCCGTCACATGTGAGATACCATATAAATCATCAGTGTACAATGGTTTCGCTCACAGCACTGCCTTCTTGTTAGACGTTTGCCTTACCATACACGGAGGATTGATCAACGCGTTTTTGTCCGTCTTGGACTGCCCAAAGATGTCACTACCGACGGGAAGTGAGTGGACTGTATTACCTAGTTTTAGCTATGTTCAAAAGTGCTAACTAGTGAGCAGGTGTTTACCCGGTTGTCATTAGACGGTACAAGTCGTAATTTCGATGTGGCTTGTTGGACTTAGGAGCCGATATCAGGGAGCATTCATCTTATCAGCGACTAGCAGCAAGCTTCATGGCATTAATAGAGTCTCTGAGCAGCCAAGCTGAGAGGCTGTGAGTTGAGCTTCGAGATGTGCGAGACTAGCCTACCATGTACGTTGTAGGCTATGCAGCGTGAAGCCTGTCACTCCCCGCAGCAGCTTGACCCTGATCGATTGTGTGACAATGGCGGATTTATGCCGTTGTTATGGAGTGACGGCGTAACGTGCTTAATTTACAATATAAGCCCTCGAGCTTTCGATCCTCTATCCTAACTACCTTTCTCAACCCCTACTGCCTAATCTCTGTGACGAATATGGCCGGGCTTGTAACGCAACAACCAGAGAAATTTCCGGACAATGTCATGGACCCATACCGAGACTACCTGAAAGATAACTTGTCCTGCATGAATGGGCAAGGCTACTCCGGCCACTGCCATTCACAGACGGGATGCTGTGAACGCAACGGAAGTGGGCACAACGCATGTCATCGATCACGACGAAGATATATCTTCCTCTTCTTTGGCTTGCTCCTCCTGCTGGGTATCCTGGTAGCTGGATTCTGCGCGTATCACTCTTCATCTGAAGGATTCTCTGGTTTTTGGGGTAGCGCATCCGAAAGTCTGGGAGGGCTCCTTAAACGTGCACCTGGAGACCCTCAAAATGACAATGGACCACTCATTGACCGCAAATGTTCGTAATTGTGCCGCATCGAGTAGCCTCCAGTCGTGTGTGAATTTCTCGATACTCACTTTGCTATTAGATTATTTGATCATCGTATTCGTCGGGCTGTTCATTGTTGTAATACTTGGGATCATGTTGAGCGCATGGTGCTGTAGAGGTGAGTTCGATTGAATATATTGAATTTGGGTATAGGGTATGGACGCTGACTGCGCAATAACGTAGGTGCCTTCGAGAATCCATGTTGTTGCCCTTGTTATCTCTGTGCTTGTTGCGGAGGCTTGGGTATGTTTGCTTGGCTCAGAACTAGAGTTGAAATTGACTTGCTCGACAGCGTGCCTGGAGTGTATCGGCTGTGGTTTATGTGCAGCAGCAGCAGAAGGTTGAAGTTGTTTGCCTCCCTTTTTTCCGGATGGACACTCCCTGAGTGCAACTCTATACCTTTATGCCTACAAACTCAAATGCCAGCGTGGAGAAATTTTGATATCCTATATGTAATTTTATAACTTTGTTCATCAAGTATTTGTACATCACCCGGTTTTACTATCAGGGAACAATGGACTGTTTCTACGTATTCCGACTAGCTAAGGGTATCGGATCTGTTTCTTAGTTGACATCGCGATTTGGACTCTGATTGGTATGATCGTGGGCTAAACTCGTTTCTTGAAGGCATCCTATGCTTGGCTATCACAACTCAAGCTATTCATACCACCTTAGAGTGCATTGGCCCGACAACATCCTGCAGCATTTGTAATTGAGGATGATGGGAGAGTTTGATTCCTTTTACTTTATGGCAATAGTCAAATAAGCGGAATTCCCTAGGTGTACGAGTATCAAGTCAGCCGCGGTGTCTGCTGCCACCACATTTCTACCTCATGAAAAACCTCCACCGTTTTTACAATTCTGAATCCTAGTTTCTCAAAAAGGCGGATGCTAGGCTCATTTGTATCGGAGATACGTGATACAAGCCGGTCGGGAGCCACGATTGAAGTTAAGGATGGTGGTGATTGAGTCAGTTGGATGTATTCCAGATAAGGTCGGAGTTGGCAATGAGAAGTGGGGCCTGCATTCCCTGGGATGAAAGCCGAGTATTGACCAGTGGCATATGTCAAAAGAAGGAGAAGAGTTTCAAGCGCAAGGCCTTTCCGTCGGAAATCCTTTTCTACGCAAATATTCAACGCTCGTCGTTATGGGAAGTGTTCAGATGCACTAACCTGCGATCATAATCTCGACCTCCACTTCAAATTCATCCTGCCACTCTTGCCTTGCCATAGCCAACCCAGCAACCACCCTTGGGCGGACTCCCTTCAGAAACAGATTTACATCACCGACCATCGGCAAGGCAGTAATTCTGGGATCTTCCGGAGATAGATGAAAATCTTGCGTGTTATGTCCATCGATAATAGGAAGTCCGTCTTCGGCTTGACGAGAAAGTATGATAAACGTGAGTTTATCCTCGTCCTTTTGCCAGGTCTCTAAGCCAGAAAATTAAGCTCTCATTATGTGTATGAGCAGAAGCATCGAGGTAGACACACGCTGCATTTCATATTCTTCTTGTAATGTTAAGGGCTCACTGGCTGTGAGGTCTCTCAGCTCAGGATCCGACATCCATTCATGATATTTCTACCTATCCAGAATCAGTGGCGGAGTTTTTTGGAAAATGGCTATGACTTACTGACAGGGACGTGTTTCTCTGCGTAGGGTACGAGCGCTAAACGGTGGCCGAGGATGACTGTACTCGCGTTTTCTTTCATCAACGATTGTACTATGAAAAGTTGAGTGTGAAGCTGATGTCAATGATCATAACAGTAATTGCATGAAAATGCTAGCACACGCTGCACGTGACTTGATAACGCGGGCCGAACAACCACTAATAGGTCAAATACCGATTCTGCTCAAAGGTAACAACACATGTGAAAACGAAGATCTAGTTCGTTATTCCATAGGATTACCTGCATATTTGAGCAAAATTGTGGAAAGACTAGACACTGCCAGAAAATTCAACCGTAAACCGGCGACTTTGGAATGTCCAGCTGCTGCGACTAAATATTTAAAAGTGACTGGGTGTAGCTTTATCTTGACCCAAGATTAGTTAAGCCACAACAATTTCAGTTGGAGAGCATTTTAAAAGATGTCAATGAATAAACGTCTTTTCAGGGTCCTTGAATACCCGAAACCAGCCGATGACGGACGCCAAGTGCGCAGTCTTCAACCTGCCGGTTAACCTCTGTAAACAGGGAGGCCCTATCGTCTGGATTGACTTCCTCCCAGCTGGGGCTGGAAAGGAGCGATTTGAAGGGGTCCAGCAAAGTATTCACCCGGGAATGGCAACTTCCCCTCTTATGTGACTGTCGGAAGAGGAGATGGAGAAGGATGCCGGGCGAGTATGAGTGGACGCCTATGAGTTCCACAAAACAGATGTGCAAGTTTCAGAGACTTGAGGAATCTACCGCTCCATAATCGTTTGGGTTATGACCGAACCCTTGTGGATGCTCCCCTGCCGCATCATTTCATATAATCAACATCGGGGACAGTGCCCAAGGCATTGTCCTGGAGCCCGGTCCGCCATAGGAGTGTCAGGCAATGCATCTTTACATCCATCTGTCATCGAGATGAATGACTGGCGATCATTCGTTTCGCACAATCGATGAACCCTTCCGTCGTTCGCGACTTGAGCCCAAACGTTCAGCCGCTAACAGCAAAGCCATGGGGTACTATGGTTCCGCCAGTCATCCTTTCTCCCGAGAGTAATGGAAAGCATTTGCGAAAACGCCGTGCGCATATTACACTTCCTCAGAGGTTCATGTTTCAACTTGGGGAAAGGGGATTATTGGGCAGGGTATCACCGAGGTCGCTGAGGACCACATAACCATAGTTTTGGGAATAATCAATACGTCTGAGTCCCAGAGCATGAGCTTGAAAGGAAAGAGAACCCGAACCAGTGGCTGTGTCGTAATTACCGATACCTTAGCGCTTAGCAAACAATTCAAAACGCTTCATCAACGATCAACTCATCTTTGGATTATGCCACCATGGACGGTGCTGAGTTTCATGCGGCGGTAGGGCCATCTATGCATTCTGACTTGGCTTAAACTAACTCTCCCTCAGGTCTACGAGACTGTGAGAACGATACCTAACGCTCACGTTACCACCTATGGTTTGCCATTCTTCAGTCTTCCATACGAAGGTCCTGATTTCATTCGCTGATACACAGGTCATATCGCAAAGCTTATCGGAATGCCACGTCACTCCCGCCACGTCGGTCAAGGTAAGTACATATCCTAACTCCTAAAGTGTTGATCTTGAATACATGTCTATCGATATACAGCTCTCAAATTCCTTAATCCTGATACAAACCCTCCTGTGCCGTGGCACCGTGTAATCGGTTCTGGTGGCACGATATCCTCACGCGGCCCAGGAACTGACGGCGCTAGTAGACAACGTGATGCCCTCGTGGCTGAAGGCGTTGAGGTGGTGGAAACGCGTGGTGGGGAATTCAAAGTCGATTTGAGACAGTACGGATGGTTCCCTACTGTCCCTGCTCCGGCTGAGCTGCCACCTGATGAAAACGAAGAAAACGGGCCATGATTCGTTTAGGTACGGACAGACTATCCCGGAAAGATGATGCATGCAACCAACACGAGACCGACTGGTGATAAGAATGCGTATGGTACTAGAGCTGTAAGCTGCTGTAAGGTGGAAAGCTACGGTGATCTTTTACCGCGTCTAGGGCGGCATCTGTTCAATGTCCAGAAATATGACATCCGTACGATACACTCGCCCCTTCTACGTAAGAAATCAAGTTCCGGCAACTCTGTTCAATAGCATTCAGCGCACGACGTGTTAAGCATCATATCACGTCTGTAATGGCAACTGGCCATTATAAAAATCTAGGTACAGTCGTCAAAATAAATCACATCATTAGCGCCATGACTTGATAGAATGAAAACACGGCGATGTTAGCCCATCGCTGAAGAACATAAGTGCAGAGCTTGAGGTGGGCCGTTCTCACAACTTTTTTTCTTCAAATCCTCTAATGAAGTTCTCTCTTCTCTCAGCCCTCACTGCCGTAGCATTTTCCGGCACATCCGCCGTTACCCCTCCCGGTGCCGATACCCCAGCCTTCTACTTCGTCGCAAGCTCGAACGACTCTGGCTCTAACCTTCTGGTAATCATAGGCCTTGTTATCACCACAAGACAGAGTAAACTGATTCCTTCCCCTTGCAGCCTCTCAGGACAACTGGTGGTGCCGGTGGTTACTCGACGTTGACCGGGACAGGACCGATTGGCAAATTCTATTTCGCACAAGGCAACCTCGTAGCAGCTCCCCTTCCAGATTCACCTACAACACAAAGACCCGTGATCGGCGCCATCCCGTTCTCAACTGGGTGTACCACATATGGTCCCCTTGGGTTCGTGGGTGGTTCAAGCTCGAATAAATGCGCCCAGTACAATAAATTCTACATTCAATCGAACTCGGAAAATTCACAACTGGGTGCTCGGTTAACCTTCAATTTCGTTGGAGGATTCTATGCCTGCGGCAGCAATCAGGATGTGAGTACAACTTCATGTCTCTCTTCCCTCGTAGTTCGCTACATTGTTAATGCTGAGCAGGTGTGGTACATGGCCTCTTCAAATGACGGGCCGACTAACTTGACTTGTACACCGATCAGCTTATGGACTGTCCCAGTCGAGTAGTCTGCTTTATCAATCGCCTTTTGCTCTCGCCAGGTATTTTATCGACGCGAGTAAAGGTACAGGGTTGGTGCGGTATATATGTTCCAGTGTCATTTGATAGAAGGTACCCAAGAGAAAAGAAAGCAATAATGCATATAGCAGTCGTCGAACACAAGTTTTAAATAAGCATCAAAGCAACAATTAGAATGAAGCACCACTATCCATCGAAGTCCTGAGATAGAAATCCACAATATCTGCAAGGCCGTCGTGGCTCAGACGGCTCTTCCGAGCTCCGGGGAATACCCCCCCATATCTTTCTTAAAATTTGATGAACTCTTGTAGCCAGGTGAGTTCATTGTTGTCAAAGGAATGTGTACTTCATCGGGGGGCAGCGATGGTGATGGTGCGGGTGATATAGAACGTAGCACTGGCGTGGTTGATGAGAACCCAGGCCCTGATACTGATGATCGTCGGCCATCAGCGCCAAACACCTGCACCATGGTGTGCCGTCTTTGTTTCTTTGGATTGTGTCTTGCAGCGCCCCAATAGTACTTAAAGGAGCTTGCAATCTCTGCCGCGAAATCGGCTGGTAAAAGTAAAATGAAGGAATGTAAGTGACACGGTTCAAGGGGGGCGAAGATGGAGATAGGGATAACATGACTGATGTTATATCAGATGGAACTCACAATAATTAATTCTGAAGATCGGAGATGTCAGCTTGGGATAAATGGAGATGGAACGAGACGTACGAGTCCCAGAGGGGTTTCCAGATACTTGTAGGGCTCCCTTCCCGCTTGTATTCCTTGGCAGAATACGCCCACAACATGAGAAGCGAGAAAAAGACCATCTACGTGTTCATATCCAAGAATAAATGTGCATTACATAAAATAAGCAATGAATGGGTTGGATCTGAGTGAAGCTCAAGCGTACCTCAATGCATATTGCCAAAGCATTCAGCCCATCAGTGACGTTAGTAGTGGTCCAGTAGGCAGTTTCTACGATGCATGTCAGAACATTGTGCCGAGGGAAAAACAGCGCAGACATACCTTGGATAATTTTGCGGCTTTCTAGGGCACTAAACTATATTTCTCATCAGCTCCAGCCAACACGATCAACTGAGATAGCAGCGTACCACAAATGATTGGTAGAAGGTAAACATCACGATCAGTTTGATTGAGAGGAATTTAGCCATTGGTCGCCGATCTCTTAATTCATCCGATGTGAGGCCATAAAACACCAGGAGGCCATAAAGCGCAATACTAGCATCAAGGAAGGCGTGGAGGTCGTGAGCTTCTTAGAGTATGAGGCCCCTAGAAACGGAGCATACTGAATCACAAGGTACACACCTGATGCTAATGAAGTTGATGCATTCGATGTAAGCATTGGCCCAGCGTGGCGAAAACCCTGCCTGAGCGCAAAGTACTTCATATTTCTCGCAGATGATGCCTGCTACGGAAGCAGCTTTGAGGAAGGTGAGTAATAATACCATGATGCAAAGGGAGTTGCGCTCACCTGGTCTGATAATCACATATTGAAGCACGGACCACTACGGAGGACATGAGTAGAGCGTTTGAGATTAGAGCTGCAGTGAATCCTACTTTGACAGTATACATAAAGTACGCCTATACCGAATGTCAATTCGATGACTCGGAAAGAATTCAGAGTAACTCACCTTTGTGGGTCGATATCTCCAACAACAAAACTTAAACAACCATTGTCAGATCTACATACAACCCCTAGGAATTTAGGGCTTATTCACCGGCAATGGTAATGGTGTTTTATCTTTCCGTTCTAGCGCGCGTTCCGCTGATTTACCAATGGCAGTGGCAGCGACATATTCGATCAATAGGAGGCTGTGTTACAGAGGTTGGCGATATTAATAACCCCCGCTAAATCGAATCAAGAACTCACAGAAAAGCGCTGAGACCAATAGCCTGTAGGGCACATGGAAAACACGTAGCGATAACGCTGATTAGCATGGATGGCAGGAGATATAAAGTGCTGTGAAGGAGCAAGGACTTGCCTCGTAGGCTAGCATAGACATTAGATGATCGGGAATCACAGATGAGATGAAGAAGCGTACCGGTTTGAATAAGTGAGTAATATGTGTAATCGCGGAAGAAACGATACGAAGCGAATGAGATGACGGCGTATACCGGAGGCATGTAGAGGATGCGTAGTCTGTTGTCACGGATTTAGCCAGTGTCAGGACAAGGGGTGCGGTTCACAGGCAGTGATCTACCAAAACGTGGAAGGTGGTGTGGACAGAGGAATAACGTATTTCGGAGCTCAAAGCTGGCATACATCCGGGTTCCAGATGAGCCGAGGCTGGGAGGAGGATGCCGTTCGCATGACAGACCGCCCAGGGTGGCCAGAGTCGAAAGGACGTTATGTGCAGTTTACGATGTTCAAGGGGCACAGGAGCATAGAATGCGTACATTTGGCGTTGTTGAGGAGGGTTGGTATAGTTCCTAGAGTGTAATATTCAGTTACCTTGTACAACATGCACAAAAGAGTATACCAGCAGACCTGCAATGCGAAAAGATGGAAATTGCGGATATTATGACCGTCTGTACAACATATGAGTGCGTTTTGATAAACCGAACGGTACAACAGAGCTCACTATGACTGCGCAACCACCCGCGATGGCCCAGCCGATCCGGTGTGTCGTCCAGTGGATGCCATTCGAATCCCAAAATTTCGACTGATCGACAATAACCTGATTTTCCACAGGACACGACATGACGCCGTTTTGTCTTAGCGAATATCTCAAGTTTAGATACTGAACGAAGGGGTAGCGAGTAGTAGTATGAAGGAGTGGAGCTGGATCAAAGAGCAGTGCAGCGAGCGCTCGCTCGACGAGCTGTGTGGTCAGGCGTTCAACTCGGAAGCAGCATCACGATTCTGTGACGGCCGTTCAGGCTGCGACGGTCACATGATGTCAATTGCATCAGACCTTGTTACCAACTTTAGTCGACCCTAACAGCAGTCTCCCTTTCGCCTAACCACCTCTTAAAGCTCTAGGAATCCTCCCTGAGGCTGATTGCTGGTCACAAATTGCCCACCTTGTAATTAAAAAAGCGCCCATTCTCCAACATCGAATAATATATTGAGAGTTTTTTAGAGGTAGACTAGCACCCCGTCAATGTCAAGTAACTCGCCCACTATACAGCCAAATAAAAAATGCTCGTATGAAATGCTCGTATGGAAGAGAATAAAACAGCTTGAACAAGTTTGGTCGTTCACTCCCCTTCCTTTTTCTATTATACACCTTGAACCTGCTGTTTTGAACCACGGTATTGTTTGGGTGACGGCTTTGCTGTTAGAGAAATCTGGAGAAAATCATCTTGGCTGATCAGGGTACTCTACAGCTCATAACCCATTATAATATTTATTGTATTATATTGAACTATGAGCTACAAGGTACCGTGATCAGCCCAGACCAATCCCTCCGGGATTCTCTGATGGCTGGTCGCAAGAGGGCATGGAAGAGAATTTCAACCCGAGCTGTGTGAGCATGTATTTCGGAACTAAACTACGGGTTAGAGTCTGTCAATTGAAGAATGCCTGCAGGTTACTGTATCTTGAAACACTAATTGCGCCAGGAACATCCGGCGCTTAGATTTCTATATTTAGCGTTAAGCGTTCCGTTGTCCCGATGTGCCATCCGAGGCTTGAGTCGTCTCCCATCACCTAATCAGAGTCAACTGCAATTCTGTCTCACAAAGTGTTGAGTATGCTGTGGCGATCATGCAATTCTGTCTCACAAAGTGTTGAGTTGAGGTGACGCCACAGGACAAGACCTACCCGTGTAGTGAGATATCGAACAATGTTTGTTATCAATATGCTGAAGGGTGAAACTTGGGCATAAGGGTATAAAGCGTGGTTGTCAAGCTTTGTGACCGGAAATGATGACTCATAAAACCAGGCTGTTGGCTCAAACGATCACTGTCTTCGACTGACAATCCCCATGATGGCGAGAGATATTACATGAAGAGAGAAGTCAGTTTTTAGAATCGAGGGTCGATTCTGACCGATTCTGATGTCCTTTCTCACAGTCATGTTCGTCCTCTTCCATTCTGGCTCGCAATGACTACATATTAAGTGCCAGAGGAATGTGGACAAGGTCACAATGCCCCCTAGATCACGCTCGAAAAAGGGCTCCTTTTGTCAGGTAGACACCATGAAGGCTGTGCAATTCAACTTGGTTCCTCGCCATAATAGCAATCCCTTCAATAACGCAGAAAGCAAAACGCCGGGTGTTGGCATACCACACTTCATGAGATGGTGATCAACAGCTGTTCGCCTGCTGATGGGCGAGCCATATGACACACAAGTTTGGGGTGTTCGACACTCCCAAAGGAAAATCAGAGGATCATACTAAACTAGTGCTAACAATTGATCCATGGTTGTATATAGTCACATTAAATAATTTCTCTCGCAGGAGGATTAGCACGAGGTTCATTAGCCTGATAAGGAATTCAAAGTACCTTACTTTTGACGTCATGAACGATATATCACCCAATCTCGACATCACTGGCAGCTGCGAAAACGAAGAGTGACTTATGGCCATCTCTAGGCCTTTTGTTAGTCATTGCTACTGACCCAACGGCTCATGAGGCTTGTGTTCGCTCGCTGTATCGGATAACCCCGGTTTGAATGAGAACATGAGTCCCATCTGTGTGAGTTTTCACAAGTCCTATGTAAAGGTACGCAAACTGCCTTGTATCAGAAGCGAAACCCCAGCTAAAAAAGGAAAAACGACGAGAAGACATCTATAGTTTAGATTTACAGAAATGAGAAATATCCGAGTCGTGTTACCACAACGAAGTCCTTCCACGAGTCCTTGCTTGTGATGTTAAGACCGCCGACCGGTGCTGTGAGCGTCCGAAGCATCAAATCAGTCTCTCGACGGTGACGAATGAGCAGTACTGTACTTTAGGTCTCTCTAGATTAGGTGCTCAACATGCCAAGCTTCTGCATGCATGGCTATATACTCTGAGAACTCTGCTAATTTGGCAGAGATCGGCAATCGTTTCAGTTCCAGTCAATGTGCCACAAGATCGATTATGATCAACCCCATCGTGGAAATGAGGAAGCTGTGATGGAAGATGAGGCTTCTATGGCAAATTCCGACATAGTTGCGACCACGGAAAATACTAGATTCCAGTTGACGCATGAGGAATAAAATGGGGGCATGGCGATTTAGACGCTTGAATGGCTAAAAGGTGCTGGGCAACGGGAATTGCCAAACACAGGGAAAGCCCGCTTCCTGCGGGAGACTGGAAGGCAGCTACCTCAACCCCCGGCGGCTGATACCGTTGTAAGCCCGTCTGTATGTGCTGTAAGGCTGGTTCCGTTTACCACCTGGGATCAATTCACTTGACATGCCCGCACCGGTCAGTGACCTAACTCGCGCTTTCAACAACTCCGTAAGGGGCGGATGATCACCTAAATTCTTTCTATGAATAGACAACGGCGAATGTGTGAACCGATTGGAGTTACTGGCCATTGAACGCCCAGATAAGCTTCGTCGTGGTTTTTCAGAGGATCTGAAGGTATTACGGAATTGAACTGGATCCGGTCACCTCGCAGATTTGTCTTCTCCTTCGAGAGATCTCGTAAGATCCTTCTTTATGTTATCTACTATCACTAGCTTCAGGCAACAAGGAGTGGTTAATAAAGAGGAAGCACATAAAAATCCGGATATAGCGCCCACCATTCGTTCACGCACTGTTGTTTCCTCCGGATAGCTTGAAAGGCATCATATACGTGGCGACGCCGCTTCTGCGCATACATTCCATAGAGAAAGTCCCTGAGTGGCTTTTAGAGCCCCTCTTACCCGGGAGGAAGCGTAGCAGGGCATTATGACCGAAGGCATCATTTCAGCCCAGTCGAGAAGAGGACGGTTCTACCAAAATGCCCGTATTCATAGGGTTTACGGGCACGCTGGATACACCGACAGACAAGGCAGCGGAGCACTCACACAGTCATTAGTCCACGAGAAGCGCTAGGTACTGCCAAACGTAGATTTAGATTGAAGTTACATTGACGAAGACCAATTCGTAACTCAATGTTCCACGGAGCTCCAGAATAAGACGTCATCCGAGATTGTTCCCAGTCCAGATCTTGTTGGAATTGTTGCTTCGGCAAACTATTGGTGCCATAGACTTGATCCCTTTGGTCTGGCACTATAAGTACCAACTGCCCTGCACCGTTTCGTTCCAGACAACTTTTTTTCTCGTCGAGTCCTCCCTCCTCTGACGCCACTTCCTGCCACCGACTACACGGCTTTCGCAAAGCATGGCCATTAAGTTGCTGTACCCTGAAAGTGACCTTTCATCTTCGAAGGCATCGAGACTTCGATTAATGACCTTACTCTCGCTATACGATATGCTCCCCCACTCAATCTCACAACCACCGGACGGTCCTGAACCTATGGAATTAGATGAAGCCCTAGACCCCGACACCGTGAAACACATTCTTGAAATTCTACGAAGCAGGAATGTGGCGGCTTCTTCAAGTTCTCATTCGGACGACAACTCGATAAGGGTGAGTGCTATCTTGTAGAGCTGAATTTGTGACTGGCTTTCTGAGAAAGATGATGTTAGCTACCACACACCCGACTCGGAGGCCATTCCGCTCCAAACGATGGGCGTCGGCGCGCTGCAGACTCCGCAAAGAGACCGGAGGCGGTCACTCAAACCCGGGATGATGACGGGAGTAGTGATCGGGCGCGAGGGCAGCTCAGGAAAGATTACTCCAGGTGTATCGGACCCTGATGGTTGATCTTAACGTGAGTTTATGAGCATTTCCACCCGAGCATCGCATTTCTGATGGCTTTAGCTGATGCTGGACGATTCCGTAGGAGTCTTGAGATTATGTTATTCGTCAGCTCCAAAAAGATGGAAGTCCTGATGAAGGACCAGATGACATCCTGGGACATCGATGGGGAGGTAATAACTGAGGGCTGTAGATACTAGCAGTATTTAAGTAGCACAGGAGTCATGAGATATCGCCACTTGCTGGGTTTGTCAATTCTTGATATACATGTCGCAGGCTCACAACGGCGTGACCTATAAGTGAACGGTGCTGACCGTGTGAACATTTCATCATTGGCCATCAGTAATTCCAGCCTAAATATATCGCGCAGGCCTTAACAGCACCTGCAAGGACTAGAATCGTCCATCTCATTTCTGAGACGTTCACCATGCCACCAGCAAAACACTGGACAAGTTTCAACAGCACGACTGACCAGCAGGCTGGAAGCAGTCCCAAGAGACAGAAAACTGGCGGTGGTACGTATTGGATCTCAGTCAAATGTGTTTGGCTTAATTATTAGCTCCGAAACACGTTCCCCCTTTTTCCTGCACTGCTTGCCACATATCCTGTTGTCAAAGCTAACTCTCTTTGAACTACTTGCAGAAGTGCCCATTTGTCTACATATGGATAGCGCCACAAAGGAAATCGATGCTACCAAGAACGCTCATTTGAAAGGAAGGAGGAGGTTCAAGGCGGACTTGGTGGATACGGAGGAGGAGTGTAAAGAGGGATTTACTTCATGTCGCCTCGGCATAAAGAGTGGGGCTTGTATATCATAGTCGTCGGCGCTTTCATGCTAATAGGCGACTTTCTCCTTTCAGAATTGCGACCTGGAGACGAGGAGGGATCATTTGAAGTAGTCATTGTGAATGAAGCTCGAGAACACGTTGTCTCTATCAATTTTCTCATATCTGGTACGCTCGATGGGACTGGATTCGCTTTTAACGCTCATATGGGCTGAAGATACCACGGAATATCCAAAATCGCACACCTGGTTTTGCTACGCATCGGATGGCGACATTCCTCCACGTTTACAAGAAGTAATAGAAGAACTTGCTACAGAGCCCTCACGCTCAGTTAGAGACACACTTCTCACCCTTCTTTCACGAGTATCGAGGGCGGTTGGTTTGCGCCCGCCACAGGCGGCGTTCGGCAGTGATAGCGGAGAGGATACTGAAGAGGCGGAAGACGATGATGAAGAGGACTATTATGCCATGCTCAGTGATGATGAAGGCACGTTCAACCTAGGGTCCTTCGCGACTAATCCTGTAAACCAATGCGACCTGTCCGTTTTGCAGCGGTAAGTTTTCGTTTCTTTTACATAACACCATCGATTTCTTAATTTCCGCAGTAACTTTGTTGAGCTCGTCGCAGCAGACTACCGGCCAGGCTTCATCAAACACTCGGCTGAGAATTTCACCGTGTCGGTGTCAATTTCCATTCTGAATCTGGTAGATATCATTCCACCGCGCGCTCTGATGGCATGGGATCGTGCACTTCTTTCAAAAACTCAGCATCTTTGCCTCCTCATCTCTGGATTCGGTGGTGTATACCCAGTATTGAACCATGATGGCGGTTATACAACTAAGGCAATCAAGGCCAGTACAGATGTCCAGTTTCGAATCGGTCTTACCCAGCGATACAAGCCCGGAAGAGAAGAAGCCAAAGCGGCGTTCCGGAAACACGGCCTAGTGTTGGACGATGAGCAGAAAGAGTTACCCCAGAATGAACTTGACCCAATGGAACAAATGCTCCTTCTGGAACAGCCTTTGATTATTGAAGAAGAGGAGATATTCGATCCGAGTCGTTTTGACAATTTCAGTTTGAGCAGCTCGTTAGAAGCACTCATGAACCAATCATTCTTGAAGCTGGTTCATTATCGGATAACGTTCGGGTTGAGTTGGGCTGGAGCGGAGAAGCTGTTACATGAGGTGGAGAAAAGTCAGAATACAGCGGAACAGATCTTGTACAAGTTCCAAGGCGTAAGTGGCTACCCAATTTCCTTCGACGATGACGTTCTTATCCTTGTAACAGGAGATTGCACAAGCAGAGGAATACGAGAGCCAGCTCATGAAGAGAATCTCGCTTCTTGATCCTCTTCAAGGCCTGGAAAGGGGTTCTCCAATCAACCTTCCTTTAATGGCATTCTGTTACTTGGTCCGGCGTCTTGCTGTGAGTTTTTTTGTTGTTTATGATACATGCATTTATCGTGTCGACACATCGTTGGTTAGATATGTCCCCAATACTGCCTTGTTTGTCACCGAAAACTCGAGTCCAATTACGAGGCGTTGAAGCCTTACGTTTGCGATTCGAAGCTCTGTGCCTACCAATATTATGCACTTAATCGTGGTGCTCCCCTGGAGGTAGGGTTTGATCCACCAAGGGTCCTCCTTTGCTGATGCTAGTGTATGTTCATTGCAGTACGAGATCATCCACAACCCTCATACTGTCGACTTGTTGGTTTCGATTGCGTACACAGCTGCTGTCGAAGGCGTCCTTGAGGAGCCACCGATTGGTATGGCTCTTCGCGTTCCGTTGCCAAAGCGTGGCATAAATCCAGGTCAACACGTCCGAGGAATACAACCTCCCGTTGAACCATCACAGCCGCCCGTTCCTGCTCGAGTCGACCCAGACGGATTGGTTGATTTCGATGAATTGAGTTTACCAGAAGTAGGTACTCCTTAGTTTCATTCGAGGTTTCCCGCTTACAAGCTCGATACGTGTATAGATGCGCACCGCTATCGCAGCCTCGCTGGATTCATTACCTACGGTTTGTTTTATAGTCCCATTACCTATAATTCTGACCCCTAATGAGAAGGTATGCCATAGGTGATTGAAATGAGGCAACATCTGATGAAGAGGGTAGAGGAGGGGAAGCAAAAGCCTAAGCTTCAGGACATCAATTCCACAATTCTTCCTGCAGCCTGGCTTATCTTGCGATGGTACGTATTGCACTTGCCACTATTTGATTAGGCTATTGAGGCCTTTTGTATAGGTGTGTCGCGTCTTGCACCGCATATCTGGAAGAAATTACGAATCCGAATGAATTGGTCCGTGGTCTCGGTAAGGTCGTGCAATTTTGTAGCTTCGTGCCATTTACGCCTTCCAGATACATCGTGGAGGCAGTTCAGATTCAATGTTGGTGCTCCGGACGCCGAAGCAAAGTTCACAGAAGCAGTAGAGCAGGCGAAGAAGGAAGACAAGAGAGCGAGGGAATATCCCATCCTTTACGTTCGTCATTCTTTCCACTATCATGCGGCGTATCAGCTCATCGGCTTAATTAGGCTTTCCATGGATCTCCTCTTCGAAACTGGCACTCAGTACGCTCGCCTTTGGTTCTCACCGATAATTCTCTTTTTGAATTCTTGTCGCAGATTATTAGACATGGCCTCTGGTTCAAGACTGTCGCCAATGGTCGCGCTTTCGGTAATGGTGAGTTATTGGATCACAGCCATGAGCGTTGAAAAATGTTGAGATGATATAGGGGTTTACTTGGCAAAAGAGGGGCAAACATCCAGTGGATCGTACGCCATGGCCGGCCAAACGTGGTCAAAGAGCATGATAGCACCGACCAATTGTGTCGCATTGGTTGAAGCTGTGAACCTTCCCAAGCAGTTCGTCAGTTCAAACCCACATTTCGTCATTGACAAAACACATTGGATCCTATGGTGAGGTCTGTTTGTTAGTAGTGACAATCCTTATCTAACGCTCATTGCCAGTCGATACCTCCTGGTAAAAGGTCGCGAGATTGAGTATATTGGTACCAAAGAAAACGAAATTCCTTATGTTAAACTCGACAAGGCACATCCTTGCACGATGCGTGGCTCGGCTATTCAAATTCCCGAGCCTTCGTACAAAATTGAGAAGCTTCTCCAAGCCCGCCGCTCGGACATTTTCGAAGAAGATCATGACGAGGAGGATAAATCAGTTTTCAATCACACCTCGTACGCCCAAAAGCCTCAAAGTCATGGTCAAATTTCGGCCAGTCAGGCTACTTTGTCTTCGTCTGGCAAGCGTAAGATAGCTCCGGAACAGGACTGGAAACATGACGAAGACTATGTCCATACTGCGATTGAGCATCTACTCCCTCCACCAGAGGATTCTAGCAACTCTGCGGTCATCGCGCTTCAAAGAGAATTGCGGTCTGTGTTGAATGAACAAGACACAGCACCAAGCTTGAAAGAGCTCGGCTGGTATATGCCCTTAGAGTTCAATCAAGACAATTTGTTCCAGTGGATTGTCGAGATGCATTCATTTGACCCGGATATTCCCATCGCAAAGGACTTACAAGCGAGGTGGACTTTTTCCCGCCACCTCCACTCCAACTCTGACACTTCTTTACAAGGAAAATCAACTCTATTGTTTTTGAAATACGTTTCCCGCCGACTTTTCCGATTAATCCTCCTTTCTTCAGGATTTTGCGACCTAGATTCTTACCCTTCATACAAGGCGGAGGTGGTCATGTCACTGCAGGTGAATCTACCGTCATGGGTCATTCAATTTTCAGATTGGCTTACCCCTTGTAGGTGGATCCATCTGTATGGATCTTTTGACTGCAGACGGTGGGCGTTTCCCAAGTGCAACTTATCTATGATTATTGACAATTCGAGCAATTCAGGATGGTCACCAAGCTATTCTATCCCGGCTGTCCTCATGCAGATTAAACTTGCCATATCAAACCTTGAACCAAGGCCGGCTAGACTTGACCGCAATAGGTGGGACACGTAAGTAGGATATAGTTTCTTCTGTCCCCCAGGACTTAGAATTCTCCAGACCCTACCAAATGAGGGAAGCCTTGGACGGTTACCTACGTGCAGCAAATACTCATGGTTGGAGAGTGCGTGTAGCGACATTTACACCTGTAGCTCTGTTCTTCTACTCATCATCCCTCGCAGATTCCGGATGGCCTCCAGAAGCTTTTGCTTTGTTAAGCTCATGTTTGAACCTGTTTGCTGATATGATCTTGCTATCTGGATCATTATTACTTAACGTTTCAACTGTTACATCTACTCTGGGCTGTACCATTAGCTTCTTACTTTTGACACAAACTGTATTCATCGCACTCTGACAACTTGTAACATGGTTAGTTCTGAAATCTAAATTGCCTCAGCAACCTATCGATCTTACATGGATAGAGCAATCCGGTTACCTCAGCACCTGCAGCCTCCAAGCCTGACGTGAACGATTTACCTCCGGAAACCCTCGCATTCGCGGAGCGTATGTTCGAAGCTGCTCGCTCTGGCGATGGGGAACTTTTACTGCCCGCAATAGAAGCAGGACTTCCTGTGAATATGATGAACCACAAAGGTGAGCTTACACACTCATGCGATGCGAGGAGATTGTCACTTGGCATTAGGAAATACACTCCTTATGCTCGCCGCTTATGCTGGACATGCGAGCTTGACAAAAGAACTTTTACAGAGGGGGGCAGATCCAGACCGACTAAATGATCTAGGACAGTCGATCGTTGCTGGCGCAGTGTTTAAAGCCCACGATGACGTCGTGAAGGCGCTTGTGGAGAAGAACGCTGACCCTCGAATCGGAACACCAACGGCAATACAAACTGCGTTGATGTTCGGGAGAAATGACATTCTTGACATCCTGGGGGCAACGGAGGAGGACAGGAAAGCGAACGTCCCAAAACCACCAACGGTGGTTCCCAGGTGAGGAGAGGGGCTGTCATTTACGATGTTAATAAGTGTAGTGGCTTACATTAGGAGTCTTAAATATAAAAAGACCAAAGGCTGGTGCCCAAGCAACATTGATTGATTACTCGTCTATCATTCTGAAACTACCATCGAGGTTCCGATTGTTCGGCTCTTAATTCCGAGAGTATGTCCATCGCTCACCGTGTGGACCTCGATGCCCTACCTGACATTGTTCACGCGGTGTCATCTCTTTGAAGGTTAAACTCCGAGGTGCTTATATTGAAATCAAGTCACTAGTGACGAAATTCTGCCCCTCTCAATGGTTACGATCATCTTCGTTGATGCATCAAATAGTCAGTCTTATCAGGGTCGATGTGTCTCACGCTTATTTGGTCTTCGTGGAGAAAGCAGTGCGATGAATTGTCACACAAGCGAGAGTTCAGCGTTTAAAGTTGGCCTTCCTTCGTTGACACCATTCTTTTTACCCCAGGCTACGCTCTGCAGCTGGTTGTACACTATTCCTCCTATCTATTCCTCGTAATTCTCGATTTGGTGCGTATGGATCCAATATCTTCAGACAAAATTACACTCGGTGGGTTCTTTGGCCTGATGGATCAGCGGCATCGATTACTGATCGGTGAGATAGCTATTCTTGCGACTGCTGCCTTTTCGATACTTGCATGGGACCAGTGGGTGATATACTTGTCCAGTTGACCTTATCCTCATGGATTCCAGCTGTCTACTCATTGGTGTGGACTATCAAGTTTTCCGGAGGATCAGGCAATCATGGAGAAATCCCCGTCATTGGATGTATGTACCATCCGTCCTCCTTGCCTAATATACTTACTGACCCAGTTTCATCGGGTTAGGTTCTTTTTTCTCCGTTATTCAGGGTTGGCAGCACTTTTCTCCGATATGTTTTTGTCAACCGCGCGCCATCAGCATTGCCATTTAGCTTCCGAAGCATTTCGTGTTTTCTATATCTCTACTATGCTTGCGTTCTGTGGTTTGGTTTCGCTTCGTGTTGCTGTAATATGGGACTATCATGCAGACGTGGTGAGCGGGCTTGGTATCTTAGGGGTGTCTGTCGTTGGATTGTGGGTACGGCAACTTTCCGTCCCTTTCTCTCTCAGACTCATGAACATCTTTAAGGTTGCTACCGCCACACAAGTAAAGGTTCATTCAGAGCCGACTTTCCTTGGCTCACCTTGCTCCTTGCAACCCTTCCCAACTTGGTTCTCAGCGAGCTATGTTGTGGCACTGGCGTTCAATCTCGCAGCGCTCTCTCTTGCAGCCATCGATACTTTTGGCAAACCGTCTAGCACCGAACGCGATATGAGACAGGAACTCAGACTCCTCGCATTCCTAATTGTTTGTGTTGCTGCCTCAGCAGCGGCCCTCGCCATCTTCGCATTAGATTCCGGCCAACAAACCAGCAAACAAATTGCCTCCGGGTTCTTCATCCTCATGACAGTCTCAATGGGTTCCCGCATCTTTATAACCTTTGCGCCTACGGAGCTGAACGGACCGATAGTCGTTTCTTTCGGGCGATCTTTTGGACAATCATCTCGCAATGTAGATAGTGATCCGAGCTGGGGAAGTCCATCCACAATCAATCAATCAGCTATTCGGAGTTTACCCCATTCTTCGATCACAAAACCATCTACCCGCACTGGAACGACGCGACCAGGGAGTCTCGCAACAAGTGAATCACATATGCTACCCCTCATCGCGTCACTTAACCCACTACCGCCTCGCCGCCATAACCCATTAAGCCCCTCAGTTGCCATGAGCAACGATGGCGATGACCTCAGGGGGCAGGACGCATATCTACGTTCTACTACGACTGACTTCGCCACGGATACCATTACACCAGCCATAGTATCAATGCCAAGACCTCGAGCCTATCGACCTCTTCCGGTCCCTCCAATTCTACCAGCGTCAAAAGCCGAAACTGGAACGGAGTCATCGTCAGGAACACTCCTTTCAACTATCGTACCAAACAAAAAACGCAACAAACTCTCTGACGCACAGTCCGGTTGGATCGAGTAGTGTTCACATGAAGTGGTCGTTGCTGGAGGAGGGACGATAGCCGCTTCTGTAGTGTAATACATGAGAATGCTAAGGACATGATTCAATACTACACTCTGTAACTCTCATTTGACCTATGACATAACTCGTCCTTGTATAAGCGTGGGATGAAACAGTTCCGTCGCTTCAACATCGTCGGCAAGGTTTGTAATTTCAGACTGACTACTGTTACTATCCTTACAATTTGAAACATCTCGACCTATTGTGGCATATTCATCGAGGTGTACAGATTTAAACGGCATATAAGGACCTCATGCCAGCAAGCAAAGACTGTAGGTGAACAGCAGGTCTGTTCACGCCCCCGCTTGCTCCTAAAGGACAAGTCTCACATCTTACGACAAGCCGATGACATACTATACGCCCAATTACGCCTCCTCTGTCACACCCAGTACTTCGGACTACGCCCCGACCATGCCCCATCATCAACTTAGGAACGGAAATTATGTCACTCCTTACATGTCGAGCCAGCTCTCGTACTATCCATCAGCCGCTGAGGCTCCGGTCACGCAGACTCCTTTTGTCCCACAGCATGTCTCCTCGCGTGGCAGCAATAGCCATTTCTTACCACCGCCTATGACTTCGATGGGGCCCCATGCATGTGTACATCAGTGCCACCCAAGTCATACTACAAATTATGGGGCCTATCAAACCTTGCCCCATTATTATAACTATCAACCCACCATTCCTCAGAACATGCTGCCTACTTTTGGTGCAATGTCGCAGAGCCCTCCAACAATTTTGGTACCAAACACTGCAGGATTACCCACGTCACCTTACGGTGCCCCTATCTATACAAACCTGATGGATGAGAGAAGGTATTATGGAGGTGGCGGATTGGCCCAGGCTCCTGCCATAATCTCCTCGAGCTCAAGTTCGGGGAGTGATAGGAACCGTCATCGGCCCAGTCGTCATCATCACTCGAGACGCTCGAGCTCGTATTCAAGTTCTCGATCAAGTTCCCCCGAAATCACAAGCTCGCATGGGCATAGATCCAGAAGGAGTAGCAGGGGACTTTTGACCTACCTACCTTCATTATGATTCGGTTCGTTTATATTGTCTGCTTTCTGGGGTAGAAGAGTTGGAATCTTCCTTCTAGTCTTGCTCTTATGCCACTGGGGTGAGGTTATGTTGTTGATCATTAATTCGCCGATTGCCACAAGCCGTGAAGAGTCTTGATATATAAGCGTCGAATATCGACCTGAGCCAGTGAAACAGCACGTAAACATCTAGAGCCAGAGTTACCCGTATGCCATGCGGCAGCGGGGTGTTCAATCAAGATACTGTACAAAGTCAAAATTCGTATTCAAAAATCGTGCTCAAACTTCGTAGCCAAGCGCCGTATGATGCACAGTTATACGACTAGCACAGCTTAGGTTATCCAACATTTCAAAGGGGCAGAAGGGCAAGGACTTACTTTTACCCCTCACTCGTACCCAACCAACTCTTGGTAGTCAAGAAAATCTCCCATCGTTTCAGGCGTTTTTACTCCACGACGGTAACGCTCGCATATGTATTCTCGTTTGTTTGCAGCATTTAGAGGGGCGCTGTAAACTACGTCTGTCAGAGAATTGACGTTGGCAAGCAGCCAATCTGCCGTTGCTTTCCGTTTCTGCGCACTGCCCTTGGGATTGCGAATGACAACAACTTTTATCTTCGGTAACAAGCTGATTAAGCTGCGATGTTTGGTCTGAAAAGGATGATTAGGGTGGGTTATTGTTGACCGATTGGTTTTACTGACATCGTTGAAGTTGGTACTGATCAAGAATTCTAGCGAACGCAAATAAAATGAGAGATTACACTTTTCCATGACCTCTGCATCTATGCGCAGCCGCTTGACGCTTCCTAGCGACGTAGCGATCGGAGATCCTGGTGTAATCCTCTTCTTTACGACCGGTTCGGCCTCTCGAAGATTGGCATCCAGTGACAACAACTCGATGGATCGACCGGTAAGAATGTACTCCCAATTAGAAGGGTCGATGACTACTCGTCGTAGGTTGGGTAAATCACGCCTCCCTATGAGAGCGGTTTGATGGAAACAGTGCAGAGTGTGGAGAGCTTTCTGGGTTCTAAGAAAGATTGCGAGTGACATTGATTCAAAGCCTTGGAATCTGTCGCTGGGGAATCTGTCGACGCGCATATGTAATCGCAGAGCTTCGAGTTGGAAGGGAATGTCAGTTGCTTGGAAGAGGTCGCGCCAAATGTCATGATAAGGATTATTGGGAGTGGCGGTTTGTTGGACAATTAGGGTTAGATCTTTGAGGTTCGGCATCGATAACAATGCGGTTGAAACTGCTCGTGGTAAGTCTTTGTTCATGGATACGACGCAGAATGAGTTTACGAGCTTCGCCAAGTGTGTGCTTTGACAAATCCGATTCAGATACGACTCGAACCCGGATGGCGAGTACACGAGGACTGAATTGAAGCTGTGGTAGAGGCGAGGTTGGGTGAATGTGAAAAGGGCTCGCGAAACGAGGCACATCTGTGCCTGTGTCGAGTAATCATCATCAGCTGCTTCAGCGATTTTTTCCAATATCTCGAGAGGAAAAATGGCGTCCGACATGATAAGAGTTTGGAAGGACAGGCGTACCGCACAGCTTCGAGGTCGAGTCTGATATGTATAGTGTGCCACGTGATGCATCAGTCTAATTATTCAGCTTGAAGCCGCGCGTTAACACAGCTTCGGCTCGAGTTATGTACTGTAACTTATTTGCCTGTGCTGAAGGTGTTTGACGGTGATTCCACTCATCAGGATGATGGAGCTATTAGGTCGTCTAAGCGAGCGTTGAAAACGGCGTTTGCGGTGTGGGCAACCATGGTCGAGCAGTTGAAACAGGGTAACTATTGATATAGCTACCGTTGAGAAGTAGGCTGCTATTGCTTGTATATAAGTACTCCAGCCAGTCTGGTTTTGGATAGACTCACACAGCTGGCCTGTTGAAGCCTACTCCGACTGCGAACTCACATTTTCTCTTGCCTTGACGACCTTTGACGACCGTCACGAACGCTCAGACCTCGACTTCACTCTTTGTATTCTCGCTTTGACCTTGAAATGTCGTTCTACGCTCCAAGCTATGCATCATCTTCCCGCAGTATTGTTCTTCCCCCAGTTGGAGTGCCCATGACAAGGACATATTACGATAGTCCAAACACGCGTATGCCTACGCAACACTACTATCCAGCAATGATGGGCTCCGCTGGATACCAACAGCCTATTGTTGTGTCGGGTGCGCATTACGCAACGCCTTATTACACGGCCCCAGGATACGGTTATGGAGGATATAGAGGTCTGCCCGCCGGAACCACAGTAATCGTCTCGTCTAGTGGAAGAAGCAGACATAGAAGACATCGAAGCAGGAGTCGAAGCTGGGGTGGCTTATTAGGATACCTGTAGGAAGCACCGGCTGGCAGCGGTTGTACGAATGCACCGCAATATAGAGTCAATCCCGGCCGTTAACTTGACCCTGATGGTATGTTCATTGACCCTGAGCAAAAGTTTGATCGCCCCATGTGAGATGGAGTCAGAGAAGTGCATCAAAAATATGGCTTGACAACTGAGCCGGCTGATACTGTAGCAAAAGAAATCATGGACTCAAAGCCTCATGAATACTTCACGTTATCTCATCACCCATGAAGATGAAAGGGGTATGTACAGTTTTCGGAATCGGAACTTCGGAAGCGAGCTGGGAGCGAGCGCTACGTCAGCGATAACACGGCGAGTCCGAGGGGCGCCTAACGCAGGGACCGATCACCGAAGGAGGGGCTAGATACATCAATGGGGTGTATTATGATAAGAGATAACTAAGACTGTGACACTAGAGTAGATATAATCAGTAACTTCAGAAAGTGGAAATAATTCAGGAAATAAGGGCACACCTGCTTTTTGATGAATCCATTGACAGTCATCGAGCCATTTAGCACAGGCTCAGGTATGTTATTACGCAAATCAAGAATATAGGCAATAACACCCTCATCGGCGGTTGGTACAGGCCAAATTTCAGGCACTTCCGAGGTGATATGCTTGATCATGTCAATGACTTGATGATCTGTAAGCCTGTGACTGTAGTCTTTAACACTAACAGTCTCGGTAGGAGCTTGAGATGACACGAGAGGATGTTTCACAAGAGATAATGGGCCGACAAATGGTGATGAATTTGCATCTATGCTCACTCTTTTATGCATAAAAAACCGCGAAATTACTATATGTTTCATAAATCGAACAACACGTCACGTCACATTCGTCATTTTTTGTTGTTCGGGAACCTCGGGTAACGCACTTTTTGAGGCCTGCTGTTCATTGCAGGACCAGATGTCACGCTATCCTGGAGTGTGTCTGCAAGCCAGATAATACTGTATATACAGCATTAATTAGCTTTTTAAAAAGACTACAGTGAATTTGGGATCAATAATCAGCTTGTATATAAGTTGTAATCATCTACTACCTATGATTTCGAGTGATAATCTGAAAACTGGACTATCCAGAGATATCGCTCCGCCAGAACCTATACTTTCTGATGGTGCTATGTCACCTCAAGCACTCGGGCCCAGTTGACTGTTGTTCGAGTGTCACACTCAGATTTGGGTCTGTTGTTCGCCGGCGACCCCAATTTTTTTGTCACACACCCCTCCCCTGTTGTTCGATTTATGAAACATACAGTATCATTCAAATAATACCTTTCAACCTTTGTTCAAAAAATTCAGAGTCGTTCGATTTATCTGCGCAGCAGCCTTTGAATGTCTCATTCAAGGCATGGATACCATTGAAGAACCAACTTTATTACTTAAACAATGTGGATGGGTAGTAGGCTCCCGAGTCCTAGACTAGGAATCACAGACTGTACTGATACTTATCAATACAGACTCTGGTTACCATTGCCACTGAAGTGAAGAAGGGCTTGGGAGCTTAGCCTCTATAGACTGACCAGGCATAATCTTCAGAGAAATTGGACACATTTTCATGTATAGTCTACCTAGCCACATCACATCATATCTAGGAATAAATGATATGATTAAGTACGTCGCAGCTCAGGGATTGGCGCTTATTGCGGGCGGCGGCTGGGACAAGCCTTGATGGGCTCTCGGTGTGAAGTAAGCGATAGCGGCTCATGCGCCGTTATCTCTCGGTTCCCGCTCGCTCCCGAAGTTCCGTTCACGAAAGTTGTCACTACCGAGATGAAAGTAATTCATGAGACTCTCAGATGTATGCCTAACCTCGCATCACTTTAATCCTGAAAGCCCGGTCTCAAAATAGGCCTTATTAGCTTGCGAACTAATACCTCTACTAGTGGGGAGTTTAAACAGACACTAGTAGATCATCGTCCTCTTTGAAATACGGACTCCCCATGCGTGAAAAAGGCAGTAATTTCTGCAAGTCACTATCACGGGCCCGGTTCTCTACACCAGAGAGCACAAGTTCAACCAAGGCCGCACTTGTGTCGGACGAACTGAAACGAGCTCACTGTAAGCAGTACTGTCAGTGAACATTGAAAAACAAGTGAGAAGAGACAAGACAAGGTATGGTACAGCCAAAGTAGGCTCATTCAGAACTTGGCATAATGTCACAGCAATACAGCATATATTTCGCAAAACAGACACATTCATTTCGAAGGCACAATTCAAAATTTCCGTACGGCGCATACTATCTCGAGTCGGCTCACGGAGAGGCACTGATCAAAAACCAGTGGTTTCCCTGGTCGTCCGGACTCCCAGGGGCAATCCTGATGTTCTCACCCTCTTCAACGTCAGTTGCACCCCAGAATGCTGTACGGTCGCCATCCTGAATACTAAAAGCGAGGTAAATTCACTCAGCACATGACATAGATCATGAAATTTACTGATTAAAAAGAGACTCACGTATAAATATTAGATTCAACTTCCGTAATGTTCCAGACATAATTTCCCCGGGGGAGAACAATTGCACCGGAGCTTCCCCAACCCACTTCAAGATTCGGGTTGTTGGCAGGAGAAATGGATTGCGTGGTCCCACCAGCATCTCTGATCACCCACTATGATATTTCGACGTGAGTTGGGCATGAAAATTCAATAAGAGCAAGATGGAAATTTTGAACACTACTGACAACTTGGTCGTCATTCGAGTCCGACATGTGGGTGAGAGTGGCATATTGGTTCGTCCCCATGAACGTGATAGCGAGATTGTCTCCTGTGGAGGAATCTGTAATGCGATTGACAATGTAGTAGGTTCCGGGAGCAGGTGTCGACATGGTGAGATTGTACGAGATGTGAGAGATGACTGATACTGATTGGTGAGTAGGTTGGGTAACCGTAGGTCGGATAGTTCGAATTCCAGAGTGAGCATTTTATACTGGATTGGAACTCGGATATTTCCAATGACACTAACATCTTTGAGGGCATTGGTAATTGCATGATGCCAAGTCCAACCCTTCGAAGCACGGGGCATCCGTACGACATTTCTTCTGGATGTCAACTCTTGAACTGAAATTTTAAATTCATTGTGCATTCTTTTAAGAATACATAAACTTGCTCATTAACGGGAGGCATTCTACTAACGAATGACACAAAACAGCACAGTGTTCTCGTACTAATGTACACTAAATTAAACTTCTGAGCCAAGAATTGTTGAGTACAATGGGACAGACAAGCATCCCTGATGCTGACTTGGCAGGTGGCATGATTCTAGCAGAGTACTTGGATTATTTTTATCGGTATTGCTTCCACACACTGGGTCCGAATTATGACTTAATGACGAGTCGGTGGTAATAGTATGATACCACCCGTTCAATGGGGACTGAAACTAATCCTACTACAGTCATCTCTGTAGTAACCCATAGCAGTTCGTGGAAGGTCCGAGCTATGGGTTATGACAGAGTATGGTTATGAGAAAGATCGAAAAATACTATTAAAATAATCGAATAAAATATATTTAAAATACCCAGGCTCTCCTGAAGTCAATGAGCTCGTGTATCTGTCAAATGTAACGAGTGAAAGCTACTTTCTAGTAAAATAATCATCAATACGGTATCTTTTAGCTTTTCTACCTCATCCAAGTGAACTTGTTGGTTGAAAGTGCGAAGAACTTGCTCCATCTTGCGAGCAAAAGGATCGGAGTTTGTTGCTAAGTGTCTTGTTAGCAACGAAGAGTTTGCTAAGAGTTGGGGCTAAATTTTATCCACACCATCACCAGAGTCATCATCACCCCCATTGACCTCACTAAGCTCTCGTAGCTCCCATGATTGCATTACTGACTCATAAATTTCCTTGTCCGTTCTCTCATTCATAGTGCCATTTTCATGTTCCGGGTTGGGGAGTGAGTCAATTGACATGCAATTATTCTCTTGTAGTACACCGTGGGCCTGGAGCTGATCAAGCAGTGTCTCGAGATCTTTGCTTGTTCTGAAGAAGAATCCTACGAGAATGAGACTGTTGCTCGAGTTTTCTGAGCCCTTTTTCAAGTATCTCAACTAAGTTATTAGGAAGCATAATGGGCGCAGAAACTGTTTTGTACAGCTAGGTCTATTCAAAATTCTGTCCTCAGTAGCCGGCACAGTACAAGCGCCCAAATGTCGAGCTCCAAATTCACTTTTTTACCATATATGGTCACCAGCGCTATGGGTTTTTTCTGCCCCGGAGCTATGGGTTATGGGTTAGTACAGAATTATGGGTTTTGCCATCAAATCCCCTGCAAACCAACTTGGGAGACCGAAAATCTATGGGTTACTACAGAATATGGGTTATTACAGGTATGGGTTATTACAGAGACGACTGTAGAACGATGCTTGAACGGCTAGATGATCAGAGCCCACGAACCACACCCGTACATGCTGTTCGGGATCTTAATCCTTGTTTGGCCTGCACTTTACCGAATTTATTCGAAATAAAACAGCAGGATGATGTTACCTCATAGGGCAACTCTTCAACTCAGACCTCGACAAAAGATTCTAGTAGGTCATCCAATGCTTATACTATGCATGGTTTAATAAACGTAAGAGCACTTGCTGGATTCTTCCAAGACGGCCGCTGACAGTGGCATCGTCTACAGGGAACTAACCACTTGAAGGAACCAGCAACCCGCGGTCCTGCCCTTGCTTGCCGATCTGGTGCCAATATATGGGTCAGAGGCATCAATCTAATGATCTCTCCGTGCCTCGAGGCTAGGAAAGTATAGTAGAGCTGGACGGACACTTAGAAGAGACACCATGGTTAGAGTCAGGTGTGTTCAAGATCGAATTTGGAGTTTTGTGTACTTTATTGTATCAGTCCGGTTTCGACTGCATTATGGCGTCAAAACCTCTGGATTTTTAATTTCTCTGCCCTCCGACATACACTATTCATATACCCAGTGGACCCGACCAGGTCCCAGCATGCTCGATGGCACAAATGGTGCAATGACACATCTACACGATACAACGATATGAGACAACAAGATATCAAGAACAGACCAGTATATAGTATAATAATATTATCAATAACACGGATGCGTGCCTCATTCCGAGGCTCTGATTATGCACCTGGTTGAGGCTCTGATTATGTACCTCCATGAGGCTATGACTATGCACTTTCTTACTGAGGCTACGACTATGCACCTCTCTGAGGCTTGGCTTGCAAACCCCTATGAGGTTACACTTATCTACAGTGGCTCAAAAAACTGTCCCAATGTTTTCGCATTTTGGACATATTTGCTAATACTAGGGTAGATATATGGCCTAGTATCCTGAAAATATTCACACAGGTACCTTGACATATTAGGAGCATATATTCCCATGATCACATGATCCTGTACATCAATTAATTATTAATGAATTATCGAAAATATCTACTCATTGGGACAGTTTTTTGACCCCCTGTCAGCCTCCCAGTATCTACCTTGTAACATGCCAGGAGAGCATCAGGGCAGACATGGGAGTGATAAACAAGATCATGTGACCTTGGTTGACATGTTGAGATGGTTACAACTGTCTTTCTTCCTACCACTACATCATAAAAGCTATCTCCTCTACATAATACTCTCAAGTCACTTCTCTTCTCAAAGATGGCTATTCCTTGCACCAGACTGAACATAAAACTGGTCTAGGCAAGTCTACTGTTGAGAGAATCAAGAAAGAAGTTGATGGGGACAAGGAAAACAACAAGGGAGGATGTCCTTCCAAGCTTTCTCCTCATGATAAAAAAGCAATAATTCACCAAATAACCTCTGGAAAGCTAGACAATGCTGTCCAGACTACAAATTTCATTAACTCTACTCTGTCTGACCCTGTCACATCCCAAACTGTCAAAAATACCCTTCAGGATAATAGATTTCACTCTGTAACCAAGATCAAACAACCTCTACTCAAAAAGCAACATTGTGAGGAACACCTTGACTTTGCACATGAACATAGGAATTGGACAGTGGAGGACTGGAAGAGGGTGTTGTAGATAGATGAAACAAATATCAACAGGATTGGGTCAGATGGAAAGGTGTATACCTGGAAGGAGAGGAGGGAACCACTGTCAGATAGGACCACTCTCCCTACTGTTAAATGTGGAGGAGGTGGTAACATGATGGTGTGGGGGTGTATGGGGTGGAATGGGGTAGGAAACCTGATAGAGGTTCAAGGGAATATGGATGCAGTGCAATACTGTGAGACTTTGGACAATGGGGTGGTGGAAGCTTTGAAAAGTTGGAGATGGAGGAGGAGGAGAGGATATTCCAGCAGGATAATAACCCAAAACACACCTCAAAACTGGGACAACAATGGTTTGTGGACAACAACATTCAAGTTCTATTATGGCCTGCACAATCCCCTAACCTAAATTCTATTGAACACCTCTGGACCTACCTGAAGGACCAGCTGAAGGCATATGAAAGACCATCCAAGGGAGTATTTGGATAGTGGGAGAGGCTAGTAGAGGAGTGGAATAAGATTCCAGCAGAAAGGTGCCAAAGGCTGATAGAAAGCATGCCCAGAAGGATTGAGGCAGTTATCAGGGCAAAAGGAGGTCATACAAAGTATTGAGTAAGTAGATAACAGGGGGTCAAAAAACTGTCCCAATGAGTAGATATTTTCAATAATTCATTAATAATTAATTGATGTACAAGGTCATGTGATCATGTGAATATATGCTCCCAATATGTCGGGGTACCTGTGTGGATATTTTCAGGATGCTAGGCCATATATCTGCCCTGGTATTGGCAGATATGTCCAAAATGCGAAAACATTGGGACAGTTTTTTGAGCCACTGTATCTCTTCACCACTACTTGGCTTAGACGGGCCGGCCAAATTATTTATAACCACACCACTATATGCCTCGAGCGGGCCCGCTGGGATACAACTTGTTTACACTAAAGTATGGATGTTTACTGCTTCCGGAACAACTCTAAGCCACTTTAAAAAGACGCTTTTTGAGCGTTAGCCCTCTCGCTCGACCTCCGTTGAACACAACAGCTGTGCGGTTTGCAGGTGACCCATCCACATTCTCCTTCGGTCTCACAAACAAAGGAAATGTCGAAGCAGCAATGGGGAGCGTAGCAGTGAAGGTAGACGACGAGGTCAGAACTCACTTTACTAGGCAGTTAGTCTGTTATGGGAGTATGTTTGAGGTAGTAGTTGTGACTGAGAGTGTAGAATTGACTGTAGAATTAAGAAGAAAATACAATGTATTTATACTAGAATGTCCGAATAATATCTACATATAGAGGACATTACACCATTGTTTCGAGGTGGTAAAGGGTACAGGTAAAACATATTGTAAAACATGTATAGTCCGCACGAAGTATCGGTGCGTAAACATAGTGGTATCTAATAATAGAATGCATATGTCATAATTGAGAGTGAAATATGGCAGCGTGTAGACGTGCACGTGATTCAACAGGAAATTGGCCGCTTATAGCCACATTTTCTTTCCTCACATTTTGTATGTGGTTGTCTGGATTTGAAATAAATTATACAGTATTACCCTACATGGAATGAGTAGTCACAAGAGCAGATCCCGGAAACAAGTCTACGTACCCGCCGACTTATAGCGCGGCCCTTGCAAAAGAACCAGAACCTAATCAATTAGTTGGGCACAAAGTTCTTTGCGAGCCTCGGGGAAGATCGAGGTGACGGTCCCTTGAAATACTTCCTTCAATGCCCAAGCAACGCGGGTCAGCATGGGACTACTTCTATGAAAATTATGAAGACTACGCTGACATTCGGTTGGCTGCATTGCGATCACTGTCTACGCCACTCCAGGTGATAATTTGAGGAATGAGAAGTATGGATATTTCACTCGTAGTAACTGGTGACACCATGGTTCATATCTTGATTACCCGTTCGCAAACTTGGAGTCAACGACCCCTTAATGATTCGAGGCGAACGCATACTCTTTTATTATTTGTTACACCAAAAGAAAAGAAACCATATAAACTAATGAAATTCAATGATCAACACTCGCATATTCCTTCAAGTTCCCCATAAACCTCTTCCACCTTCCCCCACTCCATCCCATCACCCTCTCCCACTCCTCACTCTCCTCCCCAAAAGCTACTCTAATCGCATCCAAAATCCCTGCGATCACAAAATCGCAAAAGGTGACCGTATCACCCATAACAAAGTCTCCAGGCTTGGTGTTCTTACTTAACCATGTGTCGATGGTATTAAACGACTCTTCGACTTTTTTCCATTGCGCTGCGAGTGCTTCTTTGCCTTTGGGATATAGCTCGGATAAAGGGTCGGCAAAGTCCCTTCGGTGGTATGCGTAGTATTCGGCACTTATTGGGTTCAAGACATTTTCGGTGATTTTGGGCAATAGGAGAGGGTACAAGTGGCCTGTAGGCCATGGAGGACCTATGAGATCTGCGATGTGTTTGTAGAATGCAGCTTGGAGTGCTTCTGTTCCCGGTGGAAAAACGCATGGTGTGGAGGGGTAGGCTTTATCTAGGTATTCGGCGATTTTGTAAGAGTCGGTTATCATGGCTTTTGGAGACCCTTCGGAGGAGTTGTCGGGACCGTAGTCGATGATGGAGGGACAGGTGTAGAGGGGGGTGCCGTCGCGTTTTATGGTGAGAGGTGGGATTCCGAGGGATGAGAGCGTGGGTGCGATGGAAGGGTATTCGAGGGTGATGGTTTTGTAGGGGAGTTTTTTGTAGTTGAGCACGTATCTGGTAGTTTGAGAGTTTGGGTGGATTTGATGGGTAGTGACATAGAGCTGTGGGCTACTGACCGCGTTTTCCATGGGTTAGGAGACCAAGTTTTTAGTCCTTCTTTGGAAGCGATATCGTAGAAGATGATCATGGTTTTGTCGGAGCTCTTGGTTGAGGGTAGGATGACTGGGGTGCGAAGTCTTCCCTCCCAGATGGAATTTTATAATCGTGGTGGCCCGTGAGTGCCGGCGAAGTTGAGTTCGCAGATATGTGTGATCATGGTTCTTTGATGAGTAAGTTGCGTTGCACATAGGTTTTGCATTGAGACTGCTGCGCTCTGTACCCCATTTGAAGAATATAGTAATTATAGATAATTTCCTTATTCAAAGATTGGTCAAATGTGTGAATCTTCGGAGATAGAGTCGCTCAGAATATAATTATTCCTCACGGTAAAATGGCGCAAAGGCTGTTCTGTGTTATGACATCATATTCTACGCAGGTGACGGTGTAACGTTATTTTAAATGTGTACGGATCACTTATGTACTCGTGCTCCGATGGCCATAGAATAAGTACCGAAGCAGCTAGAAAGCTCGGCTTGAGCTCCAAGCCCCACGAACCACTGGAGTCGAAGGCAATAAAGCTCATGACATAACTGATGATTAATTTCTCCTGCGTATAAAGTCAAAAGGTCGAAACTGGATTCCTTAAACTCATATAATGGCTACTCAGATCATCACACCTGGTGCATTATCTGCTACTCGAAGTTTACCCGCTACGCCATCACCGATTGTAACTCCACTACCAGCAGTACAGCCGTCAATTCAGACGGTACCGATACAGACCACGGTTCAGACAGCACCGGTGCAGACAGTACCAACACAGACAGTACCGACACAGACAGTACCGACACAGACAGTACCGACACAGACAGTACCGACACAGACAGTACCAGTTCAGACAGTACCGACCCAGACAGCAACAGTTCAGCCAGGAGTAGCACCAGTACAAACAGCACAAATAGCGCCTGCAGGGATGGGAGCTACGCAGTCACAGTATCCGTATGGGAACCCCGCAACGGCGGTTGAGCAACCTGTGATGGAAGGGATTGGCGGGTCCTCAGTCGGAAGGAGGGCAATTCCAGGGGGAGGGATAGTACAGCCACCAGCTGCAATGGAAGGGATTGGCGGGTCGTCGATTGGAATGAGGACAGGGGGTGGGATGGTGCAGCCGCCGATGGTTGGAGGAGGTGCACCGATGATGGCCCCTGGAATGGGAGGAGGTGGGGTGATGATGGCCCCTGGAGTGGGAGGTGGGACGATGATGGCGCCAGAAATTGGAGGCGCTGGTACAACGATGGCGCCAGGAATGGGAACGACGATGGCACCAGGGATGGGAGGAGTTGGAACAACGATGGCGCCAGGAATGGGCTTGGGAGCTTCGCAGCCAGTGTATCAGCAACAGCCGCCCAGTGTCATCATTCAACCAACGCCAAGCTATTCGGTTCCTAACTATTCAGTGATGCCTCAGTATGGGGGAGGGTATGGATATGGTGGACAAGGAGGATATGGGGGATACGCTGGAGGGTACGGGGGAATGAATGGGGCTGGTGGATACGGAACAACAGGACCAACAGTGATACACTTGCCCAGACGACACCATCGACGCCATCGACACCACCATAGGCATGATAGCTATTAGAGTCGAGTAGACAAATGATGTATTGATGCTTGTCAGTCGCGTGTGAATCCATCAATACCATCAAATGATCTCAAGTCACACGGTGGGGTGTGATTTTCTCTTGTTCTGACCCCACACAAAGCTTTGTTACCCCCGCCCCGACTGACGATTCCCCCCCGCCCAGGCGACGACCCCTCCCTCGCCGTTCCCCTCTTTTATTTCTACCTTCCACTCTTTTATACAATTATGGGTTTCGCCAAGTTTCGTATTGGCCGGCCAGGTGCACACCATGCCCGCCACTCTCGCCGTGCTACCACTCCCAACGCTTGTATGTATCTCGTCATCTACTTTCTTTTTGGCATAATCTCACCTATGGGCCTTAGCATGCAAAACCGGTGGATTCTATCAAGCACCTACGAACCAACAGTCTGTCGACTCGCTCCAGCCTCTCGAGATCAAATGGGACAACACCTGCCTTGACACCCAAAAAGCCGACATCTACCTCTACGCACCCTCTGCTACAAGGTCCCGCGTCGCTATTTGGCAGAACGTCGACTTTACCAACGGCTCTGCTACTGTCAACCTGATGCCTCGATGGTGGAATTCAACCGCTTCAATAAACCTCCAGCTCGGCATTGTCCCTGCTGGCCAAGCCCCCTTCCAATCCATCGACATGCCCGCTGGTCCCATCTTTACTGCTACTTATACTAAACCTGCTGACGGCCAGACACCCCCTGCCGCTGATACTTCCATCACCGCTAGCCCCGTCATCGACATGAACCAGCAAGCGCAGAGCCAAAAGAGTCACGGCATGACTCCCGGCAAAACCGCCGCTGCTGTCCTTATTCCCTTGTTATTAGTCATTGCTGGTGTTGTCGCCTACATCCGCTGGCAACGCAAAAAGGCAGAGCAAAAGACCAAACGCTTCAGTGTCAAAATCGATCAACGCATGTCCACCATCTCAACTGACTGGAGATCCGTCACTGCTGCCGGAGCCAATGCTGCCATTCGAAATTCGATGGCCGTTAATGGCAACCGTTCATCATCCTTCTCATTCGGCGCTATCCGTCCTGCTTCAACCTTCAACCCAGATGAAAATCAAGCAGGTGTTGGTACCGGCGCGACGGGAACACAGATGTCACAGATGCGAACAGGCGTGGGATTGCGCAATCCCTCCAATTCAGTTTCTTATACTGGCGAACGTGTGTCCCGTGTCTCCTTTGCTGACACTGTGAATCGTCAATCGCGCGTTTCATTTGCGGATGGTTCCCGACCTTCGACGGATTCGGGTGCTCGTCGTGGCGCGAGGCCTTATCATGAGGGATATGTGCCTCCTGTCCCTTCTCTTCCCCCTAATGCTGCCACTGCCGGTGCTTCTTCTTCACATGACAACGACGATGCTTCTACTTCTTCGCCTTCTACCGAAGAGGGTGTTACGCTTAGCCCACGACAGACCCAGGGAGCGCTTACCCTTACGCCTGAAGATATCCGTGCGCGTATCTTGGCTGGCTCACAGGCGAGAGCGAGGAGTACATCAAATGCTTCTGCACCCCCGACACCTCCCAAGGAAAAGGAAGATAACTACGATGACGTTCTCCCGGCACTTTCAAGTACGTAAAAAAAAGTCTCCTTTGTGCTGCCCCAAATGAATTTAATCTAACTCCATGGTTTTACCTCCCTTGTACTTGATTTTTATATAGTGATGCGCACGGACCAATCCGAGGAATTCCTCCTTCCATCACCACCACCTCAATCTCATGCCCCTTTGCACACTGCCTCCTACCCAGAGTCCTACACAGTCTCTCTTCCTCCCACTTCCTACCCATACGCCACAGCCACACCGATAACATCTCCTGGCTCGCCTCCGCCTGCTATGATGTCGCCGGTGATGGCCACGATGCCTATGCCCGCGAGTGTTATGTCTCCTGATGAGATGCTTAGGGCTTATGCGGAGAGGAAAAAGTCGAACACTACGCCTGTATCGGTCGTTGGTCATGGGTATAATATGACTATGGCACCTGCGATTGCGAGTCCACCGATGGCTGCGATGGGGTTGCCTATGTCGATGCCCATGTCGCCTCCACCAACTGGTGTGATGTCGCCGCAGAGTACGGGTAGTGGGAATGTTAGGTCGTTGACTGGATATGGGCATACGAAGAAGCAGAGTGTTGGCGTTGGGCAGTATGGAGGTGCGAGGTATTCGATTGGGGATGATGAGGATCCGTATGGTGGGACTGCGTAATTGAGTCCCCTGTGTCTTCTTTTTCGCCGTGACACCGATTCCTCTTGCGTTCCCTCACCCGCATTGCGCGCGTTTTAACGCGTCTCATATCAGTTTGGCCAGAGTGTTGCTGGCATCCGCTCTTTTGGTTTGATCTACGTTTATCTAAGTTCTGGGCTCGATGATTCTTCTCTCTGTGTAATCTCTTCCCCCTGATGAATGGTCTCTTTTTTTATTGTGATATTATTATCATCTTTCCCCGAGAAGTGCGACTCATTGCGCCGAAATATCTATACATATTATTCTTGATTTTTCTTATACCTCGGCTTGATTTTCTTTTGTTCGCTTGCCCCTCCCCCTTCCTCACACTCCTATTCCGCATTTTTTATGCGGTTCTCCTTACCTTTACCTTTTTATACCAGTTTGTGTGGAGGATATTTTTTTTTGATTGAGTATACCAGAGTTTCTGTGATACACTTTTTTTCTTTCGATGATGATGATGATGGTGGTGGTGTTGAATGTGATGATGTTTTGATGATGATGATTTTTCTTTCTGGCATTGACGTTGATGCGCGATGTTTGTGTCGGTTCTGGTGAATCGGTGATGGCGTTGATTGGGTTGGGTTTGATACCTCCGCTTTCTGGTTGTTTGAGTGACCCTCTGTTTTTTTTTTTGAGTGTGTTTTGGAATGGGAGGGGGGTGAATTCGATATACCAGGTGTATGTTTATATTACTATATATATATACATTTTTTGGAATTTGCGCTTTGATTTGTGGGTTGGTGGGGTTTTTGTCCTGTGAGTGGTGTCGCGAGGTCGTTTTATGTAAGGAGGCGAGTTGTAGGAGCAATAGGCAATATATGAGTGACTGAATTGTCATCTCTCGACACAAATGGGCTTGTCGACGATGAGATTGAAATGGACGCTAGCTTGATGCCCGAAGAGAAATCGGCCCTATTAAACGATTTACAACATGTTCGACGCCCAGCAAGGCTCGGTCGATACATTTGAGTCAGAAAGCAATTTTATTGTCACACCTTTGCTTTCGTTTCATTGGTCACAACAGAGGCTGTACAGACACTCAACAAAAGAGTCTCTATCCTATGACAAAACCAGACACTATGGGTAGCCCCCATTCCGCCTCGACCAAGTCCAAAACTATACCGGCTTTACGAAAGAACTTCAATTTTACCTCCTGTTCTTCATCAAATTTTATAGGGCCGTAGATACCCGATTCCAACACGAGTTTGTTAAATGGAGAAGAAGGTATTTGATGTCTTGAAGATAAGAACTGAAGTACCGATTCGGAGAGTAATTGTTTATTGGAGGTGAAAAAGCTGAGCTTGAGCGACTTCAAGTTTGGAAATCGAGGTGAACCATCGAGACGGGGGGTGCTGAGATGGGTGAAGAGAGCGGGGAAAGCTACGGTGCACTTGAGTCTGAGTGTTTGAACCGTGGTGTTCAATTCGGGGAGGTTTTCCAGGAACCAAGGTATCCCTCCCTCTGTCCAAGAAATCGACTGAATTCCTGGAGAAGAACCGAGGAAGAAAGGGCGGGTTTGACTCAGGCTGGCCATTGGCCTATTGGCAACCCAGGAAAGATGACGGAGGGAGGGGAATCGAAAGGCTGACAATAACCATAGGTACCATTCATCGGACCCTGAACGCGGATAAATGCCCCACTCCAAAACCTCGAGCTTGTCCCGGAAGATGGGAGGAGAGGAAGGTGAGAGTAGGGATGCAGGCTCGAAGAGTTTTGAAGATGGTCGTGGAGTGACGCATCGGAATTGAATGAGGTTGGGAGAGTGGAGGAGAAGGCGACAACATTGGTCAATGGGAATGACGTTGCATATGTGGAGGACTGTAAGCCATTCGTTCGCAACGTGCCATGGGGTAAAGTGATTCCGAGGTCGGACGTAGGCGAGTTGGTGGGGCTGGTCGCATTGGATGAATAAGCGTAAGTGGTCCCAGGCTATTGACCCTTTGCCAATGTCGCCATTAATCGACAGCTCACGGAGCGATGGAAAGCTATGGGGAGAGTCAAGGAACTGAGCGGTAGCGACCCATTCTTGCCGTGCATCCCATGGAGATAAAGATATTCTGAGGCATTGAATATGTGATCGATGCTCCACGAGTATAGTGCGAAGCTTGGCACTTGAAATGCGGGAGTTGAAATCAATGAGAGCGGTGATGGGATTGCCTTGGGTATTTTTGAGGGCGAGCTTGGTCACGTTGAGAGGACAGTTGGGAAGAGTCAGGAGACAATCAGTCCAGAGATGAGGTGCTTGCCAGATGATATAGCGCCACCTTGAGCATACAGCTCCAAGTTGGATAGTAGTTTTAGTGTGGAAGAGTCCGGGTGATGAATATGAGGAAACGAGGGAATGTGGGTCATCTTGAGGCACCCAAGCAACGAGTCGGAATGTGATGAGGAGGATTTCGTAGGGAAGGGTGTGAATGAATGTAGAGACTATCGCCTCATCGCAAGAGGCAGTCATTTTGCTCATGGAAGTTGGAGTTTGAGCATGTACCTGGAATCGACTTGGAGTTATTGCGCCCAGCACAAGTATCGGTTAACTACTTATTGCTGAAAATCTCTTGTCCCACGGCCTTGAGCTTAAAGCTTAAAGTCTGATTAGATAATTAGGCCTGGCAACTTAGTAAATGCCGTTTTCTACAGCATCCACCCAAACAGTAATGTCTAATGCGCAAAGGAATTAATGTATTCGGAGTCAAATCATTAAGCGTTCAAACAAAACATGACTGATCCTGCCTGAAGCGGCGGATAAAGTCCTGCTTAAATGTTAGTACTCAATATGCAAAGCCACTTGGGAAAACGTACATATCTGCATTGGCAATTTTCATTCAAGTGTGGTCGTACGTTGTTGTGAAAGCCCCTCCTCATGCGGTAGTAAGAGCTCAAAGGCAAGACCATTCGCTACGAACGATTTGAGTGCCTCGATTTGATGGTGCTCGAGGCGAGGGGGAACTGCAGCTGTCTCCATCACGAACATCTCCAGTCGGGTATGATTCCCATATTGCTCGGTAGAGAGTGTACTGTCCCAAGTCCCAGTATCCGGATCCTCCGAAATCGGCCCATTTCTCCTCGAATGTAAGAATTTACACAAGGCGTTGAAAACTCCTGGGTGACTAAGCTCCAGCCATGATGTTTGTGCATGAAGGATACGCAAGTTAGGAAGATGGATTTGGCCGTCATGTTGATAAATAGTCAACTGTTCAAGCCAGGTGATAAAAGTTGAAGCAGTGGTCGTGGAGATATGCAGTCGTTGTATGGACTTCAAATCTGTTTTGGCGAAGATGTTATTGTAGGAGATTAATGGCGCGTTTGAAGTCTCCCAATCAAGGGCAATGATGTTGCGTAAGGAAGGCATGAATTTTTCTATCAAGGTCCTTTCAACGGGGTCCATATCCCAACCTTGTATGGCTGATTGGTAGATGTGAGGACCACCCCAGTATAGACGTTCGAGGTTAGGGAACCGAACTGAAGAGAACAGGAAGAAATTCCATTCCTCGTCGTCTACTTTCCAGCGCAGAATTTTGATATTTGGAAGCGTTTTTGGACAGTCCGATCGTGGGAGCAAGGACAAAGGATAAAAGAGGGGTACGCTATTGGTGGACGGCTCCAGACAATGAAATTCAGTAAGATTATGACAATGGAGGAGGAGGTAGAGGCACTGGTCAATGGGAAAGTGAAGTAGGCGAAGAACAGTGAGTTGTTGCATGGGCGGATACCAAGGGATGTTGTCATGTTCTAATCTGCAGTAGCGGAACGCATCATCTCCTGGATTCTGGAGTAACAAACCGGATGATGGTAAAATTCCGGGAGAGCAGACCCACAGCTCATTGAGATTGGGCCAATCCAAAGGTGACCGGAAGAAGGCTGCGATCTGATCCCATCCTGCACGTGTATAATCAATATCAGGCAGGTAAACTTGGAGGGCCCGTATGCGAGTGCTGTAGTGGCGGAAGAGAAGTTGTACGCTTTCAAAAGGTAAGTCGTCTAGGTCGGCTTTGACAGAGACACAACCTCCTTGGGAGTTGGAGAGTGCGAGTGAGATGAGGAACGGAGGAATTACACCATGATGGTGACCTTGGGCCACTAGGCAAGTGGTCCAGAGGTGAGGAGCAGACCACGCAACGCGCCTCCAATGGGAGCATACGGATCCCAGCCTGAGAACCGCTCGTAAATCGACGGAGTACAGTTGCGGTTCTCGGAGGTTCAGTATACATGATGAGAGTCTGAATATCTCGGTGAGAACTTCTGGTGGAAGGTTTCTTGTAGATGACACAAGGCCATTGAGCTGGCAACGGAGATGCGACCGTCTATATTGGAGCTGAGCTATTTCTTTATCGATTTTATTGAGAGTGGCGTTTATATGTGCGACTTCCGTTTCGGTCATTGGTCAAGTTGCGGGAGTCTAGGGCGATTCAGCAATCGAAATTTTGAGCTTGTGGGGAGAGAAGGCGGTATACAGAGCAAGTCGTGACAAGCCGTGACTATAACGGCTCTGATCAATGTCAGCCCTAGCCCAAGAATCGCACTCTCTCACACCGGAAATATCTCCGATCTTTCTTAAGATTGTTGCATTCAACTTCTAAAAGAAACATCCCGTGTTTGCTGAAAATGAGAAGTCATATGGTACCCGACAGCCAATCAGTTTGCATCGAGCGACTCCCCGGACGTCGTGATGCATTTCTCTCCCACCAATTATATTCTCGTTTACACTAATTTATAGCTAGAATTAATCAATAAATATAAACCAGGTATGAGCTAACAGGAACGAATATCTCCAGAAATCAATGGTTTAGACATAGTCAGGGTAGAGTCATTCGGTAGCCAAATGTTATGTTGATAGGTTTGTATCACATTTTATTTCGAAACAGAATAACATAATCAGCTAGCAGTACTTTCTCGAGCAGGGTACGCCGCAAGATCCACATCACTGAACACTTCCGTCTCCTTCTGATATGAGAAAGCGAGATCCCCCTGTCTAGACCTAGGCCGTTGATTATGACTAGGCTGAGAGATAATGTTTTCCACTCTGATAGCGCCAAGGTCGAGTCGCGAGTTGAAGACTACCATCATAGAGTTGGAATATAGTTTGGCAATTATAAAAGCTGGCGCGAGGAAATATCCTTTATCAGGAAATGTCTGATAGAGGACCTGATTTGCAATTGCCACTGAAGCTGAGGAGAGGCTGCATCAGAATGTGTGTTCAAGTTAGATGGTGACGCCGACTCGCCTGTTAGGGACCCAGTGCCCACGACTAGGCGAACAACTCTTCTCACCAGAAGGTGGAGGGTAGGTTGTACTCCTGCTCCTAGCTTCGGAAGCTGAGAGAAACCGTTATTACTAGGGCTTGTCTATACGATTATCATGCTTCCAATCTCACATAGAATGACATTGCAACAGCGATGAAGAGATCACACACGGCGCTTGTGGCGTCAAACAACTGAAAAGTATAAAATATACTAGTAAGTCACTGGATTTTGTTACTGGATCAGTTTCGGTGGCTTACCCCATGTCCAACGCGGTCTAGCGTGGTTCCAAGATTCCGAATGTCTTTTGCGATGAAACCTCTCACTCCGGCAATATAAGCGCCAATCATTTGTACACAAGCCAACTTTTAGTGGTCAAGTTAGAAACGACATGTAAAAAGCTGAGATTTCAAAATAATTTTGCTCACCACGCATATCAATAGCGGAACACCATTTGAACGCGAGAGAACTCTAATTCGGTATGCGTAGAACAGCTGTACAATAAAACCAACTGGAACAGTACGTGAGAAAGATTGAAGCTGGTAAAATGGAATTACTAGCCTGTTCCACCGATAATTGGCGCGGAAAGACCACTCATATGGAGACCAGTTATCGCATCAGGGTCTCCGAAGCCACGCGCAAACGATTCAAACATATCCCGTGCAATCAAGATGGCCTGGAGCGTCTCTAACATAAAGACAACTCCTACGAGGGATTTGTTCATAGCATTGTCATGGGGGAACGCAAGAAAGTATATATCTGGATTTGACTAAGAGGTACGTTCATTGACTGAACTGATCAAGCTACTCACACACTTGAACGGCCAGAACTCCGTACAGGCCCCATGCGAGGAGGTATCCAATCACCTTTGAGAATATCAGTTCTTGTATGAAAGCTATGTTAATTTCAATATGGACTCACCAAGGAACCAGACCTGCCAGGGCGTCAATAGACCTCAATAAAACAATGTACGTTGTTAGTACGAAAGGCTCACGCATGAAGGAGTTCATGGGCCACGGGTTCTGTAGACTCTGACATCTCTCCCTTAGGACTGAGGCGGGGCCAGGATTCCAGAGTTTAAGAGTCCAAGGTCTAAGCAAGATCGGGTACCAGACACGCGGGAAGGTTCGAACCTTCGTTAAATAGACTTTAGCTTCCGTGGCTCGGTATGAGAAATTCCCAGGTGGGGTGCGCAGAAAAAGATAAACAGCGTTAGGTCGTTAGAAGCACTGCGTAGGAAATAGAGGGATTAATTCGGCTTTCAGAACTTGGATACGGTTGAACAATATATATCCTGCATTCTTCCATCGACCTCTCGATGGAGAGATAATGTCGACTCAGAGGAACATCGTATTGATACAAGGCTCGAGAGAGCGCCCACATGCCTGATGTTTCTGCCTGACTGGGGTAATGTTTCGAGTCTAGTATGAGATCTGAACTGAGGACGGTGCCTGTGTTTGAACTGTTGACCAATGGACTGTCGTCAGTTATCAGTAGCGATCCCAGGATATGAAGGACAACGAAGCTTTCAAGAACCATTCTGAGATAATCAATTCCCACATCCGCAGCTTGTTTTTGTAAGAAATACACCAGAAAATGTTGAGCTGTGAAAGAAGGCGAATACAATGGGTTGCCATTAGCAAACGGCACCGGTAAACTGAATTGCCTAATTTCCCCCGCCGAGTGATCGACAGTTCATGTCATTATTTATCTAAATCAACTGATCACGAGCGGGACGAGCCTAGGAAAACAAGTAATTTCCCACCCCAAAATACAATGCAGCTTAGAGCCTTCGACTACAGACGTTTTTGGTAACTTCAAGCTTCCTCATATACTGTTTATTTGCACGGATTTGGCAGAGGGCTTTCATAAATTTCGAACACAGGTGGTAGCGAGACTATGCTTAAGGACTTTCAGGAGATTTCAGGAGTCAACATTCCTTGACGCCTATCTTGTTCTTGAATCCCGCTGAGATACAAGAAATTGAAGGTCCAATTGCCAGGAAATCACTGGACTAGCTCATGATCTTCTGGAGACAGTAGCCTGTGACAGAGCTCGGAGCACCCTTGAGAGGTAGCAGCAGCGCATCTGGAAAGTTGATTTGCTGGTTTTACCGCTTCGCCTTCCGGCCACCGTCGAACGGAAATTGAAAGCAGTGAACATTTGGAAGAGATGCGCCGACCAGATCCCCAACCAAAGCTCGAGATAATAATTTTAAGGTACATGCAGGGCTATAGCCTTGACATCACAGGCCAGCACGGCAACCTACGGCAATCTTAATGTGCCTGTCAGCTCTTCATACTCCAACCGCGACAGGACCCTCTCCAGAAAGACCATGAGTGATGAACCCCGCAGCGCTGGTCCCTGAAACTGAATATCGCCCGACCGGGCCGCCACTGCGGGCCGAGAAGCGGCCCACTGTGTCCGTTCGGGCTGGTAGCCAAGGTTTCTTGAGGGAAGACAAGCTCGAAGCTTCAAAACTCAATTGACAAAACTCGTAAACTTGATTATGCGTAAACGGAGTTGGCTGGGCGAGACGTTGATGATGGGGCTGGATCGTTCTGTTGTGTTGGCATATACATTGTACTCTGGGTGAAGTGCAAGTAGCAGAATTGCGCCCCTTCAAAAACAATCTTGAGCAAGTCATATACAAGTGATCCTGTATTTATCAATAGCTATTATGCTGCTTGAACAATTCTGAGAACTGAAGTGAATTGCAATCCATGTAGTCAGTGTTAACTTCGTCGATCTCTCTGTCAAAGTAATACTCCGAAGTTTACCCGCCACCACAGAGTTGGTTTCACTCGCCGCCTTTGTGTGGGGAATTTTGGAGCCCCATCAAGTTTCATTCCAGACTCCAGTCCCCACACATGCCCACTTTAGGCCGAATGCCCGTCGATCAACGTACCTGTTCACTTACATCCCAAATTTTTAGCACATCAAAACGCGATTGCAAGATGACGCGCACGAGCCAATGGTTCATGCTGGGAAAACGCCAAGCCTCACTTTCTCAGATTTCACGAGTGAAGAACGCAGGGTGCTATGCCGTAGATAGAAACGTGTTACTTCCCGGAGGTAAGTCGGTGGAACAATGAAATATGAACTTCACGAACCGAAGCTGTGAGTATTGAACATTGTAACAAAGGGTTGAAGAGGTAGAGCGGCCGTGGCCGTAGCTCGCTTTCGCCTACTAAAGCCCTTTGGGAATTAGCAGAGTTTCACATCTTACGAAAGAAGGCCGCTTGCGCGTGCTCAATAACAAAACAAGTAATACCCAGGCTCTTAGGATCAAATGTTGTTGCATATGAATTGTCAGAAGCGATGATCGTACTATTTTTGGTATCGGCTACCTGTCTTCAGAAGTTCCGATATATCGTGCAAAGCCTATATTTCAGTCTCTTCAAGTCGAGGGATATGTTCGACCAGGTGAATCAAAACGGATTCTGCTCAGATCGCATGACATAGAGCAAGGGTGCTGGCAAGGTCGTTCTCGCCTTGAAATGGGCTTGCATCCGGGTGTGGATCAAAAGGGAAGATATCCACAACGAATTTGAGGTCCGGGGAGGGCGGCCCGCGGCGGAATGGGGGCTTGTGACCTCGGCTCCATCATGGCTTACCCCATCTCACCAGCAAAGCTTCTAAATGCCCCGCATGAACAGCGAGTCCGATGGAAGTATTGACAAGGTACGCCAAAATTGCCCATGGGAATTCTCATAAGGGGCGTTATACTTAAACTTCTTGTCAACTGCCCATACCACCCCTTTCAGGCTTAGGACTCCGCCTCTCTCTCACAGTGCCATCTCCTTCACCTCCAGTCAAGATGGCCGACTCACTGTTCAAGAACATCCGCGTCTATTGCAAGTGCAATCCCACAGTATTAACTTTGTCAGGTCGCTTACAGGTTCTGAATAGGGATGGCGTTCGTGGTGTATTGGGGTATTGTTTTGTTCGGTTATGATACGTACGTTGAGTTGCCACGTCAGAATTAAGCAATAGGCACTGATTGTTCCCTATTATAGCGGTATTGGGTCAGTACCCTCACTTGCCAGCGCTGGGTCAGACGCTCAATAATCTGTGTTACACAGTGGCGGCGTTGTCCAAAGCCCGTACTTCGAGTCGCGTTTTGGTGCAGACACCAAGTCAAAGCAAGACGCTCTCGCATCCAATGTAGTGGCCGTCCTCCAGGCTGGAGCATTCTTCGGCTCCCTTGGAAGCGCACCGGTCTCCTGTAAGCGCCCTCTTGCTGCCAAAGTTTCCCTCTCTAACCTGTTGTAAAGCTAAGATTGGGCGAAGGTGGACGATGGAGCTTTTCACTCTCATTTTCATCATCGGAGCAGTAGGTTCATACTGGCTTTCTTGCGGTCCTATACCAACTCGTTTGCTCTAGATTCTCCAAACGGTCGCCGAGGGTCCTCCGCATGGCCTTGGACTTATCTATGCCGGTCGTGTTATTGCTGGTGCCGGTATTGGTGGAATCTCCTCCGTCGCACCCGCCTTTGTCTCCGAATGTTCTCCTAAGGAAGTTAGAGGGCGTATTACTGGTCTTTTCCAAATTATGGTGCGTGCTGATAGTATGACAAATCGAAAAAAAAGCTCAGCTTATTCCTCAATTAGGTCGCCATTGGTGTCATGATCTCCTACTTCGTCAACTGCAAGTCTCTTCGTTCTGCGCCGCAATCTGACAATATCTAATCACCTTGATAGATGGCATCGGAGTCCACATCCAAAACAGTGTGATGATCTGGAGGGTTCCATTTGGGCTTCAGCTTGTGCCGGGTGGTATCATGGCCCTTGGCATCCTGACGATCAAGGTGGGTTATCATTTTGTGCATCGAAACGAATCGCCCTGATCTAGCTTGCTAGGAATCTCCAAGATGGCTTGCTTCTGTCGGGAGGAACCAGGAAGCCATCACAAACTTGGCCTATCTCCGAAAGGAGTCTGAAAGTTCCCCAGCCGTCATTCACGAGATGGCTGAAATCGAGGCTGCCATCATGGAAGAGCGTCAAGCACGCCAGGATCTTGGTTGGAAGGAGGCCTTCTTTGGGAAGGGAAATTTCATTCGATTCTTCATCGCCTTCTTCATCTTCCTCCTTCAACAGTGGGCTGGCCAGAACTCAGTCAAGTACGTGTTTATTGGATCGCTTGAGATAGGTACCTGACGAGACTGTGGTAGCTATTATGCCCCGCAAATTTTCGAGGCCGTACGTACCTGACTTCTGCCAAACAACCTTCAATTCTGATTTTTGAGCACAGATCGGATATACAGGGAGGAGGTCTTCTCTACTCGCTAGTGGCATCTACGGTGAGTGCTTGGTGCAGTGTAGCGGCACTATTCAGTTGCTGATCGCTGAGCCTTCGGTATATAGGTGTCGTGAAAGTTGTTGCAACAGCTATTTTCATCTTTTGGGGTGTGGAGACTTTGGGTCGAAAGTTGTCTCTCTTTATTTCGGCCGTGGGCATGGGGACTCTGTTTTACATTATCGGTGCCATCCTCAAGACGCACCCACCTCCACCCGTTGTCAACGGTCAGGCGCCTCCTTCACCTCCTCCAGCATCACAGGCAATGGCTGGCATGTTATACATCTACGTCGTCTTCTATTCTATGGGATGGGGTGAGTGTTGACGATCCTACCGTATATGCACGACGTGACTGATAACATTACCCCTGATCACAGGCCCTCTCCCTTGGGTCTACGTCGCCGACATCTTCCCTACACGCACAAGACATTACGGTCTCGCAGTCGCAAGTGCTTCTCAATGGTTGTGGAGTAAGTTGAGTTGTATTATCAATGTGTTCCTACCTGACCTGGTATTTTAGATTTTGTCGTGTCCAAGGTCACACCTCAAATGAAGACCAACTTGGGATGGAAACTATTCATCATGTTTGCTACGGTTAATATTGGTGCTATGGCACCATTCTCTCTGTAAGTCCTCGCTTTCGCTTTCGTGGTGCTTGGCCGATTGGACGTTGCGCAGTTTGATTCCGGAAACCAAGAACCGCAGTTTGGAGGAGATGGACGTTATCTTCGGATCCATTTCAGCTGAAGAGAGACAGGCCCACATGAATAAGCGCGAGAAAGGTAGGCAGTATGTTTTCTCAGTCGCGGTCATTGTCTGATTTCACCTAGAAATGGGCCATGCCGACAATAGCTCGCATTCCGCGCGTTCCGTGTCTGTGGAAAGGAAAGTTTAGTGCGGAGAGTTTTACCCCTATCTCGTTTTCTGTACACTGTTATCCATGTCGCATGTGCTTTATATTTTATGCCTTGAATGCTATTACGGACCTGAGGCGGTTCATACCTTGGAGGTGATCAGGATTCAGAGGCTGGTCGTTGCCTTGCAATAGCCAAGATCATTTTCCACAGTTTCATCTGAGGTTGGGAGAATTGCTATTGCCGACATCACTAAAAATGTTGACAGTTCTCCACTTCGCGTTTCAGTATTAAGGCAACAAGATTTCGACGTGGCTGGAATTTTCATCCTGAGCGCAACGTCGGCTGCCTCGGATGATCCGACGCAGCTTGGCAGAGGGGAATGCTCAGATCCTGATTATTGACATATTCTGTATCATCAACCGATCCCAACTGTCTCTACCCCAATATCAAGGTGTTACAGATCGCTATAGTTGACATCAATAACTTCGGAGCGAATAGCTATCAGCTCTCACTGCCCCCCTGAAAGCCGTCTTGGTAGCACCCCTGAATACTCCGGCATCATGATTACTAAATACTAATCATTTCCATGACGTCATGCTTTGTGTCGCTCTAGCGACCACAAGAGCTCCTCCACAAGGTTGCACATTCAAGACCATTCATTGCAATGTACTGCAACTTTATACCTTGCTCGGGCATGAGCCGGAAATCCTGTTTGTATGGCCACTCTCGACGACCGGACCTCAGCTTTACCCTTTATTGTGCTACACGTATGACAAAAGTCGCTGACACCAGCTCTCCGAAGTGTTTGGAAGCTTCCAAGTTGTTCGGCTCTGCGACATGATCTCAGGACATAGCATGCGGAAATTTTCTGAATATAGTACGCAGAGTTTGTATCACCCCTTGGTTGGCGACAACATCACCATCGGGTTGTTCTGTTCTTAGCGCTGTCGTCTTGACCTTGGTGATGATCATATGGACCAAGTATTCCAGTTTCCAAAAAGGGAGAAAAGACTTTTCCGTCCATAGGACGTGCTTCGGGTGGGTAAATCCACAAAGGAATCCGATATATAAGGCGGTCATTCCACAGTTCTTGCTCGTTTCTTCAGCAGTTCCCTTCCCCTTCTTTCCATCTCTTTTTCTTCTTCAACACCTTTTCAAGTAACTCTCGTTTCGAGCCGGGTGCTCCGTAGTCTTCCTTTTCTATCCTTCATTGTCCAATTGTTGACTCGGTTCCAAGAAATCGGATCCATTCATTCTTCACGTTGTCGTCTACCTCTTTTTCAATTTCAAAGCACTTTTTCAAAATGTTCAAACTCACCGCTATCTTTGTCCTCTCCGCCCTTGCGTGTCTCACCGCTGCTGCACCTCTGGAGAAACGTATTGCGCAGAACACCATCGATTCCAAGACTGCTTGGGAGGCCGCTTGTGTAGGTTTTATTTCTCCAGTGTTCCCGCCTTTGATCAGCTACTGACATTTCTTTTGTAGAACAAGGCCGGAGGAGGAGCTCAATGTAACACAATTGCAGTCACTGCCGCATCTAAACTCCTCGCTGCCGCTGGTCCTTGTGAGCAGCAAGATTCTGGCGATGCGATGATCGATCTCGCCAAGACTCTGAACAACGACCCAGAGATGATCAGGCTCGCTCAGCTCTTTGTTCAACAGCCTCGCAATGCTGTACGTCCATGTTTCGTTAACCCTGTTCGGTCACTTACGCATAATATTTTCTTGGCATACAGCCCGACAGCCTTCAGGTCCCCTACTGCCAGGTCGCACCAAAGAACGCTGAACTCAACGGACTCTTCCACTGCCAATTCGCGGGATCGAAGTTCCCTAACTTTAGCGGCGACCAAACCGGAAACATTCCTCTCGGTTTGAACGCACCCGTCAACCCTCCTGGTGCTTGCCCCGCGAAGCCTGACGGTCCAGTACCCGATGGTGTGCAGCTGAACACTCTTGTTCAGGATCCTGGTGCTTCTGGTGCTGTTGGTACTGGAAATGCTGGTGCTGGTGCCGGTGCTGGCTCAGGAACGGGTGCGGCAGCTGGTAACACCGGTGCTACTGGCGCTGCAAACGGTGGTGCTACTGGTTCTGCAAACGGCGGTGCTACCGGATCCGCCAACGGTGGTGCTACTGGTGGTGCTGCAAAAGGTGGTGCTACTGGTGCTGCAAATGGCGGTGCTACTGGTTCCGCCAACACTGGCGCTACTGGTGCTGCAAACAATGGCGCCAACGGAGGCGCTGCTGGCAATGCTAAGCCCACAGCCACCTCTGGTGCGGCGGGAGGTAACTTCAAGAAGCGTAAGTATTTCCAACCTCGTATTCACTTCCATCCCTCCCTCTAAACACCTTTCTTACAGAGAATGGCGTCGACGCACAAGCACAGAACCAGAAATTCGCCAGCCTCACCGCCAACTCTCCCTGTACCGACGGCGATAACGCTTGTGTCGGAGATTCATTCGCACAATGCGTGGGTGGCAAGTTTGCTTTGACACCTTGTGCTGGTGGCACGATTTGTGCTGCGCTGCCTTTGGTCAACTCTCCAGGAACTTCGGTTACCTGTACTACCGCTGCGGATCGTGATGCCAGGATTGCCACTGCTCTCAGCTCTTAGATAGGGCTACTGATTTTGAAAAAGATTCACTCTCCTTCATACCTACAACGTGATGCATTGATATGATTATACATTGGATAGGATAGGTAATTTCTACTACATATTGTTTTTAAAGGATTGGATATCGTGTATCGTTATTACTCGTTGCACTGTACTGCTGCTCCATTTTGTATTCCTTCCTTTTTACACTACGAGAGTTTTTGGTGTTGTTGATAGATAGCAATGGATTGAAGTTGTTCCTTCTATCTACGATGATCATGGCGCCTGATTGATGCTACGTCTAATGATAATGTTCATGGGAATGAAAAATAACAGACATGTCATAAAGAGATACTAGCTAAATTATCTCAGTTGAGATCCATAATGTAGCGCAGCACGGTTGCAATTGCCGAGTTCCTTTTGATACCAGGTGATGACTCTCCACCGGTGGGATCATATGGAGAGATGGTTATATTATTATAAGCTCGACCGACGGAAAGTGTTTTATGTTTTCGGTGCAGGTGAGACACTGATCAAAAGCGCTAAGATCCGGGCTCCAGGTACTTAGTTAGAGCGTCATCAACATCAAGGCAACCTTTCCGCGCCATGTGTTAGAAGATGATTTGGATGTTCTAGTCGAGATGCATCATTTAAAGCTCATTACGGACACATCACGGATGTACGAAACTCATTAATCAGCTCTCCATTGATCAAGTAAAACATCGAGCAAAGTAACTTCACCGAGAGTGATAGAAGGAAGATTTGCTATATTCTCCGACCCTCATCAATTTCCCCGACTTTTCGATAGCTTTATCGCATTGAGGTAGTACCAATCATCAGTTGCAAGAACAACGATTTCTTCTTTCCATCCCATGTTCCACGAGGAAAGGGTTGGCAGCAATCACAACTTCATAGCCCGTCGGCCTGGCGGTGTAGTAGTAAACTCTTTGAGGGTAAAGGGCGACTCGTGACTCGTCAGATACGTCGTTTTGGCGTGCAGAACTGTGGCATGTATGTATATTCGTTTCGCTAGTGGAGGAGAAGGCCATTTCGACGTTCAAGGGAATGACGTTAATTTCTTGCCACACAACATGTGTTGCGTCACTTTGATAATCAAACTGACACCTTCAAGGAGCGTTCTGCGTATCTCTTTTGAACCTCGTTTCAGTTCTATAAAGCCGATTCGTTCTAGGTATTATAATCTACGAAGCTGCAAGGTTCTTTGTTATGAAATCCTTTGACACAAATTTCAAGATGGTTTCGGACAAAGTAAGTTCATAACTTGTATAAAAGACGTGCTGTACAAGTTGGAGCTCAGAAAATTCGACGCTTTTATTTTCTCGACACACAAATCAGTCTTCGCCTTCGTATACAACGTGGAGTTGTTCACTCACAGTCGTCTAGATTCTGTTATACATATCTCGATCCACGTATAATCAGCACCAAAGTCTGAAGTAAGTCGGTCTACTCACTCAATGAAAAAGATATCGCTCATTACATCAATCAGGATATGAAATTCACCAACGCTATCATTGCGACCGTTTTCACTCTGGCCCTGGGTGCCAGTGCTTAAACCAATCGACGTGGATGTGATGGCTTGAAAGGTTTCTGTGTAGGTTATCAGTGCCCTGGGAATTCCGCCATTCTTCCGAGTCGCCCCTTGGACGAGATTCTGTACTCTTACTTTCGACATTTTTCAGTCATTTTTTGAAGAGTCTGTACTTAAATCTGGGCAACTGGTGTTGTATGGCGTCCAGGTAGAGTGCTCCGTCGACTCTCAGGCAGGAACAGGACATGGTCTTGCGGTCATGTCCCTCCTAAGAAGAATGAACAGCGAACCAGAAGTACAAATTATGGCTTCACAGAACAATACATCGCGCATTAGACAAAAGAATTGTATCTACCACAGTAGACGGACCAGATCCAGTTGGCCGCTAGGAGACGCTCGTAACCCTCCACGAGCCTGTTGGTCATACCTAGCTCCTCCCCAATATATCGTTCTCTTAACTTGTTCGATGTTTGCAAGAATTTCTCCTCCATATGAGATATATATACTTTTAGATAGTCCATTGCTCCTTGAGCATCGGTGCGTTGCTCCTTCATGATAACGGGGATTGAGTTGTAGAGGAAAGTCGCATCCTCAGAGTCCTTGTATTGAGTATGCAATGCCTCAACACGGTAGGAGTATAGGTCATTTACAAAACAAGCATGGAGTCCAGCCAATCTTCCTAACTCTCGAACATCTGGATCCGTTGACATGTGTGGTGGTAAATAAATACCATATGACCAAGCGACCAAGGCAAATGCAGGCCTAGGAGTTCAATCGGTCGTGTCAGCTACGTCTCGTCGCTGCCTCTAGTCAGAATGTCGGACTTACCATGCTGCGGCTTCGAGTAAACGATATTGTTGATAAGTCTCGAAGCTGTCCATAGAATCTTTTCTTTTCTTGTAATTGCCCATAGCGGCGCAATACTCCTGTATGGCAGATAGAACATTGCGTGCCAGTATGCGATCAGCCTCGTCTCCGATAGACATCAGCATCAAAGTAATGTCCTTAAGGACAACCTCGAGTCGATTGGTAGGATCTGGCTCCTGGATGTCATTCAAAATCCCGAGTACACGAGTTATACAAGCCTTGGCCTGATTCGAAATGGTGCCTTGTCAACATCCCAAATAGCACACTTTTGGGTAAAAAGCACACCTTTTCCCCATCTAATTTCTCGATGACATCGTCGAAAAAAAAAAAGTACTCATACCAGATGCAGGTAATCTGGAGACGGCTGTCTAAAGCCCCGGAGAACACCATTATGAACCATTCTTCAAGATCTTGGGCGAGATATCGCTTTTGGCGCTCGATAGAGTCCGAAAAGAGATTTGCAATGTAATAGGACGTGATGTTTGCCTTGATCTCCTCTGCCTTGTCAGGAAGGTGAGGGATAAAACGGCAGTCATACGAGCAATCAAGTTCAACTAGAGAGTTGCTTTGAGCCATTGCGCTGGAGAGGATAATTTCAGGGACCTAACTTCAAAGCACGTTTTCTTTATGCATCGAGTTCAGATTGATAGTTGTTGCTCACACCCTTAACCCCGACTCGGAAAATGAATGTTCATGCGTTCAAGGTGTCAAACAAACTCGCAATTCTCTGATATTAAGTCTTCGTTCATGCTGTCGAGTGTAGCCAACCCCAGAGAGATTAGGGCCATTTCTTGGGCTGGCTTTTGGGGCGCTTTTCTGTAGACAGGGTCCAATGCTTCACTCATGACAAATGGCACACCTGCATACTTCCCGTATTGTATGGGTATCGAGGAGTTCTACGATATATGGCGTGGTTTTAGCAAAGTTCAAGTCGCTCCATTTGCGAGAGGAGCATTACAATTCTGGCGTAACGGGATGCGGTTGAAAATATGGGCAAGTATAGGGTCCGATTGACACAGTCGTCATGGAAGTAAGTGATAGTACAAAGATAAGAACTCCAACATTGTACCCACGTATCACTGCCCAACAAATTGAAGTGACATGGAGAATTGTGTCCTTGATATGGTGCGGGTCACTTAGACGTCGCTACTTATGTGCAGTGGCCAATTCGTTGGCTGACCAAGTCCAAAAAAATATTAATTCCTAAAAAAATTGCAAAATATCAATGAGGCTGTCATTCGAACTCCTGACCAAGACACAAACCCGAGAATGATCCTGGGTGGAAGGAACAAGAGCACTAGGGTGACAAAAGGTTAATATATTATAAAATTATGTTATTTTCCCGTGATGACTAATATACCAAAAACAGTAAATAAATACCATATATAGTCAGGCGCTTGTGATGCGGCCATTTCAGGCCGAGCCGAAAGAATAACTCCGTCATTTTTGACCCGATTATTTATCCCTCTGGACAATCAATTCAGCTTGTCAAAAGAAGCACTTTAACCAGAGGAATAAAAAATCAGACTACAGTCGAAGCTCTTATAACTGATAGCTGTCAAAACCGATAATCTGTCGTATCTGATAGTTGGAGGCCTTGACCAATTTGGTTTGCGGGGATTTGGACCCCATAACCGATATTCTTCAATATCTGATAACTGATAGGTGTTTCATGGTACCATAACCGATAGCGCCTGCGGGGCGCCCATACCCTACCTAGTTTCTATGCACCGGGGTCACCCTTTAATTACAGTTTTTGTATTAACTAGTGCTGGCAATGAAAAAAAAAATCTGAGTGTCCATTAGTCTACCTCACATTTTCACTGTACAGTCGGCCCTTACATTAATGGCGGCCATTTCTATTGAAGTCCTGGAGAAACAAGTTCAACTGTGAAGGGAAGCCCTCGAGACCACCTTGGCCAAAATGCAGCCAATTTCAGTGACTGAATGTCTGTAGATGCACTCTTGAACCCAGAAGATGAAGATTTTATTGCTGAACAGGTCAGAGTTAGCTGCCGCTGGAGGGGAGCCTCCTGGTGCGGATGTCAGACGGTGTGAGTCAGAGGATGTTCCAACCCCTCATGATTATCTTCATGCTCAGACAGCTATTCAACAATACCTGGCTCACTCCGAGCACTCAAAGCTCAGCCAGCAGCTTGATAATGCTTTAAGGGCCTATACTCATGAAGTCCGCCTCACTCAGACTATATTTCTCTCAAGGTCACTTCTCTTGCTAACTATTTCTCTTCGAAGACTTGACTTCGCTGCCTTTGGCGCCCATATATTGTTTCAAAAATAAAATAAAATAAAATATCTATTTTCCTGCATTTTTCAAACCTGATAAGCTGTCATAACTGATAATGCCAGGGGGTGACGGAAGCCTATCGGTTAAGAGAGATTCGACTGTAAATCCTGCACCGCTTTTTCAGTTGCACAAAAGTAGCGGTGTTTAGGTGACCCGCACCATCGCAGAACCGAGTTCTCAATTAATTATCCCACATCCACTAGAACTGCGAAGAATTTATCGCCAGATGGGTCCTAGACCCTGAAAGCGGTGGGTAATTATTCTCTAAACGGATTTAGAAACAAACCATTCCAATGTCCCTCCACCTTCTACTAGTAAAACGGTGGGTAAGTCAGGTGTCGCCTATACCAGCACTTTATATAATCAGCTTAGTAAGCCTCCAAATTCGTGAATTTGAAAATCTCAAGTGTCAGTCGTTCGGAAATGAGGTTTTGTGAAGGCAGTCATCAGGTATTTGACTTGAAATACTCCCAGGCCGCACTCGATGCTTCTGGAGCCCTTTCAGAAGTGATTGACACAGAAAACTATGACTCATAGTTTCTTTGTTTGAACTTTGTTGATATTTGGTATGCCCGTGGCACTGCCACTCCAGTGCCTCATATGTAAAAGTGAACATGAATCGTGTCACCGGTGGAGGGGACCATTTCGACATTTGAATTCAATAACGTTGATTTCTCCCCACACAACACGTGTTGCGCTACTTTGATAAGAAAACAACCTTCTAGGTGCATTCTGCATGTCCTCTTTGCCCTCGTTTAATGGTCTAGAAGTCGATTTGATCCAGGTGTGATAATTTGCAGAAGCCACGAGGTTCTTTTATTATGAAATCCTTTGACATAAATTTCGAGATGGTTTCGGACAAGCCGAGTTCATGGTTTGTATAAAAGGCGTGCTGTAGGAGTAGGAGCTCAGAAAATTCGACGATTTTCTTTTCTCTACACACAGGTCAGTCTTTTACTTTGTATATAACGTGGAGTTGTTCGCTCATCAACATCTAGACTGCTATCTACAGGTTGAGTCACCTATAATTAGCGCCAACTCTTTATATCCGAAGTAAGCGAGTTATCTATCCGTTCAAAAATAACCGTGTCACTTACTTCCATGATCCAGAATATGAAATTCACCAACACCGTCGTTGCCGCCCTTTTCACTCTGGTCATCGGTGCTAGTGCTCAAACAAACCGATGTGAAGGCGAAGGCTTGGAAGGTTTCTGTGTGGGCCATCAGTGCCCCAAAGGTTGGCATGTGCCTGCGCAGGTGACCAAGAAATGTGAGACGCCGAATACTATTTGTTGTGTCCTCCCGCCACTCCCAGGACAAGGTGGCAATGGCAATGGCGGTGGTAATGGTGGTGGTCACCACGGTGGATATTATTAGTTGTGTTGGTGTGGGTGTAGGAGTAGTCGTGGTTCGCTCTGTAATGCAGAAGTATACAAATGTTTTATTTCTTCTTGGACTAATGGTGCTTGCTTGGGCAGCAAAAGTGGGCGGGAATGTGAAATCCGAGTTGTGCAATATTCGATTGTAGTGTTGACATCACAATAGTCGTATTATACATCGCCTTAATCAAATACGATACACCCTCTTGGCGTTCTCTCTCGCCGTCGTCATAACCCTCTCCGCGGTCCACTCTTCTTGATTAGCAACGTTAGCCACAAACTCTGCAACCCAAGGAATCATAGCCGAATGACAGATTGGCAATTTTCTACTTTTAAGAGATTCACCGTCGAGGGTAGAAGGGAGTGAGGAGTAGAGATTAGCGGGGATCATATATGGGGCGTCTGTTTCTAGTAGGATTCGGAGCTGGGAAGAGGAAGAGATGAGGTTTTGAACAACTTGGGATGTGGAGAGGTTTGATGCGTAGGTTATTACGCCTGTCAAGGTGTGAGTAAGTGAGAAAGGGAGGGGGAGGGAGGACGGACCGGTGATGCCGATGTAGAGATTGGGAAAGTGTGCGAGGAGGTTGGATGCAAAGCCAGGCGAGTCTGTGAAGCAGTGTATGTGGATCTAGAAAGCGAATGAGCTAGAGGATGGAATAGTGTTGCGTTACGCACTGGATGATCTTTAGGGACCTCTTCTTTCAAGATGGCCTCTGTGTCGTCGTCCGCTTCTCTGGTGTGTATAGTCAAAGGTTTACCGAGACGGATGGCATGCTTGAGTTGACGACGGAATACAGAACGTTGGACGTCGCGTGGAGAGAGGTCGTAGTGGTAGTCGAGGCCCATCTCGCCCCAGCCAACGCAGCGTGGATGGGACATGGCTTCTATGCTGTGGAGAGAGATCAGCGCGTGTTGATTGAGGAGGGAAGGAGGCGGACATCTCGGCTTCGACTTCATCGGTGTAGTGTTTTGCTTCGTGGCTGGACGAGACATTAGATTATGAAGTGGTGGGTTTTAAAAACTCACGGATGGACGCCTAATTGTGTATGAGCGCTTGCTATTTGAATGACAGGGACCACGTACCCATTACGAACCAGTACTCGATTCCATCCCATTTACTCTTTCGATCTTCAGCGTTAATAGCAGAATCGGCAAACTCGCGCCATAGCTTGCGCACAGGTGCCTCACACCAGACATCGATGATCGATTCGACATTTCGACCTGCGTAAAAGCCACGCAGAAAATCAAAGACAGTCTCGTGCTTGGCTTGTTTGTAACGCTGGCGGTAAGACTCGAACGTGGAAGCGAGATGAGTATGGGTATCGACGATGGGAGTGGTAGACGGCGGTGTAGGCAAGAGGAGCCAGTTCTCGGAGGGGGTATTTGATTTTTTCTTGCCCATGGCGCGTGCAGATGCGTGAAAGGCTCGTGTGAGGGACATGTGGAGTAAGCGTGGGAAGGGTATATAATATTAAGTGGTGTGGTTTGTAGCAAAGGAGGGTTTAATGGAAGAGGTGGTGTTCCTGACTGCGACGGTGCAGCGACTCGACTCTGAGATCGCAAGACTAAATTCTGCCCGTGCTGCTCTCCTCAGAAGACTCAATGCCATCCGTCCCATCTCTCGCGCTCTTCCTCCAGAAACTCTTGCTCTCATCTTTGCTGCGGCTGCCCAACCACCTTCTTCCTCTTCCTCTACCACGAAATCACCCACTTCTAGGGCATCTCCACTCCTTATCGGCTCTGTGTGCTCTCATTGGCGCCAGATAGCATGGTCTACACCCATCTTGTGGACGTTTACGGATCCTGTTCCCATTCATCGCAACGCTCAACCCTCTGATGCACATTTGCTCAGACTCTACTTTGCCAATGCCCGTGCACTTCCTATCCATGTCCAGATCAAACTCGACAGACTATCTTCTTCACCCTCTGCCTCTTCAGAAGAAATCCTTCGGGCCGTCTTTATCGAAAACTCGCACAACATCGCTTCCCTCGTTTGCACATCCAAATCTTCCCTCCGCCAACGATGGGCCATGCTCGCTCCGAAACTCACACATGCTCAGTTTCCGCAGCTGAGAAAAGTGGAGATTAGCTTGCGAGGGGCGCCCCTGTCGAGATACGACGAGGCGATGTTTGTCAATGCGCCGGTGTTGACGAGGATATCGTTTATGGGGTATCATCTACCTCATGAGACGCTACGGCTTTGGGAACAAATGACGGTGTTAGAGTTGAGTGCGCTTCCTGCGAGTCAGTGTTTAGAGACACTGGTCAAGTGCACACGACTCCAAGAGTTTCGATGTACCTCTCCTCGTCCGCCGCATCGATCTGTAGACGTCGTGATGCACAACCCATCTACTCAAGTCGTCGAGCTAGAGCATTTGACGAAATTTGAGTGGGTGGGTTCGTTGGCGGACTGGGATGTGTTTTTGTATACCTATGTTCGTTTACCGAATTTGCGGCATTTGGTGCTGGGGCTTTCGCATCCCTTGTCACGGCCGCTTACCGATACCCCTCTTCTTCCATTACAGCCACCCGTACCCCAACCGCCACCACCAAATGCTGTTGCTGTTGTTGTTCCCCCTGCCGCTGCTCCACCTGCTCCAGCAGCAGCAGCCCCTGCCCCTGTTCCTGTTGTCCCTGCCGCCGCTGCCAACCCTCCCGATCCAGTACCACCTCCACTACCACCCACAACCGACCCATCCCTTTGGAAATCCTTTCTCCTTCACACAAAATCCCTCCACACACTCGAACTCTCTGTATTCCACTCTGCCGACGAATGGCTAGATGTATTCGACATCGTTGGCTCTACACTTCATACTCTCAAATTTACCGCGTTTAGAGATGCGGAGGAGACAGTGAGAGTGTTGAGAGGGCTGTTGTTTACGTATGACGTGCTTCCCGCTGGTGAGGTGAGAGGGAGGGAGGAAGGAGAGGAGAGGAGGAATTGTTTACCGGCTTTGAAGACGTTGCATGTCGCGTTGGATTTACATCCGGAGAGAGCGAGGGTGGTGTTGGATGTGCTGTGCTCGAGACGTATACGACCACTTGCTGCTGTTCCTCCTCCTATACAGGTGGTGGATTCGGATACGGTGACGTTGGCGAGTACGATTTCATCGGTGTCGACTGTGTCAAACTCTTCCTCTTCGGCGGGGAGTAGTGTATCGGGAGGAGAGGTCGATCCGAATGATTGGTTGGCTGATCCGAGGGTTGATGATGAGATTTGGGCGGATCGTGTGAAGGATGGTGATGATCCATCACGTTCACTTGAATGTGGCACACCCACCACCTCGACATCGACATCATCACCCACTTGTACCTATACCACCACCTCGACGTCAACAATATCACTACCCAATAACGACAACCCCACGACAAAATCAAACGCGCGTAGTAGTAGTAGTATGAGAACGCGACTCGAACATGCTACTATCAAATGCTGGCCATTTGGTTTCGAGTTTGGAGAGAGGGAGAGGAGTGTGTGCGAGTTGTTGCGAAGGAGTGGGATGGTGTTGGAAGTGTTGGGTGGGGCTGGTGAGTGAGTGGGTGAGTGGGTGTGGATTTTGATTTTTTTTTTATGTTGAGTGGAGAGGGTGTAATATGTTGTACTTAGTTGCGTTGTATGTTGGGAGGTTGTAAAGTGTATGTAACTATGTTGGTTATGGGTATGCGGTAGGATAATTCTAGAATCCCCTTTGATGAAGGCATTTGATATGACTTGTGGATTTGAAAAGAAAATCTTATGCTGTATGGTAGTCCACTATTTTGTGTAATATAACACCACCAAAGTCGAGGCGCTCGGTTCTCGTGAAATCTACAAACGTGCGGGAGTCTGAGCTATTCAAGTCGTTCGGGTTGGGTTTGTAGTAGGTGAGGAGCGAGTTGAATGGGTGGTACTGGAGGAATGGATAAAGTGATGGGTACAAGTAAAGGATTGCACTGTAGAATTCTAGCGTCTCAGAGACTAGGATCGGCGCATTTCTTGTTTCTGAGTTATAATAGCCGTTTGTTCGCATGCACCGCTTGCTGTGTGGCAGGATTGAAAGGAACTGATATGCTATTGAGCGAAAGGCTGTTACCTAGTACGCTACTCGACGTGTCTTTAGGGAAAATGATATATAACCCAGGGTCTACTGGCATTGACCCCTATCATCTTATTCTTGTAACCATCTAGTTTCATTAATTCACTCTGATCTCTTACTTGGGATCATATCTACAAATAAGTTGGCCCTCCCAAGGCGGCACTAATCACCCCAGTTTGGCACCTTGGGCCACCTGGTGCGGATGTAAAAATATGTCATTTTTGTTTGCTCTGGGCCTATTGGGAGTGTCAGGTAAAGATTTGTGCGCCAACCTTGCTTGGGCGAGAGATCTGGTCTTACCCACCTGCACCGCTGATTTGATACTATGCAGCATGACTATATTATTAGGGGGCGCTCAAAACCATGGTGAATTTCCTCGGCGACCGTGCACGTGTGACACTGGAGAGTCCTCAAGGAAATCAAATTCCATCGACGTGCCGCACACCTAACTGCTCTGTATGCCACCAGAGTTCTTCCGGAAGGGTACGGTGTTATTTTTTCGTACATCGTTAGACGTCGAGCATGAAGAAACATTGAAAGGATCGTTCGTCTGACCTAATCCCATGACCGCAGTCTGACAGGAGCACCACCTTGCGATATCGACGCTTGGCGTTGAGAAGCGTAAGAGCTGAGCGTCGATTTCTGTTTAGTGGACCAGGAATTGCCAAGGAACGAAGCAAGTGCGATTTCTCGTACCAGGGCAGAACGATATAGCCGGAAGTCGGGAGAAATAATGGAGAAATGGTACAGTATGGTCTGGTGTTGGGAGAAGTAATGGGGACGTTGGAACAATGCCGACAGATTTCCGAGCTCTGTGTAGATGCCTGCAATCTAGCTATATCCAGTAAAATTTCGGTCTTTTATCCCTTCATTTCTGTTCCTATACATCGTGGGTTTTGGCTGTTCTTTTCTTGTTTTCATGCATATGACCGCGAATGACCTAAGTATGTCCCGAACTGGGTTCAAGGAGAAAAGGCGGAAACATCACCGGTACTATTTTGTGGTGTCACGGAAAAGTTCTGAGTCACTCCTTAAACGTCATGTGCTCATACCACAACTACCAGCGCGGAAATATGATTGGTCTTTGCTTCTTTGTCGTGCGGGCCAAATTCCGAAGCAAATAAGCAAACAAACTAACAAACCCTACACTCTACCATGGATAAATTATTAGGCATAACGATTTAGCCAAAGCGACCCGAAGCGACCGACCTGCAATTCATAACTGTACTCTGGTGATCTTCCTCGTTGACATTGAGCAGCTGTACTTCTCCTATGGCCCCAACATCGAACCTCCGTTACTCATTCACCATTTCCCGCCATTTCTCCAGCCAGCGTCCCTTGCAAGTATAAAGGCGCATGATAGACGAAGAAAATGTTCCTCACCACCACAGGTATCTCCCATAATGCTTCACGCTCTTATAGTTCTTTCGATGACAATCTCGGTCGCTTTGGCCGGTGTACCCCTCTGGGGACAGTGCGGCGGCGTACGTATTGAATCATCGCTCATCGCACGCTCTTTGCTGACTTTCGGAATATAGCAAGGCTACACGTATGATTGATTTATTTGCACAATGGCCACAGAGCTGATTAACCGTTCTTTTAGTGGCCTAACAGCATGTGACGAGGGTGTATGTACGGCCTCAAACCGTGAGTGACAGCTAATGTTGGAGTTGTAGTAGTCATTGCTAAATCGTATCCAGAATGGTACTCCCAATGCATTCCGGGCTCAGCTGGGTCGACGTCGACGGCTGCTACGACCGCCGTTCCTAGCAGTAGCGCAAACCTCCCCACCAGCTACAAATGGAGCTCGAGCGGCCCACTCATTGGCCCTAAGTCAGATGGCCGAAACATCGCTGCACTCAAGGATCCCTCCATCGTATACTATAACGGCAAATACCACGTCTTCGCAAGCACCGCGACCGCCGCAGGCTACAACATGGTCTACCTGAGCTTCACTGACTTCAATCAGGCAGGATCAGCGACCTATTATTACCTCGACCAGACCCCGATCGGTTCAGGCTACCGTGCTGCCCCCCAGGTGTTCTTCATGGCTCCGCAGAACAAGTGGTACCTTATCTACCAGAATGGTAATGCGGCATACTCGACCAACTCCGACATCAGCAACCCGGCGGGTTGGTCGGCGCCTAAGAACTTCTACAGTGCTATGCCCAACACTATTAAGAACAACATCGGTAGCGGCTTCTGGGTCGACATGTGGGTCATTTGCGACTCATCCAACTGCCACCTCTTCTCCTCCGACGATAACGGTCACCTCTACCGCTCGCAGACGTCAGTCGGTAACTTCCCCAACGGCATGAGCGAACCGGTCATTGCGCTCCAGGACGCCAAGAACAACCTCTTTGAGGCGTCCAACGTCTACAAAGTTGGCGATACCTATCTCCTCGTCGTCGAGTGCATCGGTAGCGATGGTCGCAGATACTTCCGCTCCTGGAGCTCGAACAGCTTGAGCGGCTCATGGAGTCAGCTCGCTGCATCGCAGTCCAACCCATTTGCGGGTGCCAGCAATGTTGCATTCAGCGGTACCGCCTGGACAAAGGATATCAGCCATGGTGAGCTGGTCCGCACGAACGTTGATCAGACCATGTCCGTCAGCACGTGTGGTATGCGCTACCTTTACCAAGGTATCAACCCCAGCGCTGGCGGTGACTACAATTCACTCCCTTGGAGGCTCGCCCTCCTTACCCAAACCAGTTGCTAATCCGTAATTCGGACAAATGTCGGTTTGGAATGCAAGGTTTCTTACGCATTCTGCTATTTTGTATCGTATCGAATTGAAGTAGCGATATTTGTTATGAATGACTTGTACCGGGCTTGAAAAATATGCAACAAATGTTCTTTTGACACCTTATGGAGGATAGATCACGAGTCCCAAATTCAGTAAATCACCGGCAATGAAAGCACGCACCTAGTCCGAGAATAACCAGCAGAGGTCGAGTATAGCCCTTGAGCAATAACTCCTGGCAAGGCTCGACAATGAGTTGCCTGAATTATGATTGCCGGCTGGTATCGAGGATTCCGGGATCTTGGGCGAGGCACTCAGTGGTGATACATTTATAGCCTGGATGATGAACAGCTCTTGGATAGGCCGGGGTGGGTACCATTCGATCAGAATCATTCCAATGATTGGAACGCGAGAAAAAGAAGGAGGCACCGAGATATCCAGAAGCTGTAAAACCTTCTGCAATCGTCTGAGCAACCACAGTCTTTCTTATTCCGGCAAGACCTAGCACCCGGAGCATCTGCCAGGGTCGCTGAGGGTTGTTATACCACTGTAGTATGCAACTCCGCAGACCGAGTCGTGAATCAGGATGGCATCGAGAGGGATCGCGGTCGGATGAGTTAAACTCGGCTCCGGTTGGGCGCTTTTGCTCGAGGAGTTGGATAACTTGGCAGTCAACGTCAGTGACAAAAGCAAAAATATGACTAGTTCTACCCACCCGTCTCACTAGATCGGATGATCTAAGATATAATACCTGGGTTGCACAGAACAAAATTACGTGTATGTGGAAGAAGTCGGGTATCGCTCTATCCTGGGTTGTAAGGTCTGTGTACATAATGGTTTGCGTGGATAAAATATATCTGGAGAAACTAAATTTTGTATTTTATGGCCTATCGTTATAAGAATCCATTCGCACAATACTAGAAGCAGAAGATGTTTGAGCCATCCATCAAGCATTTCGCATCCTGTTGGCCGGACGCGAGCGCAACAGTCGGGGGAGGTAAACCGCGACAGAAATGATTTGAGGAGTGGTAGAAGCATGGGGGGCGGGTGTTCGTAAGTGGCAATAAGCACCGAATGTCAACGGCAGGTATCATTCGTCTTTTAATAACAAATATAATGCTGCGTACTCTGACTGTGTTTGATACTGGCCGACATGTGACATTGGCTGCGGGAATAGGTCAATCAAAGATAACGGCCGCTGAACCTGTGAGTCGATGAAGCCGTGGAGCCGTGTTGAGGTAGGGAGCCCGAGGTGGGAGAAATAATGTTTGAATATCACTGAGAAGGAATTGATGATATTACATCACTAGAGATACAGCCATCGACGGGTAGCGAACGTTTGTGTAAGAATACAGTGAGTCATTGTAGACAATTCGTTAACATGCTTGAGGCGTCCATTGGGATGAATGATCTAGCGAGGGACGAGAGTAGGCGGCCGCATTATAGTAAAAATCAACGCTATTGAGCTGAGACTTGTGACAGCCATGCTTTTGCCCAGCGACAGGGTTAACGAGCCCTAGTCCCCCATTGAAGGTAAAATTAGGCCCTTTTGTAGGCGAAGAGGGTCGATTTACAGGTGGAAGTGGAAGGCCCAATGCGAGAGTATTCATATTGGACTTCTGATCCCAAAAGCTGTTCATTTATCAGCCCCGTACGTTAAACCGAGATCGGCTGACTGACCTGTGCTTTGTTATGACAGGTCTATTGTAATCACACTTTGATGCTCGAACTGTGGCATCAAGGTCGTAGGTTGGTGCATGACGACTAGTTAGGAGAAAGAAGGAACAGTCAGGCGAAGCGTTCGGTAGCACTGTGGGTCGGCGAGTGTGCTGCTTTCATTGGTAAAATTAAGAGTAAATAAGAGGATCGAAATACCTGACGTCGCCGCAGTGCTGTCCGCGTCCAGCGCAAACCATCAAGATCATGGAACTCGATCTTTGCGGACATAAATGAGCCAAGGAGAGACTGACGCTGTTCCTATAGTTATCTTTAGATTAAAGGGAAACTGAATGTAAAGGATCCATACCTCTGTCATGACGAGACCTTCCGCATCTTCTAGGTGCTGCTCCCTCTCAAGCTCAAGGAGCCGATATCTGCGAAGTTGTTGGCGAGACATAAAGAAGGCCATGAAAGGAGAATGAGTTCAACATCAAAGACTCAACATTGACCGCTACACGTGAGGTGACATTTCGTGACAGTACATGTGTCATGGTTTGAAGACATTACATGCGACCCTGGATTTATATCCGGAGAGAGTGGTACGGGAGGTGGTGTTCTAGATGTATACGACCGCTTGTCTCTGTCCTCCTCCTCCTCCTCCTATACAGGTGGTGGATTTGGATACGATGACGTGGGCGAGCACGATGTCCTCGGTGTCGACTGTGTTAAACTCTTCATCCTCGGGAGTAGTGTGTTGGGAGGGGAGGTCGATCCGAATGATTGGTTGGCTGATCCGAGGGCTGATTATGAGATTTAGGCGGTTGGTATGAAGAGTGATTAATGATACATCGCGTTGACTTAAATGTGGTATCCCCATCACCTCGGGGTCGATATCACCCACTTATACCCATACCACCTCGAGGTCAATACCTCTACCCAGTAACGACAACCCCTCGACAAAATCAACTGCACGTAGTATGAGAGCACGAGCCTAACACGCTACTATCACATGCTGATCATTTTGTTTCGAGTTTGGAGAGAGAGGGAGAAGAGAGTGTTTGTATCGTTGAGAAGGAGTGTGGATGGTGTTGGAGGTATAGTGGGTGGCTGGCGAGTGAGAGGCGATTTGTTAGGTAGAACTTTCCCTTTTCCGACTGAATGGGGCCGAGAAGACGTAATATGTTGTACGTGTGTGTATGCTGGAATCTCACCGGGGTTGTAAGTGTATGAACTAGCTGGTTATTTACCCTAGATTATTCTCCTTCTAGGATTGAGGGAAACTCTTTTCTTTACGGTAGTCTCCGCTGAACTTGGGAGCGTCTTTTGCTGTTTGGTGTAGTATGGCACCGGAGCCGAGTCAATCGACTCTCTCTTGAAATCTGCAAAGTTGGGGTAGTGAGGTATCAGTTGTGTTTGTCAGGTGAGAACAGCCTGAGTGACAGGTTGACTCGAGTATTTAGGCAGTCACTGTAACGCAAGAGCCGACAAGCATGCACCGGGTCTTCATCTGATACATAAATACCATGATCCCACCGCCCTCGTTGGGCCACGCAACTGACCGATTTCCTGACGTCTCATTTTGCCGTATATTGGTATTGAGGCGAGAGGCTTTGAGATCGATATTGGCTCAACGAGTGCGTTTCGAAATTCTAATAATTGTTTATACTGATGTATCGCTCGCTGCCAGTGAGTGTCGAGGGAATTGACATGCAGCTGAGCGAAAAGGCGATATGTAGTGCGTTTAGGGAAACTTTGTTTGGCCCAGAGTTCACTTCGCCTACTGACATTTTAATCGCCATCATCCTACTATTGTAATAATATATTTTCGCTAATTCATTGTGAACTCTTGCTTGAACCATATCTACATTTATGACAAGCCCCACCGGCAAGTCACTGTAAATCACCCGATTTGGGGCCTCAGACCATCTGGTGAGTAAAAAATGTCATTTGCGATTTGTTATTGGGAGTGGGTAAAATTTGTGCGCCAACCTTGCTCGAACGAGATCTATGTAGTCCGTCCACCTGAGTTACTGATTTAAGAACTATACGGGGCGACTATAAGTCTTTGGAACCATCGGGATTCTTAAAATCACGTTAACCATTTTTTTTAGCCTTGGGATTCATTCTCTCAGTGACCGTGCATGCGAAGAGCCCCAAGGAAATCAACCCCACCGATGTATCGCATAACCGACGTATGTCACAAGGTCTTCTGGAGGAGAGTTGTACGGCCTTAGAGGTCGGGTATGGGGAAGCAGCGAAGGTACTGTCGCCCGACCTAATCCCATGACCGCAGTCTGAACAACACATCAACTTGCAGATGAACGCATGGCGCTGAGGAAGCGTGAGAGCCGAGTGACCACTTTTTCTATTTCTGTTTATAGTCAACCTACACACGTCTATACCTACATAGATAAGAAAGTTACATCTCCAACTAATGAGAATTTACCCTCTTCCCACCTTTCTCTTACGTTCTCCAGTTAGCTCCACATGAATGAAAAGGAGGCAGAAACCCACGAAAGCTTCAACGAGTCCAAAGGCCTCGAATCTCTTCACAGTCCTCCAGGTGACATAGTGGTCTTTGAGGAATACCTGCACTATGCAGCCATACAACGCCATGCCGAGTCGCTCGCTCGCAAAGACTCTGGTAGCTCGAGGGAAAAGGATGGGGGGATGGTAGGGTGGTGCAACAAGCTATCCGAATACAAAGGTCCCAATGTCAACGTCGACCCTACCCAGAAATACCCACAAATTCCGTTGGCGCCAGAGGAAGAAGAACTTGCAGCTGCGTCCAGGTCAATGAGGCTGGCGTCGTGGACCTCAATCTTTTACTTGATAACGACGGATATTCTCGGCCCGTTCAACGCACCATTTGCGATCGCCTCAGTGGGTTGGGTACCTGGTGAGTACCTGTCCCCGGATCTTAGAATAGCATGCTGACCATGTGTATCAGGTATTCTACTGTACTTTTCCAGTGAGCGTTTTCCTCCATAAGTAGGTCGATTGGTTTTGACCCGCCCCACAGTGGCGCTCGTTGCCTGGTACACCAGTCTTATCCTCTGGCGTCTGTTCGTCCGACTGGACTCTCTGCGCTATCCGTTACGATCATATTCTGACATTGTAGAACGAATCTATGGAAAACGTGCTCGTCAAGCCACGGCGTTCTTGCAGACCCTGCAGCTGATTGTCGTTGTATGTCGACTATTGAGAGTAGCTTAGTGCAGTAAGCTAATATTGCTCAAAAGGTCGGTGTCAATTGCCTCGCAAACGGACAGGCTTTCTCTCAAGTCACGAGTGGGAAGGTCCGCATAATTCGCAGCTTCAGTAGCCAAAACGCTAATGAGGATATCAGATCTGTTTCTCCGTTTGCATTGTGATCTGGACCCTGATTGGTATGGTCATCAGCCAAATTCGTTCATTGAAGGTAGTTTATCTTTGACTGTTACAACTCTGAACTCTAAGTGGATGCTCAGAACTATGGATGGGTAGCCAACTCTGCGGTTTGGTATGTTAATTTTCTTCCGTAGCTTGAGACCTTTGTGTTGATCCTGGACACCAGGATCAACATAGTTATTATTTGTGCATCAATGGGTTTTGTCGTGCACAGTCCACCGAATTTCGAAGCCGCGCAAAAATCGTTGGGTGCGCCTCCGGGTCCTGTAATGACACAGGTTAGGACTAGCTTGCCCCTCTTTTCGCAAGTCACTGGAATCATGAATATGGTATGTCGATTCAACGATTATCGCTTGGAGCTGGAATCAGCCAATCATAATTCCTAAGGTATTCGCGTATGGAGGTGCAATGATATTCCCCGAAATGGTATGCGTGAACTCGATTGTATGGTCCCTGCGAGTGATGCCCGAAGTTGATATGCCCTGACATAGATGGCTGAAATGCGGAGGCCTATGGATTTTTGGAAGGGGATGGTAATTTTCATACAGGTTATCGACGTTTCCTGAGCCGTTTGCTAACCTTCTTGTGCACAGACTCTCGCACAACTGCTTATATTTTTTCTCTATATACTTTATGGGTCATTCATCTATGTGAGCGCGTACCATATTTTGCCAATGCATTTAAGTAACAACCAATCCCATTGCTAGGCATTTCAAGGCCAGTTTGCACTCCCGCTCGCATACCAGGGCGTTAGCAGATTTTCATGGCAGACAGTTGGCGAGCTTGTTGAATCCCTTGGCGTTGAGATATAGCCTTCTCATGTTCATATTTAGGCAATGCTCTTGCACTCGTCACAGTAACGATTGCTACAGGCTTATATGGAAACATTGGAACGAGTTGAGTTATTTCGCTCAAATCGACCTTTCAGCCGCTCATATTTTTTCTAGAAATGATCTATCGCGCTGTGGTGGAGGATTACTTCAGGGGCCCACAGCTAATGTCGCGTAAAGGCTATTTCATTTGGTCTGGTACGTTTCCAGGAAAGAATCGACCTAGAATACAGTTGACTAACTCAGGATAGGCCTCGTCTTCTTGTATTGGTCCATTGGTGAGGATTGTTTCTAGTGATTTCCGTGTTGTGTCTTACTGGCCTCCCCCTTTTTTATTTTAATTTAAAGCCTTTGTTATTGGCTCTGCAATACCTCAGGTTCAAACTATTATTGGCCTCATCGCCTCGATCGCCATTATGCAGTTCACATATAGTTTCCCCCCTTTACTTCGTTTTGGCTACGACGTGATCACCGATGCCATGGCTGGTGATTCTCCTTTCATCCCAGGGAAAGGCACATCTGGTAGAGTTGACGGCTGGCATCAGTGGTCGCGGTGGAAGCGGGTGAGTATGCGGTGCACCGTTCATGACTACTCCACTGACATTCAATCCCAAGGGTTTATTCGGCGGAAAGATTTACTTCAAACTTTTGAACCTCCTTCTCGGGTTGGCTGGACTCGCCATGGCGTGCTTAGGTATTGGTTCACTGTCATTCATGCGCCGCTTCCTCTGAATAATCGACACCGTACAGGAATGTGGGGCACAGGTAAATCGATCAAGATGATTTTCGATACCGCTGGCTCCGCAACTTCATTTGGCTGCGTTTCACCTGTGTAAATATCAAACTCGTATTTTTGGGTCAATGGGTGCGATAAACAAAGGAGCAGCTAAAGTAGGCACAATAATTTAACGTAAAACACTATCAAAAAGTTTGTATACAATGTAAACCATCATGGCACTCGCCGAGAAAACCCATTAGGCACAGCTGACCTCCACAACTGAATCCGCTCCCGAACCTATCCATAGTGGAGAATGTCCACCGTCGTAATGCGGTGAACGAGGTTAGTCTGTCACAGAATGAGCGCACCGAACCAAGTCTAGGACAGATAAACGTACTTTCAAGCCAAGAATCCTTTCTTCATCCAGCAAAACACCATTGTAACGATATCTCTCCTGGGATGAGCAGACACTATACGGCAAATTCGAGTACACGATTTCGGCAAAACAGCGATGGGAGTCATCTACTGCCTCGTCTTGCCTATTCATAGCCTTCATGCGGCGTTTGGGCCTAACCGAGCCATCCCAATCGTCCGAATCATCATCGGATAGGACATCCATCCAGTCATCGTCATCACCTTCGCTCATAGACAGCCCCATTAGACTCCACTCTGCTTCTGGAATGCCTAACTCTTCCATAGTTTGTTCAAATGTTGCGACAGGTTGACCAACTGTAATTTGGGCTTTGTCGCCTTGAAGTCGCAGCTCCGTGAGTCTGTTCCTGGCTAGTCGAGTGCGCATTTTCGCTTCATGCTCTCGCCTCTCCATAGCTAGCACCCTCGTTACATCGTTCTGATTGAAATTAAGGAGTATGAGGGATACGCTTTCATTTTCAAATCCGATGTCTTGAATAATAATGCACCTCTGTCCAGAGGTCGTCGTGATCCAACGCATTGGAAACGCTTCAGCAGCAAACCAGCGGCAAATCGGCGGACCCCACTGGGAATATGGAATGGGTTGTGGATTTCTGTCATACGAGATCTGCGAAGAAAATCTGTCTAGGCACCGGACTAAAGAGCTGCGGTGGACGAAGAAGACAAATCCGTGCGTTTGATTGAGCTGGTGAAAAATCGCTCCCGCATCTTCATTATAGCGGATGGTCACGTTGAATATAGCTATAGCTTGACCGGGGTCGGCGTGGAAGGGCTTCTGGCTATGACGGAAAGTTGACGTGGGATTGGGATCAGCGCGACAGGAAATATGTGCATAGCTTTTGTGTCCATTGAGTCTCGGCAGAGCAAGGGCGAAGAATGGTCTGGGTGATTCTGCGTCAGAAATTCCCGACGGGATCTTCCAAAATTCGAGACGTTCAGTATTCGTATTCGGGAGGAGAAAGATCTCGGTCGTGAGGAAGAGGAGACCAGAATAAGATTGATAGGGTGCCATGAATCTCTTTGTATCGTTGAGGATCCGATCTCGGTAGTTTTTTTAGTTGTGAAAACTCACCATCCTCAGCTTTCCGGTCTTCCATTCATAAATGAAGACCTGGTCATTGGGTTTGGCAGCATTTTCGTAATACGCCAAAATCAACACCAAATTATCACCAACAATCTCAATTCCAACGGCAGGCCGTTCCCACTGCGTAGTCATCACGGGTATAACAGGCTGTTGAGCATCGGGATGAGGGAGTCCCGTCGACACTGAGTGTAACTGCAAGTGTATTTCATGCCTAACGAGGGATTCCATAGGTAATCGTGCGCTTGATTCTGGAGTTTTGGCTTGACTAATATTATCCATCAGATTAACTGATTGACCAGTGAAAGAGGAAATACGCACGTCGTAATGATGGCGAGGAGATCATGTTCATATACGCATAATCCCATATCAATGATCGTGTGTTCCGTATGAATGGCGTTCCATTCGACCTCCTGATTTGGTTCGCTCGGAAGGTATGCATAATGAAGCGCTTTCCGCGTCACATCCCCCAAGAGATAAATTCCTCCCGTTAAGTCATAGATACCAGACGTCGGGAACGGGACTCTGACGGTTTTGCTAAAGTTGACTGTGAGTTCTTCCCATCGGCTCTCCTTTGTCTTCAGCTTGGCCAGGCGGTCCTTTGCGGGTGAAATACAGTGCGGATTATCCGTTTGCATGGCAAAACTGCCATGTAAGGCATACTGTATCTCGACGGAGTTGGAGATAAGGTTGTGAAGGTAGTGACTGACGCATTGGCATGCCAGTAGCGACGAGTGAGGGAGAAAAAGGAGAATTTGTGTTAGAATTTCAGGAGGCAAGTCGAGGAGGACGAGGGGCTCTGAGTCTTTTGAGATCATCGTTGACGTTGGTGCCTGGACTGAACATCATCACACATTGGCGCTGAGCGAGATCCAGAGGCACCACGTGATCAGTGCGTCATAGATAATTTGTGTAAGATTATATTATTTTCGTACCGAACCAACACAACATAATGGTTGACAAGAAGGAAAAAATGCTACTACAGTCAAGTCAACTTTCTGCACAGTCCAAAGCAGACATAACAAGAAAAAACCAATAACTGAAAATACGACATCAAGATGAAACAAGTGACTGCCCAGATGCGCAGCTCGAGCCAGAAACGCTACGATCTCCACCCAGCCCACCATCACCGTCCAGCAACCGCCGAATCTCCATAATGCAATCACCTAACCGCGCGTGTACCTCCTTCGCATTCTCAAGGAGAGGTTTGATATTCTCCGGGGTCATCGCAAGTTTCGGTCCTGAAAAGACAGGCTGCGGAGGCATGGAGCGTACAGACCCAAATTTCCCTGAACTCGATCTCCGCCTCTCTCGTTCCTGCCCTTGCTCCCCTCGTCCTCTCACTTTTGTACTCTCGACATTTTCATCGACGTTCGACAATCTCGGGGCCCGTGGTGTTACTTGTTGTTGTATCTGCATCTGGATCCGAGCCTTTTGCTTAGAAGGCGACTCTGCCCAAAGTGACAATTGCGATCCACTCGCTGATCTTCGGGGCGTAGTCGGTCGGCCAAGTTGGCTTGACGATGACGGTGCTTGATAATGCAGGTATGGTGACTTTCCCTTTCGCAGCTTCAGCGTACCCCCTCCCTCCTTCACACTCCCGGTTGGCACGCCCAATGCCATCGCAGCCACATCCATATCCGAAGCTGAATCCATCCTGTCCCAGTCCTCCTCCAATGGACTCCCTGTGTTGACATGCTGCTGCTGATGACTTGAGTTGGTTACACCGGTGCTGGTACCGGGTCTTGAAGATACATCTGTATGATAGTTGTCACTCCCGTGTAACGATAAGTCTGTAGTCGAAGCTGACGGCGGAGCGTGTTTCCTTCCTATTCGAAATATCGACGCGAGCGAGGGCCGACGGGGTGAAGGTTTTGTTGTAAAATGACCTCCGTACGGCGATGGTGATGGATCCCTCTGCTCTCTACCCCTTCCTCGTTCCTTCCCCGCTTTCGAAACCACCTCAGGTCCACTACTCGACCTAGGCTTCCTCCCCTGCTGCTGCTCTGAGTTTGTGGCTGGCGGTTGTGGAAGATTAGCATTATGCCCATGACCAGCGCTGGACCTCTCAAACGAAGTATCCGTACTAAGAGAAGCCGTCGAGAGCATCGCATGATTATGAATCACGGGTAACGGAGGCGATAGGTGATCCCTTGCTGCAGTCGACGACGAATCCGACACATTCCTCTTCAGCGCTCGCAACATATCCCTGATCCCAGTCATACCTACCAGCTTGCTCTTTCTCCTATTCTTCTTTTTCTCCGCTAACTCCGCACCCTGATCAGTATCCTCTACAGCTGACGATGGAAGAGTAATTGTACTGCTCATCGGATCGCCCCACCTCCACTCCCTGTTCACCGGGACCCTCAAATCATCCATCGACGCAGTAATCACTTCTTCTGGAACAGAAGACGGGACACCATTACCGGCAGTAGGAGTCGAACCGTCGGCTGATAACACTGCCTCCGCATTATTCAACATCTCTCTCAATAGCACTAACTGTCGATGGCTGAGATCGTGACGACCGGTGGAAGCCCTCCAACTCGGAGGTGAAGCCGCCGACGCTGATATTGATGGCGCTGGCATTGAATTAGATGGAACGATCGCTGTCGGCGTAGACGGTCGTGATTTATCTCCAGCCAACGTTATTGCTCTTTCCCTCCCTTCTTTTTCTCTCCACTCGCTCCCAGTCCAACGGGTGCAGACACGCTTGAACTTGGTACCCCTTCTCCGACATTACCAGGACCACTACCCAGAGCAGCCGACGTTCCATCCGCCAGATCAACCAGGAGCTCTGCACATTCCCACGAAATTCGATACTTGGAATTAATCGTGTAAAACGCTGCCGCGAGTTCCTTGTACCTTGATCCCGACCCATTTCCTGGATTCGTATTTGATCGAGCACGTGTCTTCGGTTTAGTGAGATTGAAGAAACTAGGAGACACGGCGCGTTGCTGCTGTTGTGTGGACGAGGTTTGTTGTTGAGCGAGATGAGCCTGAGCATCGAGTTTATGTTGCATCCGTTGCACGAGGTCATGGTACATTTCTTGCTGCTTCTTGAGTTCTGTAAAGTTTTGACATCAATCGGTGGGGAAAAATAGCATAATAGAAACACATACGTTCAATATAAACAGCAAAATCTCGAACCATTCCCAGATCCCTCTTCAGCCCCTGCTGCGCCTGACTGATTCTAGCAGGAATCTTCAGATCACTCTTCAAGTCGCTTAACGAATTTCGCCTCGGGAACGCTTCAGCAGGTGATATGCCCAAAATACCATGCTTAGGACTAATAGTGGAACGGCCGAGAGACGCTGTACCATGAGGTGACGTTGTCGTTTTTGGCGTTCGAGGAGTTTTCGGGGAGAAGCGTTTCGGTGGAGAAGAACGGACTGTGGTTGGCCCGGGCGTTTTTGGTGTTTGTTTAGTGGAGCGAGGTGAAGATGACGCAGAGGATGAAGGGGAGGAGGAAAGTGTAGATGTCGAAGTACCAGCAGAGGCAGATGTAGGGGTGGTGGCAGGTGCAACAGATGATGATGTCGTCGAAACGGGTGAGAGTAGCGAGTCAGTATTCGGACTGAGAGCAATCCCAGGACCACCGTCCGGACGCGGAGGGGAAGGCGGCTGTAGTTCTATGGGCGGGAGAAGTGAGGGAACAGAAGACGAAACCGGAGTGTGCGGTGTGCGAGGTCGAGGAACGTGGAAATCAGACATGAGCGGAAGAGGTGGCAAGGATGGAGATTCTGATGTTGACGGCAGAGGTGGTGGCGGTGATGTAGTCGGAGCTTCAGCTGATATTCGACTCATAGTCTCCATCAGCGACGCCCCGCTCTTGTTTCGTCGATGACGATTCACGAGACTCAGCCTCCTCATACTACCCATAAAACTCCGACTTCCTTCGTCCCTCTCCCTCTCCTTTTCCCTCTCAATATTTCTGACGTTCTCTTTGCTTTCCTTCTCCTTCACCACAGCTTTTGACTTGGGACGAACGCCGCCATTGCGTGACGTAGACGATTGTTTACGATCTCTGGTAGACTCTGACTCATGATTATGCAGATCGTCTGTGTTGACTTCAGCAACCTTCTTCGGTCTCGTCGTCCCATATGACGCGTGTCGCTGCGTTGCTGGATGCATTCCAGATGGCAACCGAGGCTGCGGCTGCATCGACATCGGTCTCTTCGACCCTGGGCCTGACTTATATTGGTGCAAATCGCTCAGCGACAACGATAAATCACCACCGAAACCACCCTTCTCAGCAGCCGAACCACCAGAGGTGGTAGGGATAGACGTGCTCGGCATCAACCCTTTCCTGAGCTGGACGAACCCAAGGCTCTTCCGCTTAAGAAGCTTGTTTGGTGACTTTTGCGTTGAGAAGTTGTTGGTGTCATCGTCTTCATAATTGGAAGATGAAGCGTATATAGATCCTCGCATGCTTAGGTCGGTCATGCTTCCTGATCGACTACCGGTGTATGAGGTACGTGGGATGCTAGTACTCGTCTGGTTCTTGCCATGAGCGTTGCGTCCTCGAGAGTTTACGGGACTTGTGGGTCGGAAGAACCAGCTAGAGGAGGGAGGGGGAAGAGCGTTGGTAGTGGATTGTTGTTGTTGGTTAGAGGGGAGGAGGGAAGAGAGGGAAGTTCGTGGACGCGGTACCGGTACGCCATCGGAATGATTGGTGGTATCTGAGAGTGTATTAGTATCGTGAAAGCTCAAGATTGAATAGATCCAGCGAGAAAATGAGAACGTGTTGAAGAATTGTGATTTACAGGATTTAACAAGACAACATGAACCGGAACAGGCTTAAAACCACCGGAGGAGACGTGACCACCCACCTTTACCTTTCTCCTCCTTCGCCGGCGCATCCGATGGTGTCGAGCTCCCTTTCTTTCTTCTCACGTTCCATCGCTTGACGCTCCCAATTCTACTCAATAAAGCACCACCAGTACTCGTCGATTGAGAGGGCGTGGGAGGAACACTCGCACTAATCGGATCCGGTGTAGGTGGCGGCGATGGTGTCCGGCGCTCGTCAAGCTCATCCAAGCGCTGATGATCGGCATCGGTATCAGAGAGCGGATAGTGGTGGTGGTGGCTCATATCGACTAATTCCATAACACCCTGGGGTTGTGGACGACTCTTTTTCCGTAGCCGACGTCGTTCCCGGTGTAGAGGTGGACTAGGAGGGAAATACTTGAGAGCATTGCTCGCCGATGCCGCATTGCGGGAAAGAGAGGGCCGAAGCGGTGCAGTGGAGCGAAGAGATGTGGTCTCTGCTATAGATGATCCCGGAACAGAAAATACGGAGGCCGTGGGTGAGCGTGGAAATGGTGTGGTGAGATGGGTATTGGTGCTGGTAGATGCGCTGGCAGTAACAGGGGTGAGGGTAAAGGGGATAGTAGGAACTGGAGGCGGTGGTGTGTGTGATTGAGGGGCGCGTCGAGAGCGTGCTGTGACAGTCCGGTCATCCTCTGCACCGATTCCGCCAAAGTCGGCTTCGTCATCATCATCAGAGCTATCAGGGTGATTCCCTGGAGAAAGCGATGAACGATGGGCAGAATGTCGCACTGGCGTACGCCGTGACTTTCCTGGTGTAGAGGATTTTGTGGGTTTGGCTGGAGAACTGTTGAAGTCAAATTCATCATCCCAGCTCTCGTGTTCTTCCTCTTCACCCTCCCGAAGGGGTTTATGGTGCCGAACGGGTACGCCTGCGCGTAGTTTGCCGCCGATACTGTGTCTTGAAGGAGTGTTATTGGAGCGAGAAGACCGCCGGGCTGGCGAGTCTGTCTTGTCGAGAAAGTCATCGTCCCAGTTTTCTGTCGTTGGCTCAATTGAGAATGAAGCTTTCTGAGGCGTAGTGGGGTCTTGCTCGGACCAATTTGCGAGATTTGCAGCAGTTATATTGATTTTGTCGGCCAGAACATGGGGTGATGGTCGTGGTGGCTCGTGATTCGTGACAGACGTGGTAGAAGTGAGATTGTCAATGTCCCAGTCTTCAGTGGCCGTGGACATGCGCATCGTAGCAGGCGTTTCTTGGGCGTTTCTGGTTCGTTTCGGAGATCCCGACTGGGATTGAAAGTCGAAATCATCGTCCCAGCTCTCTGACGGAACTGCAGGGCAATCAGCCTCGTGGCCTGGGGCAAAAACACGCGTTACGCTACTTACCTGAGCTGTCTTGTAAACCAATAGCGGCAGACATTACACCCTTGCATCCATACACTCGATGTCGTACACAGCGAGGAGAAGCAGGGCGGTGGTCGTAGTCGTAGAAAGAGCGCACGGATAATAAACAAGCTGACGAGGACTCGTGACCGCGCTAGCATTTGCATCAATTTGTTTTCCAAAAATATCCGTCAACAACAAATCCCGGGGCCACTGACAACCATGCCTTCTAGCTCTTGTTTTCCGACATATTGTAGCGTCTCCATGACAAATCTTAATCTCCGCACAAGGCAGATGCACTAAGGCCCGGTTCTTCATCTCAACAAAGGCACCCACTTAACGCCCATTACCCCAAGCCCCTATCGAGCGAAGGAGAAGATGATAAAAACCCACGGCATTATTATTGGCGTCACACGCTGTGGTAAGATGCTTGGATATCCCCAGAACGCAATGACGACCAATTAAAGTGAGAAGTGGTAGTTAAAGGAGAGTCCGATGACACCTAGCAACTACAATACTCGACTCGGTGGCTCGATATTGGTGGCTTGACACCCTCTGAACCCTCTGTGTCTGTCCACGTCGGGCCGAGGGCAGAACGGCAGGTGTTAGAGCTGGAACCTGCTCGGTACTTTTGAGAAACATCTACACATCAACACACATCAATCATCCGTATCAAGTCTCTTCATTTCCTTCCTGACTCAGCGATCTTCTAGCAGAATATACGAAACGCCCATCGCCAAGCCAGTTGGAGTCACGACAATCACTTCGGAATTAATATCATGTGATGCCTTCGGACGATATATGACGCTCGTTACCGTGTACACGACCCAGGTCCACTGCGCTCGCCACTCACTTCTCCCATGTCTCCCACATTTCCCCTCGAGATATTCGAAATCATCATCTCCTACGTTCCAGACGACTCAACCATCCTCACATCCCTCGCCCTTGCCTCTCCAAACCTCACAAAATGTAGTCAAGCGCATCTCTTTTCACATTTTCGCTCCGACAGATGGGGAGTCAGATCAATATCACAAAACAGCAAGGATGAAGCACCATCTCATCTCGACGCGGCCAAGTTCCTGCAAAGCATCATCATCAACCCACAGCTGGCAATTCACGTCCGTGAATTCGTCGCACCATCCCTTGGCTCGCGATATTCCCAACCATCAGACGAAGCTTGGCTTCCTCTGCTAAATGAGGCACTGCCACTGATGATCAATCTCAAATCATTGTCCCTCTTCACCTATACTAAATTCCCCATCACCACTCTTCTCGATACACTCGTGCGCTGCGAATTCCGCTTATACGAATTACGATGGAACTGGGTCATTCGAGATCCAGATGCCCATCAACAAGAGCTCATGTCCACTTTCCTTACTATCCAATCTGAACTTTGTTCGCTCTCACTCAAAATGACGCCTTTGCCTCCCATTCCACGACATGCTTTGCCGAAACTGGAAACTCTAGCGACGACATGTTCCAACATTCTCACCATTCTCCCTGGTAGAAAGGTAGAGACTCTGGATTGTCTCTATATAGACCCAGATGACCCCGATTTCGATTGTATGACCCCCAAGTCGCCGCTTGCAACCCCATTCCGAAATGTCAAGCGATTATGTCTGGGAATCTCAACAATGTGGTTCAGGAATATGGAACCATATTTTCCTTCCTTAGAGGTTCTACAAACGAGTGTCGCAATGGTGAGCACACTCTCTCTTATACCATAGTTCTAACGTGACTAACTCCTACTCAGATTCGCGACTACCACTTTATCGCATCCAACTTTCCCAAACTCCGTACCATCCACATCACACGAGGCGCATCAACAAATGAGCAAGGCATGATGGCAAAATGGCTCTTCTCAAGTTTGCCGGCACTCGAAACTGTCTTATGGGGCCCACCCTTTGCCTCTCAGTCACCTTGTGCGCAGCCGAGATATGATTGTTGGATGAGGAACTCGATGCCTGTGTTTCTTGATGCCGTAGAGGTACATGAGAGAACTGGCTTGTTGTTGATTGACAAACTCTGTCCCATTTGATATGCGGTTTGAATTTTTACTTGATCTAGCCGTTTCGTAAAATATAGACACACTCTGGTTTCGGTTTAAATTTCCAGGAATTTCGAGTCGAGTTACTTGAACAGGGGTCACTGAAAGCTTAAATAACGGGGTCCCCACATTTGTCTGAGGCTGACGCGTGTACACCTGAGCGCAGAGCAACGAGGGATTGACAAAACCACTGACTCCGTGAACGCTCAGCGTCATTCCGTAAGGGTCTCCACGAAAGAAGTGGCATTGGACGAAATGCACGGAATCAAATGAGATGTTGTTTAATTCTTGATTCTATGCCGAGGTGTAGTATAGCATATGGTCAAGGGGGCAAACTCGAAAGACAACCAAGTCAATGTCGAGCCCCGATCAAATGTGGGTGTAATCGTCAGAAGCATGCCCACGAGGTCGCAAAAACTAGAGCAGGGCGCTTATCATAATACGGAGTACACCAAGCTCGTAGAAATCTGCCAGATCACGCACCCGGATCGTGCCTGTCCCCCTTCGTTCTTTTGGATACCATAATTTCTGCCCCGGTTCGAGGCCCAACTGATTTACAGAAAGGCGATCGCATCCCTTCATACTCTTCCATTCACACCAATCGCAATGATACTGTTATACACCATCAGTGATACTCTATCGCAGACCACCTAAATCAGTCCAAACACTCCGACAGCACCCCTCTCCTCGCATACCCCAGGCCCGATGCATCAAATGCGAGAAGTTGTCTCGAGATACCATGATGTAGAACTGTGTGTTCGCAAATAATTTTTACCACTATGGCCATCATTATCGCCCAATCGCGATGCCATCGCCTGTTCTACCTTTTCCCGTTTCGAGACCCTTCTCTTGTAAAGTTATACCGACGGTCTATAACTTCGAAACGCCACATCTCGGTTGTGCTAAGAGCCCGGTGTTCCCCCATTAATGTTAGTGCATCCGGTACTATGTGTACCGTGTTAATACTGTATGCACTTCCGAGTCGTTGGGTTCTACCGGGAACCGGTGATGTGGGCGGTGTCACGGAACGATAGGAGTAACGTGGATTGGCTGCCCCCAACCCCGGAGTAGAGTTAAAGACCGAACACTGGCAGCTGGGTGGAATGGAGCCTCTACCGACTTGGATGGTACCCTCAGGTAAAATGACAAAGCCTATCTTCTTCAGCTATATTCAGCAAGTAGCTGATCGCCGGGTGTTGACTTCCGCGGGTTCCAAAGCTTAGGAGACACCGAGTGTACTATCTATCTAGCTCGCCGTAGGCCCACACCCTACAAAAAATAAATCCCAGCACGATATAAATAAAATCTCCTTTTTCTTGATTATTTACTCCTCACTACTACGATTTGTATGGCCTGGCATATCGTGCAACTAGGCAATGCGACAAAGTGCCTCCAATCAGATCGAGAACCTACAGCTTGAAAATAGTCGAAAAGCATCTCATTCCTGGGGCCTAATCATCTAACGCTAAAGCCCCGGCACTGTGAGCTTTTCACCCCGTATCGAGGACTCAATTGATCATTGACTATAGATGGATAGTATGCTCAAAATAAATTCGGACTTGCGCGCGCTCACATCTTCGCATACTCATCACATCATTCCCTTTTAGGATCAATGTGGTAGAGGTTTTGTGATCCTCACCGCGTCCATCAAAACGACGTGATCGATGCATGGAAGGAACTATCATTTTACAAGGCTTCAAAAACCGGACTGTGACATCAAAGAAACACCAAGTACTTTTCCTATGTCTCTTACCTTTTTCAACGACCTCTCATCAGCAGACATACTCACCAACAAATTTTGCCTCCACGGCCTGATGCTCAGTGCCGCGTCCTATGGTGTCGGGGCAACATTGGGTATCTCTTGCATGAAACTACTTTCTCCTTTTTTTCGATACAACAGAAGCAGCACCCGTGTCCATATTCCCCTCAGCGGCAGAATAGATGGCTGCGATGATACATTGGATTTCTCCTCGTCGTTTGTACCATATACATGGGGCTCCAGGAGAAAGAGATAGAGGATTCATACATTCTTCACGCAAGTCATCCAGGAGGACCGGCGGTATACATGATGGAGGATTTATCCTTCCTGATTGTTGGTCAGGCGACTTGCTTCGTGCTGCTTCAGTGGGCAGTTGACTGTCTAATGGTATTTGACATAGCTTCTTGCCCCAAAACCAGTGACCATGATGATCATAACTAGGTCTGGAGATGTTCCACCCTCTCCTCAATGTCCCAGTCACAAGCTGTTTGGCTTAGAGTTATCGTTGCAATATTGGCTATTCTGAGTTTTGGTATGGCTTTCCCCTCCGTGCACAGTTTTTATGACAGTGACTCCAACACTTTCAGGCACTGGAGTATTGTTCATAGCATCTTGTACATCTCTCAAGTTGCTAGAGCGAATGCCGGTCAATATGCTCCTCGTACATGGATTTTACTCTCTATTCCTGAATATTGGGATAACCCTGGCAATTGTCATCAAACTTCTTTGACATCGAAGTGCCATGATAAACTATTTGGAAAAGAACACGTAAAAGATTATTCGAGCGTGATTTCTATCTTCATAGAGTCCGCGTCCGTAATCATTGCATATGAGTTATTGTTCCTGGTCCCGGCAGTGTTGGGTCATCCTCTTTCTTTAATCGGACGCCACATCGGAATGACAGTGCAGGTAAGTGACTCAGGATGCCACTTCCGCACGCTCAAATATTGAGCACAACAGATGATTGCCCCTCTTGTGATAATTCAGAAGGTTGCCCAAGGTACTGCTTGGTCGGCTGACCGAATGGCACAGGACTCAGAAAGACTATCACGCCTTGTATTTGGGTCAGGGCAGAGGGAAACCGCAGCTACCAAGCGTACTATTATATACTGCGCCGATACGAGCTGAGCTTTAGGATGCTCGAGCACCTGCTATGGATTACTTTTTCTCATTTCTTCTGGATGATTGCTGACGGACATTGGAGATGGTTGCATAGTCACTCCAATGGAACCGCATCTACCCTCCTGGATAAGTAGTGCCTACGAACGAATACGTAGCTGGTTTTCCATAACCACTTCAGTGAAGTGAAGTATATTTCTTCAGCTCGTTATCAGCACTAGTGACGCCAGACTTCAAGAAAAAGGGTTGGAAAATAGCGGGCCAGCACTGTTGTGATCGAAGGCTGTGCGTAAAGGGCTCCGACTTCAGGGTATCAGTGCGCTTTTCGTAAATTCTAGTATCTCGTTGATACCACTTGATCGGGAGTAGCTGTGGACATAAACTTTCTATTTGCCTTCGTTGGGCACCGAGGTAATGATTCATATTTTTGACATCACTACCCCGGCAACGGCAGCTGGTCGATAGTCAAAAGGGCATTTGGGAAAAGCCAAGGGAATGTCATCTATCTCAGCCAAGTCTAATGTGCGATTTCTTCCAGTTGATTCAGTGCTCGGGAATCCGTTCGCACTGATAGTGCCTCAAAAAGGGTCGTAGTTCAGATAAGATAAATTGTAGTTGTGTGTCTATTATCTCCTGGTACAAGTTGCGCTCAATGAGTCCTACTGGATCATTCACGCAAGGGCGGCCTTGTTAAGAAATAAGCCGTTGGAGATTTGCACTTGGGAGGCACTTATCTACAGAGACTTACAAATCTGGAGGAAACTGGCGGGGCCAAGAACAGTATAATGGGTGAAGCTCCGAGGAAATAGAACGACGACTTGCAAATATTCTGGTGTTCATAAGAGGTACAATTTGTTGTGGTGGAAGTGTATTATTAGGTCGAGGGACAGATGGAGATCGAGTGACAGAGAAAGCAAGACGACGAGAGATAGCTGGTAAAGAGAAAGCAGCGACTACTCATCACCGATTTTGGGTGCGAGGTAGTAGCGAATGAAGCCTTGATCAAAATCGTATGAAACCTATAATTACGCATTAGTATATGAATTTGAGGGTTACTAGTGAACGCACGAGTAGTGGGACATCGTTGCTCATCATAAGCTGCACCTTGGCCGCCAGACTGGCGCTCTTGGAGAAGTTGACGAGGTATTTGAGAGAGAACGTGAGAGACACGTGTTGATTCATCTCAATTACGACGGCTTGGTCGTCGTCATCGTCAGATTTCTTTGTCTTCGCCTTTTTAGTCGGTTTTGATGATCCATTAGCCTATGACGATGGTAAGCAAATGTTAATCAAAAAAAGCCTGGGATGCTGCGTACCTTCTTTTTACGCTTCTTGCTCTTCTCCGAATCTTCATCCTCATCCGCATCTTTGTCTTGCTCATCTTCACCCTCGTCGTCCGAATTTGGCTGGAATTCCTGCTCCTGTTCCTCATCCATCTCTACGTCATCGTCCTTCTCCTCCTTGACCTTGGCTTTCTGCGTCGATCCCTCGCCATCATCCTCGTCCGGGTCAGGCTTCGCCTGCATTTTCCCAATCTTTCCGTCTGTGTGTTTTAGGAGGACGTTTCCATTGGCAGCCTCACCCTCACTAGTGAAGCGAATTCCTTCTTTGCTGACTTCAATCCGAACGGATTCACCTAGAAGTGAAAGATCTCGAACGATTCGAGTGAATTCGCTCGCAGGCATAGTAACGCGCGCTTCATATTCGGTGTCGGGGATCCCGAGCTGATCAGAGTCGATGTCCATGAGCTTCATGTCGTATTCAGCAATGCGGTCCGAGTCTGGAGAGTCACGAAATGAGTGGGATGTTCACAATGAGGAGGAATACGCACTTTTGGCTTCGTAAACCAGGTTCAGAACATCGGCCTCGTCCGCCGCTTTGAGCGTGACCATGTCATCATCTTTTGCACACTTGAGGACTTTCGTGAGCGATGTAAGATTGACACCGAGCGGCATTGGTCGATCACAGCGGAATAATCTGAAGCCGGCTGCTTCCAACTGAACGGCGACGAGCGCGACATGGGAATTATCCATGGCCTGCAAGTTGATGCCTTCCTCATTACACTCGAAATTCGCGTCGGTGACCAGCTCCTTGATTGCTTCACGACGTGGTCAGATAAAGCTTTAGCCGAGTACACCAGGTATGCTTACCATCAAGAAGCTTTTTAAGGATGGCGGCTTCACGGAGTTTGGCCTCGAGCATGGTGGTGGTAGAGAATAAATCAGCGCAGGCGCGTCGACCATCCATCACACGCGTACTGTCACGAAATGTCACCTCACGTGTAGCGGTCAATGTTGACCTTGAACTCGTTTTCCTTTCATGGCCTTCTATATGCCTCGCCAACAACTTCGCAGATATCGGTTCCTTGAGCTTGAGAGGGAGCAGCACCTCGAAGATGCGGAAGGTCTCGTCATGACAGAGGTATGGATCCTTTACATCCAGTTTCCCATTAATCTAAAGATAACTCTAGGAACAGCGTCAGTCTCTCCTTGGCTCATTTATGTCCGCAAAGATCGAGTTTCATGACCTTGATGGTTTGCGCTGGACGCGGACAGCACTTCGACTGCGTTAGGTACTCTAATATTCTTCTTGTTCTTCATTTTACTGATGAAAATGGCACACTTGCCGACCCACAGTGCTACCGATCGCATCGCCTCACTGTTCCTTCTTTGTGTTAATTGGTCCCCATGCACCAGCCTACGACCTCGATGCCACAGCTTGAGCATCAAGGTGTGACTACGATAGACCTGTTATTACAAAGCAGAGGTCAGTCAGCGGATCTCAGGTTAACTCACCGGGGCTGATAGATGAACAGCTTTTGGGATCAGGAGCCCGATATAAACACTCTCGCATTGGGCTTTCCACTTCGGCCTGTAAATATACCCTCTTCACCTACGGCAGGGCCTGATCTTACCTTCAATGGGGGACCAGGGCTCGTTAACCCTGTTGTCGGGCAAAGCATGGCCGTCACAAGTCTCAGTTCAATAGCGTTGATTTTTACTATAATGTGGCCGTCTACTCTCGTCCCTCACTAGATCATTCGTCCCAATGGACGCCTCAAGAATGTTAACGATTCGTCTACGATGACTATCATCATGTATTCTTACACAAATGTTCGCTACCCGTCGATGGTTGTATCCCTAATGATGTAATATCATCAATTTCCTTTCAGTGGATGTTCAAACATTACTTCTCCCATCTCTGGCCCCCTACTTCAACACCGCTCCGCGGCTTCATCGGCTCACAGGCTCTGCGGCCGTTATCTTTGATTGATTTGTTCCCGGAGCCAATGTCACATGTCGACGAGTATCAAACACAGTCATAGTGCACAGCATCATATTCGCTTTTAAAAGGCGAATGATAACTACCGTTGCCATCCGGTACTTACTGTGACTTACGAACACCCATCCCTCATGCTTCTACCAGCCCTCAAGTCATTTCTGTCGCGGTTCACTACCCCCAACCCAGGTCCAGCTGTTGTACTCGCATCCGGTCAACAAGATGCAGAATGTTCGATGGATCAAGGGCTGGCTCAAACTTCTTCTATTTCTAATGTTGTGCGGATGGATTTTTATAACGGTAGGTCATACAATATTCAGTTTCTTCAGATATATTTTATTCACGTGAACCACTATGCACACAGACCTTACGAACCAGGATGGACCGACACCCAACTTCTTCCACAATGCACGCAATTTTGTTCTGCACAACCCAAGTATTATATCTCAAACCATCCAATCTGGTGAAACAGGCAAGTAAAACTAGACATATCTGTGGCTTTGTTACTGACAATGACTACCAAGTTATCCAACTCCTCGCGCCAAAACGCCTAGCCGGAGCCGAGTTCAACTCATCCGACCGTGATCCGCCTCCTCGATGCCATCCCGATACACGACTTGGTCTACGCAGTCGCATACTACAGTGGTATAGCGACCCTCAACGACCCTGGCAGATGCTCTGGGTACTAGGTCCTGCTGGAGTAGGAAAGACTGCGGTTGCTCAGACGATTGCAGAAGATTTCAGGGCTTCTGGACATCTCGGCGCCTCCTTCTTTTTCTCGCGTTCCAATCATTGGAATGATCCTGACCGAGTGATCCCCACCCTGGCGTATCAACTCGCTGTTTGTCATCCAGGCTATAAACGTATCATCACTGAGCGTCTCGCACAAGATCCCGGAATCCTCGATACCAGTAGGCGATCGCAATTCAGGCAACTCATTGTCGAGCCTTGTCAGGAGTTATTGCTCAAGGGCTATACCCGACCTCTGCTGGTTATTCTCGACGGGTTGGATGAATGTCAAGGAGAGGAAGCTCAAATCGAGTTCGTCGAACTCATCAGTGATTACACTCAATCGTCAAGGGGACCGCTCCTATGGATGGTGTGCAGTCGCCCAGAATGGCACTTCAAACACCTCTTGTCTCGCGTTGATTTCCATATCGGATGCCTGCGCGAAGAGCTTAACGTTGATGACCCAGAGGCAAGGAAGGACGTATTTTCCTTTCTTCGAGCGTCATTCGATCGTATTCGGGAGAGATATAGCGACCGGTTGGATGCGCATTGGCCGCCTGAACCACATTTTCGACAGATTTCGACAGCATCGTCTGGCCATTTCGCTTTTTCTTCGACTCTCACACGTTTTATTGGTGACAAAAATCAAAGCGACCCAGAACGCCAGCTAAATCTCTGTTTGGAGTTTCTGGACGGTGATGCTGTGGGAACCGTCAACCCTTTGCAAGCACTTGATCGACTTTATTGTCAAATATTGTCGAATATCCCCCAAGAGATCCTTCCGACCACGATGCGAATCCTAGGGCTTTGCATTCTCTATCCTCAGTATCACCTTTCTGCTCGGGATCAAGCAAATTTCCTCTGCATTGATCGTACCACCTACCACCGAGCACTGCAAAACCTACATTCTGTGATAGGTGTACCTTCTGCCTCTGAATCACATTACAAGTCTATCCATTTCTACCATGCTTCATTTGAAGATTTCCTTCGACGACCTTACCGCTCCGGAAGATACTCCCTTGATCCACCCACAATACACTATGACGTTGCGACGCATTGTCTTAGATGGAACCAGAGAGCCATAGTTGCTTCACGGATTCGCCAAGGTTTATATCAGAATTTCGCTCATTGCTATTTATTCCTCGCTAACACATCCATTCATAGGCATGCGCTATCTTCAGTTCCCGGAGTTGAAATGGATTGGTGAATTACGGAACCAGGATGCAATCCTCGATACTTTGACAAGATTCTCAATGGTTTACGGATGGCAGGCGTGCACCCTGACAGCGGGAGACCGCATCTCCGATTTGGTCACTCAGCTGGAAGAGTTTGACTTCAGCGGCCTGCGAGAACCGCCGTGGCGGTTCCTCAACTTCCTTCATTGGCTCTTTCTAGTGGTGTGTTGGTTTCGCGAAATGAGCTGTTGCACATCGATCTCAATTTTTATGCATAGGGTCACCAAATAAATAAGCCTCTCATCCGTGGTGTTTCGACTGCACAGGACGTGCAGGATGCTCGTAAGATTAGTAATGTATTAACTCTCATTCATTCCGAAGAGGACACCTCTGCTTCAGGATCATTTGACCTATATAGCGCAAAAACCGAGGTTCGAACCTATCAGCTGGGGTCAGAGAATAGAGCTTGTATTATTAAAGTAGTCATATACTCTCGTGACATGGACAGTGATCTGCTCGCATATCACGACATTATTTAACTATGTTATAAAGATAATTGTATGTGTGAGTGTGATTATCGATAAATCGAATCCTAATCAGCGCCTGCACAAAGCTCGCTCGGTAGTGGATGCGAGAGAGTGCCGTGAGCGATAGCAGATCCTTTTGTGCATACGTCGGCGACAGGATGAGTGACCATGCCTAAGAAAAGGATAATTTGTTTTTGGGGCAGAGGATGCCTTTGTCTACTGGAAATTTTGTTAGCTGTTCGCGTACTTTCTTGGGCGGGAAGTCAATCTTTATAAGATGCCAGGTTTTATCTACATAGATATGGAAATAGCATACCAAAGTAATTGCATCTGCTGTTCAATGCGAGTCTCTCTGTCTCTGAATTTTCATGGGTTTGCAAGTTTCGGCTGGCTTATGTCTCCTGTCTGCTGATTGTCGATGACTCCTACGCAGTGATATGCCAGCTGCACAGCTCCTGACCTGGCTGACGTAGCTGGCGGCACTGTGCAAGCTGCCATCCGCTGTCTCCAGCAGCTTGATGGCATCAATATAGTGTAATCCAATGGACAATCGCAAATGACAAAATTGCTAACTAACTCTCATTGCACATCTAGGGACAATGTGTTGCTAGTGCTTCATGCGCTCAAGGTTATTGAATTTGTTGACGCCGTCGTAGGGCTCCTTTGGTACCATCATCCTCCATGGGTCATTGGTAGGAGTACGGACCACCACCACCCAAAGAACAACACAAACTTCCTGTCGCTCTTCGCCAGTTCCCGTCTTGCAGAAGGAGACTGTAGATGACCACATGCGGGGCCATCGCCGAGCCATCACTGAGCCATGGCTTACACTCGACACCACCGATGGTTCTCATGCAGGCCACAAGTGACGTCCATGGCCTCTACAGCCATCAACCCTGGCCATCAGTCACAGCCACTGATCCCGTCGATGGCCATCAAAGGCTATTCCCAGCACCATTCCCTCTTGATCATCAACCACCACGATGCCCACCAAGTCACCCAGGTCATCACTCGAGGCCACCACCTATGTCCCTCCCACTAATCGCGGCCATCAATGGCCATCCTAGCTTACCACTCGCGCTGACATGTGCCATTCCGGCGTCCTCCATGTCGTCGCCAACCATTGCTTACCAACAACGGCCCGCAACAGCACGATGCGACATCCCTCCACCTCACCAGCGTGTCCCCTACGACCATCGCTGAAGGTCCCCAGGCCAACCCGGCTGCTTCCGAGCTGCCGCAAGCTTTCGCTCGATCACTCTGACCACCACTCTCGACGATGGCCCTCCCTCTGCCGTCCCAGCAAACCCATCCATGACCATTGTGAATGGCTGCCCCTTTGCCGTCCCTGATCCCATCGATCAGTGGCTATCCACCGCCATCAATCGTCGGTTCCAGGCCATCTGGCACCATTTCCGTGTCCACCTCACCACTTCCAGCCATCACCCACACCGATCACCGTCACATCCGTGCCATCCAGCCCGCCGTCCCGCCACATCCCCGCCGTCCCGCCACATCCCCGCCGTCCCGCCACATCCCCGCCGTCCCGCCACATCCCCGCCGTCCTGCCCGCCATTGAGAAGATCATGTGATCGACTCAAGAGGCTACCAGGGAATGGCCACCCTCTCCCCTTCGTCACCCAGCCACCGATTGCCGTCCAGCACGACACAACGCTCCCACGACCCGTGGCCCATCACCACCTACCAATCCTCGACGACGGCCACTGCCCTGGAATACCCAACACTGCCACGCGCACGTGTTCCTCGATGAGTAATCCTCAACCCTCCAATGCGACTACCTCCCACCTCCCACCACCACCTTCGGCAAACGCAGCGATGTCGACACCCACGACAACGGCGCAGGCACCGGCCTATGATACCGCAACCATCCTCAGCACGGAGACGACCACCGCTGCCCCCTAAGACAAGCACTAAGGATAACAAGAACGGGTGCATGATGCAAGAACGAACGCATATAGCCACGCACCCCGTGGAGCCGGGGAGCAGAGAAACGGCGAATGCGCAAGAAAATCCCATGGTAAGTAAAATAACTACCTGTCCGGGTGCACAGCAACACCGCTGACGCCAAAAATATCAGCGCCAATCCCTCGAAATGCGAATATGCCCAGGACCAAGCCCACCCTCGCCGTGACGATCACGACTATGGCACGAAAACCCATGACCACGACAAGGCAAAGAAACAAGGTAATAAATGGCTTTACCTTGACAAATAGTGCGTTACTGACGACTGAGATGAGAACAGTGTCATAAACTCGGATAGCCCATCCACGACCACGCGGTCGGGCGAATAATGCATGCCCCTCGACGTTGCGAATGACACCACCCGACCACGATAAACGCAAAACACTAACCGAGTGAACGAACACCCGCCACCTACCACTCATGTCGCAAACGAACACCAGCGCCACCTTCACGCCTTGTTATCCCCTCTTCATCAACGATAGTGGGCATGGGGCTGAGAGGGAGGTCGGGGACTGCGCCTGAGTCACCCATCGAACCGTTAGTTAATGTTGCGGGCCCATCGTTGTTGAATAGAAACGGCTTAAGTTCGAGCGGACGTCCTTCTATTTCAACTATGGATGATTTTTCACCGACGAACACGGTTGTTGGGAGCTCGTACACTCTCGCTCATACTTCGACGACCTCGCATGCATCTCTCTCCTCTAATATCGTTCCTGGTGCACCCGTCAATCATGGACACCAAGCCACTGCCTTATAGAACGTCTCCTCGACGGTTAGAAGCTCTAGCAATGCCACTGCGGCTGGTGGTACCGCCAACACTAACACAAACGGTATCCCTGGGATTGTTCCTGGGAGTAGCCCCAGCACTGGCGTAACAAACACGCCATCCACGACTACGACGAGTGGGACCACACCTACGAGGGGGACGACGCAACATCCAGGACCATATCGCGATGAGGATGCCCTACTTGGCTTATAGCTACTCGTATTACAGCAAATATCCGCGTGTACGTCAGGCGTTCTATAAACCGCGAGCAGGTTTCCATCTGGCAACGTTGTCTTATACTGCGAGTGGTCTAAACACGGGTATGGGTGTAGGAGGGAATGGGAAGGGCAAGGCGGTTATGGGATCGATAGCGACGAGTGTTCCGCCACCGGCACAGAAGGATGGGAGTTGTTTTAAGACCTTTAATGGGAGCAGTGTAATGGGTCCCACGAATATGCTTGGCGGTGGCCCTTCGCCGCAGAAGAGTGGGAAGGGAGGAGCGTCGTCATCGTCAGCATTCGGCGTCCTCGTCCGCTCTCAATTCCACTTCCTCCACCACTTCACCTACTTTGACAACTACAACCGCAGGTTCATTTCCCTCGAGTGCACAAGGCACCCGACAAACAAACGTGTTTAGTCTGGCCCGAGTGGTTTACGTACAAACCTTTGTCAAGTGAGCTGGCGATGAACGGTGGGCAGGGTGTGCTGAGGTTGCCGCCAGAGATTCAGTATTGGGCCGAGGCGGTAATGAGGAATGCGTGCAGGAAGGATGATATGAGGGAGGTATTAGGCAGTGTGCTAATAGTAAGTGGATGCTTTTTGTACGAGTGTGTGATCTCCTGCTAACGTACATTCCGTTTTGTTCCTCTATTCTGGTTACCCACCTCGGCTACCCCGCCCGCTCATTGGATACGTTTACCTTCACCAACTACCTCGCTATTGCTCTCTTTCTCGTTGTTCATCAGTGCTCTGTGGCAGATGGGAAGCATATCCTCGCGAATTCGCGAAGTGTAGGAGATGCCAGAAAGCAAAGTATTGCGGAAAGGAATGCTTAGAGCATGGGTTGGAGTGAAGGGCATCGGTTTTGGTGTAGCGCAAAGGACGTGGACGATGACGGTCACCACAATCGAAGCGATCGTCACGGACATCATAATCGTGATCGGGGTGGTCACGACCGAGAACATGGTGATGGAGATGCCGAGGAAGGGTCACAAGGAGGTGGTGGGAGAAGAGAATGTCGGGATCGACAGGAACGAGAGCGTGAGCGTGAACGTGAGAGGGAGAGGGAGAGAGAAAGGGAGCGGCAAGATGATGGGATGGAGACTGCGACGAATATGAATACGACCACGACCACGACCACGACCACACCACACCACACCACACCAACCCGTGATGGCCACCCTAGCTACGAGGAGAGCTATCTATGTAAGTGTAGTGGGTGAGCCTCCTGCCGCCGTTGTCGCACGTGCTCAGCAGCAGAATGAACAGCTTCAGCGCCAGCACCAGCAATCCCAGAGTCCGGTTGAAGGTACGCATGGGAAGAGGAGAACCGGGACTGTGACGGGTGCTGGAGGTGGTTTTAGGCCTGGTGATGGCGCAGGTGGTAATGATATGGTCCTTGGGTGACTGGACTGACGTTAACTCCGGTACCAAATCTTCTCTCGCCGTTCCCTTCTCAACTCAGCTTGATTGACACATTTGTTACACATGACTTTTTTCCTTACTGTCTCGCCAATTCTCTTGATTTGTTTGCTGTGCTCGCTCGCTTTGATATGGTCCAAGATTCAGTGTACTTTTGTATCTACGTACAGATTTACATACTCTTCATCCCCGAAAATGGGTTCCTCCTCTTTAGGGCTGTCTCAATTGTCCTCTACCTCTTCCTCCGAGGCCACATTGAAAGGCTTGAATTCTGCGTCCACTGCAGCCTTTAGCAAGGCTTCAAGGTGCATCTCCTGCACTGTGATAATTGGATGAATTGTTGCTTTCGCCATGGCGGTTGTGTTCTGAGGTGAAGGCCAGAGAGATGTATGGCCAGAGGATGAGAGACCCACCGCTTTAGGGTTATCTGGAAGAGGAGGATCAGGGACTAGGGATTTTTCCAAGGGACCACTAGTAATATAGTCCGAGAGATGGGGTCAGACTTCCAAAATTAATTTTTGTATGTGGGCGCCTAAAATTAATTTTGTATTCAGTATGGGAGGGGGGGCTACACCCACTGGCATGCGCACGAATAAGCGCCCACGAGCACCCGTCAGCACACAACAAAATTAATTTTAGACGCCCAAGTGAATATATTAGTCTACAGATACACAGGTAGAGTGCACGATACAAAATTAATTTCAAGCGCTGTACAATCAATTCTGAAGGGAGGCACAGGTAAAGTACACGATGAAAATTAGTTTTAGGCACCCAAGATAATGATTTGGTAGAGGAGACAAAATTAATTTTTAGCGCTGTAATACTAATCTACAGAGACATAGGCAGAGTGCACAATAAATTTAATTTTAGGCGCCGTACAAAACTAATTTTAGGCGCCATACAAAACTAATTTGTCGCAGATAAGCAAGGGGTATAATAAATTTAATTCTAGGCACTCATCGCGATAATTTTATTGTATGAGTGTCAGAAATTAATTTCTGACACTCATATTGGAGAGGCTCAGGTGTGATAATTAGTTTCTGGCGCCCGTCCCAATAAATCCTAGCCAGGGGAGTATAATACAATGGGCGCCAAAAATTAATTTTTATCACATACCCTACATCCTCCCCCTACTCTTGCAGCTGGAAGTCTGCCCAGACTTCCGGGCCATATATCTAAGCCTGGACCACTCTGGCAAGCCCTTTTCCATAATACATGCCATACTGATCCATTAGACGACTCTATAAACTAACCTACATCTAGATATTGAATATTTACCCCACTTTTGGTACCCGATCGGGTCCAACAGCACCCACTTGATTGGCTCTACCCGATCGGGTCCGATTGCACCCACTTGATTGGCTGACCATACCCTTCATTTCTTGGTGTCGACACACCCAATGGCTTCCTACCCGATCGGGTCACTGTACCCTTCAGTTCCTGCAGCCCACACACCCAACTGGTTGAATAGTTACTGACTTCAAAATCACCCGAGGACAATAGTAGTGTGGAGTTGAAGCGAGCCTTGAGTACAAGTTCCTTCACCTTTGCAAGATCTTGGACATTATTGAGGTGCTCCCAGACAAATCTTCGAATTTTTGGGATTTTCAGGTATAGTTTCAAAGTTGTCATTGGGTGTCTCAAAGTGTGTTTTAGGTCCCTTGATGGGTATGTCATCTACAAAGGGACAGGCGACATTGGGGATTTCATCTTAAAGAAGGAAAGTGAGATTTCCATGTTGGATCTCCATTGAATTGGTGTACCCCTAGGGATAGAGGTGAGCCGAAGGCTGCCGAGAGGAGTTTAAAACATAGTAAGATCCACATCCCAAGATTCTGGAGCAAGGGCATGCTGATCAAAGCCAACAAATAAATCAAATACACTATAACAGCCATGGCCACCAAATGATTCCGCATACTGAGGAGGGGTTATCAGGAGAATATTAGGGTTTTACTAGGGTTTTAAAACATTTCACCAGGGTTTACCAGGGTATGGATGGACAGAGGTGGACAGAGGTAGGCAGGGGTGAATATGGACAGAGAGGGTTGAGGTGAGATGGGCAGAAATATATAGGGTGAAGCAGAGGGTTGAGTAGAGATTAGGCAAACTGGTTGACAGGAAAACTTGATATTACTGTATGAACAGAAACCAATATCCAGGAAGAATGGTGTGCATGTTGTGAACCACAGGGACAACCACAGGGACAGAGGATAGACCCCTTGTGGATGCCATGGTATAGGCCCACTTGGGTGGATATTATCACACTTTCCAAAATGTACATAGTACACAAGTCAGCTACACAGAAAATTAATTATTCACTGGGCTATGGTAAACAAAGCAAGCTGATAGTTGGATACTATACATGTAAGAACAAGAACAAATGACAGCTACATTGTCGAAGAGAGAAACATGGATATTGGGATTAGATACCTGTATACCACCACGAAGACAAGGAGAGTGAGGGATGTGATTACTTTCAGTCTTATAATCAAAAATGTCACCAACTGTCTGGTATCTTCACAAAGATTTACATGCCACGATGGAGAAAGAGCAGAGACTTCTCCTAGAGGCAGCAGTTAGTTACCTGCACACCTTCACAATAACGAAGAAAGAAGTGAAGGAAATACTCATCTCCACTATTTTAATCCAAGACATCGCTGGTCATCCTCAACATCTTCAAAAAGATTAGCATACCACCACAGAGAGGGAGCGGAGATGTGTTCCAGATGTTGTACTTAGTAATCTGTATGCCTTCATGATGACGAAGAAAAAGTGAAGGTCATGCTCACTTTTGGTCTTACAACTAACAACGTCACTGGTCTCCTTCAGTATCTCAACAAAAATTCACATACCACCACAAAGGTGGAGCATCAACTCCTTCTAGACGTTGTAGTTAGCTGCCTGTATACCTCCTCAAAGACGAGGGGGAAAGTGAAGGAAAAGCTCACCTTCACTATTATAATCATAAATTTTGACGGCCTTCTTCAGTGTCTGCACAATTTTGGCCACAGAGATGGAGCGGAGACTCCTCCTAGAAGTTGTGATTAGTTACCTGCATACCTCCATGAAGACAAAAGAAAAGGTAGGCGATATACTCACCTCACTGTTATAACCCTAGGCATGGCCAGCCGTCCTTGCCACTCTCATGAATATTTAAATGCCACCACAGAGACGGATCATAGACTCTTTCTAGACGTTGTAGTCAGCTATCTGCATATCCTCACGGCAATGAAAAAACAAGTGAAGAAAATGCACACTCAAGTCTTACAATCAATGACATTGCCGGTCTCCTTCAGTGCCTTAACGAAGATTTGTGTGCCGCCATGGAGGTGGAGCATTGACTCCTTCTGGATGTTGTAGTCAGATATCTGCATAACACCACAAAGACAAGAAGAAGCTGGAGGAAAAGCTGACCATGCTATCTTCATGAAATCAAGCCCTATTATAATCAGAGATCTGATGACCGCTGTTCTCGAGATATAACGACGAAGAAAAAGTGAAGGAAATGCTCACCTTCACCACTGCAACCAACGACGTCGCCGACCTCCATCAAAGTCTTGACGATGATCTGCATTCCACCACGCAGAAGGAGTGAAGGCTCCTTTAAGTGGTTGCAGTTAGTCATCGGCATGCCACTGAGACGAAGAGGGGTGAGGGAAACACTCACCTCTACCACTGCAGCCAACGACGTCGCCGGTCTCCTCCAAAGTCTTGACGAAAATTTGCATTCCACCACGGAGAAGAAGCGGAAGAGTCTCCTAGACGCCATGGTTAGTTAACTGTACCCCACAAAGACGAAGAAAAAATGAAGTAGATACTCACTTTCACTGCTGCGACCAATGACGTCGTCGACGTCCTTTAGTGTCTTGACAAAAATTTCCATGCTGCCACGGAGAACGAGCGGAGACCCTTTCTAGTTGTTGCAGTCCGTTATCGCATTGCTACGAAGGCGAAGGAAAAGGTGAAGGATATGCTCACCTTTACTATATTAATCCAAGATGTCGTCGGCCGTCCTTGACGCCTTCACGAAAATTTTGCACGCCACCATGGAGAAGGAGCGAAGACTCCTTCTAGATGTTGCAGTTGGTTATCGGCATGCCACAAAGACGAAGGAAAAGCTGGAGGAAAAGCTGACCATGCATCTTATAATCGGAGATCTGATGACCACCGCCCTCGAGATATTGCTGAAGGCTTGCACCCCTCCACCAGGACGCAGGAAGAGGTGGACGATATACCAGCTCTTTCTTATATAATCAGAAAGAGTGCGTCCATTCCTCGAGCTGCTTGCCAGCGACATTCAAGCCTTTGGTGACCAAAACAGTCAGTGGATATTTCTGTTGACGACAAAAAATAGCTGACTTATTCTAGGATTCCATCAGGGTACCAAGCTTTCGGTAGAATGGCCACGATTCCGAACAGTTTGGGAAAGCGACAAAGAGAGAAAGAGGGAGGTGTTTCGACTGAGAAGAGAGTTCTCAAAGGCTAACTATGACTGTGGAGAGCTGACTGTAAAGTCTAGCTGTGCGTCGACGAAAACGTCTGACGATGATCATGCGACGCCGACAATAATGTCTGACATAGTATGCAGGATAGTTAGCCATGGTGAGTAGGGAAGATGGAAATCAATCTGAGTGATCGCTTCTGGCAGTCGTTGACAAATAATGGTAAATATCGCGACAAGGCTGTGGGCAAACAAGTGTACATACTGGAGGGACTTGTCCTCGAAGTTAGTAATCCAACCAGCCTATGAGACGATATTACCCTCCTCTAGTGATTTTAAATGACGTCTCGTCTCGCGTCAAAGACACACAATGCTATTGATGCGCTAAATCACAGTAAGTGAATCAATGGACAAGTTGATTAGAGAATCTTGTCCAAGGGAATGTCTTCGAGGGCGAATGCTTCACCAAATATCACACTTGTGGGCCAATTACCCAAGTTTCATGCGTTGCTAGTCTCACGACACCAATCAACGAAAGCACGAAGAAGACGATATCATATTCGAGGGTCAAGAGGTAAACAATGCGTGCACGGGCAAAACATAGCATGGCGTAACAAAAGGAGTGCAACAAGGATCAATAATTCGAGAGAGGAGCGCGGGAACAAAAAAAAAGCAGTAAAGAGTTCAAGAGCATGACGGAGTATGCGAGAGAGAGTCGAGAAAATGACTGCCATATCATCGAGGAGGGAAATATATAACTAGTCGAGGGGAACGGGCACTTGTATCCCCGAAAATAAGGCAATTCTGAATTGAATAATAGTCAGTGATTGGTGCTCAGATACAAAATACCAGCACAGAGGGAAGCTCGTCTCTACACTAGAGTACAAGTCCGTGGCTGAGAAGAGGATAAACACGCACCTACTCGTTGACGTTGCCGCCCTCATCATCTGAGGACAACATTCCCGTATCCGCATCGGTATATGCATCCTGCATCACTATATCCTCGTCTGCCTCGGCGATTTCGAAAATTGGTATCGCATCTTCTTTGAGTAGAATGTGGGGTGCGGGATCGCGGGTCGCGGAAGGGGGCCAACGAGTGAACGAGCGGCTGGACGGCTTCTTCGCCGATGTGGGCCACATCTTGTCAACCTCTGCTTTCGGCATCCAGTTCCACGTATAAATCCTCTTCCAGAAGTCATCACGGATGGCGTTGATGAGATCCGGATCGTGACTATTCTCATCCATCAACGACATCCACTGCAAGTAATAAGGGGATTGCCGATAGTTCTGTACCGCAGTGGAGACCTGGTGGCCAGCGGGAGGGAAGAGCCACTTGAAGCTATTCTGCCAGTCCTTTCGCGCCGCTTTCTTATACCACACCGCAACGAAAACCCGGGGAAAGCAAAGGTCCTTGTAAGGATCTTCACTTCCAGACCGACGCTGCACATCGCCGAGATTGAGATAAGATGGACTGGTGGTACCGCGCATGTTTGGCGACTTTGAGGTGATGTCAGCAACAAACTGGCGCCATAGACGTGTGAGGCGAGCATCAATGTCACTTGAATCCTCTTCTGGAGCATCATCGACATCGGAACCGTCATCAAAGGCAGGAGAGGCGAGCTTATAGCCTTGTTCGTTAAGATGGAAAATGGGTGGGTCGGGTTGGTCGGAAAAATTGACCCACGGGACCATGGGTGCCTTAGCGGTAGTGGATCGTGTCTGTGCAACCACTGCCTTGTCGACGAATCCAGCGGACTGATACTTCATCTTAACCTCCTCTATGCTCATACCGCGAAAGAAATAGCGAAAAGATTTATCCGACAGAAGATTTCCCCCGTAGCGGAATCGAGGGACATCGCCAGTGATGATGCGTCGAAAGAAGATGCAGCCATGAGGAATGAAGGGAATGGAACGACTGCTCCGAGTAGAAGCCCGGTAAGCCAGAGTCTTTGGGTGAACGTCGGATGATTCAGTGATAGGAAGGGCAGCGTCCATGAGCTCGCGAGAGGCAGGGCCATCGTCGGGGCGAGAGTGCAAGCCATTAAGCAGCCAGACACAGGCAGCAGTGAGAACAAGTGCCTCAGGTCGAAAACGAAACTCATTCGGGCCAGTCGCCTGAAGGTGAAGGACTTGGCTAATCGCCATCAAACGGATTATCCGAAAGTTCCTGTTAACGTATACACGAGTTTTTCAGCTACCGATGTAGATTTGCATAGCTGAGTGCTGACTTACCACCAATCCTTCCTAGAGATCGCGCATAAACACTGACTGAGGGCACCAGGATCGACATCGAGCAAGACTTCACGGGCGTAGACTGCGGGGACCCTTACTTCGAGGCGAGCATTGGAAGAGTTGGTCTCCTTGGCGCGATCATAGATATCGTGGAGAGCCTCGATGGTGGGTGTTGGATGTGAATTACCAAGAGCTTCTTTCAACGTGAGATATTTGGAATGATGTGAGCCTTGGATATTGTATACTGAAGCTTTATCCGTCGTATAAGCCTGAACATACGAAATTTCGTGGTAGCCTTGTGACCGACTGCCCACTTCCAGGCGAAAGCCACCAAGAGCGGTAATGTGGCTAGCGCGGTCGTGAGCGTAACGGGAGGAGCTGAAGGAAGTGATATTCGATGCCTTATCTTCGTCTATGCCGAGCGCTTCTTGGACGATGGTGGGGTGTGTGGCGGTGACCCACTGTAGACAGTCGCCCTCGGTGCTTGAAATCTCGATACCAACGTCAACATACCACTCCCCAAATTCAGGAACGACGGGAGAAAGCTGGGCATCCTGGAAGAACTCTGAGAGGTAAAATTCCGCCGAGGTTGCATCTGCACGATGGTAGCTACCGTGCTTGACACCCTTGATAGTGTGCATGACGAAAAAGTCGGAAGCCCATGTACGATCCTCCACTGAGATCGTCCTATCAGCCGACAGCTCGTAACGGATGCGACCAGCGAGGTCGTCGACCTTGTCTTTCGGAATGACCTTTGTACTCCAACTCTGCGTTCCGTTCTGGTTCGTCGCTCTCAACTCTTCCGCCTCATAAGTCGCAGGCCACTGCGAAACAATCTCTGGTCCAAGAAGGTGCCGAATAGCTGGGCGTAGACCCTTCTCATACCATAGAGCACGTTTTTCTTTAGGTACATGATGAGGTCGTTGAAACTTGTGATGGTCGGGACTCCAGAGGCCAGGGAAGAGGATATGAATATGGTGACGAGCGCCGAAATAACCAAACTCGAAATTGGGTAAATGGTGATAAGGGACTTTCCGTAACGTCTGGGAAGCCGTCAGCCTTGCATCTGTGAAGTAAGTTGGGACATCACCTACATCATGATAATTGTGGAAGTAGGATATGTGTATGGAAGAAGTAAGCGCGAATTTAGGATGAGGAACGGTGTAAATTGTGATAGGAGCGTCTACAAGGATTCTATCGGAAAACCCAATGGCAGAGTCGTAGTCGCGAGCGACTTTCAAAGTCCTGACGTCCCGGATGGGGTCCAGTTCGGGGTCGAGAAAGACTTGTCCAGCGACGCCACTGTCGCCATCGTCGTCGTCACGCGAATATTCGCCAGTAAGGACAAATTTGAGGAACTCCTGAGGGCGGTCTTGATTATGATACGTCGTTGCCATAGTATTGAACTCGGCGAGAGAGAATGAAGCACTCGAGCCAGTTGAGTACAGGTTGGCCATCAGGAGGGGGATTTACGGTGAGGTACTGATCCAATGAATAATAAAGGGCGTATATATTGGCGATCTGAAAACAGAACACTACTATACAATAAAACCAGACACATTTGGCCGAGGTTGGAGTGCGGTTTCAATGTGGACAACTGAAACACACGTTCATCCAACCTCGCATTTTTTCACCTGTGGAGGTGAATACAAAGCAGGCAATACGTACGGATTGAAGAGGAGGAACATGCCTGGTGAATTAGGTATTGCGACAGATATGGATGGAGGAGTCCCCGTTTGATCCTATCTCTATCGAATCACAAGGCCAATAAAAGTGGATCAGGGAATTGGAGTACTGAGAAGTGCGCATGGGACGCACCAAAGTTCTATCTGAAGCAGCTTAAACTTTACGTGGCACGATATAGTACTTGGCGGTGGGAGAGTGAACGGCTCACTGATCATGAGGTGTGTAAAACCATGAGGAAGCCGTAGAACTGGAACCAATTGGCATTATCGGCAAAGAGCTGCGCAAGAATGGAATCAAGATTCTATGAGGCGAGTGTGGATTGAGGTAGAAGCGATAATGACTGGCTCGACGCCGTCATTGAGTGATTGTGGTTGGGGGCCTTGAGGCTGCCGACAGTAATATCTGGCATCAGGGAACGCATTCGTGCAGACTATGAAGTCTTGCACGAGTCGCAAAACACGTCATGGATAAGAACATCTCATGCGTGGTATGCGCTCTGCGTCGCGGATCGAACATGTCGTCCATGAGCGAACTGTGAAACCTGACGAGGTCGTTGTTTAGCCAGGTTTGGCCAAAACCCCTGATCTGTGATCCCTAGTTTCCCAGGCTCCCGTTTCGTACTCAGATCACAACTTTAACCATGCTTCGCCGTTCCCAGTACAATCCTTCCTGTCTGAGACATTCTTGTCCAGGCTACGGATTGTAATAGCTTGAGCTAGACATCAATGTCAGCATGAGCTGCACCGGCATGCCAGACCAGACGTTGTCGTCGGTCGAATTCGATTGGACCGTGAATGAAATTGTCCACGACCGCGTCTATCTCAGGCAATACTTGCCCAGCACTATCCCTTCCTCCGCAGGCGTGAGCAAGGTCATCGCGGAATATGCATATCAGTCCATCTCCTTCTCGTATCCTGAATCTATTCTGACGACGCACTAGTGCTGCTGTGCAGCCTACCGCTACAACTGCGCTGTACACTTGTTCCGCGACGAAAAATTCGATTGGCATCCACTTTCTCCGCATATTACCAAGGGGACACAGCAATCGACAAGTCTTTTCTCTCATGTTCGTCTTGTGACCTATCTCTTCGATTCTACCCCTCTGATCCCGAGTCATGGACCATATCTAGTACAGCTGATACCCCAGAACCCATGTTCGTGTGTACCTTTCGATTAGTGGGTCTGCTGGTTGACCACTAGCTAGGTACGCTACATCCTTTCACACACCCCTACATAATCTCCGACGAACGTTTTACTCATTCTCCTACCACCTGCTCACTCAAAATCACTATCACATTGCCTCAAGTCGTTTGATCATCGACTACGCCTAATTCAAGGTGCTTCGTTATTCCTAATGGAAGGTCTTATCATAGCTCATTGTCCGACCCTGTTTTGAAATAAGAACCTTTTAAGTGGATCATTAATTTAGGTGCGTCCATATCCCTGTTTCACGTATTTTTGTACACGCTCACGCAGCTTTCACTCACTCTTCTACGTAGAAAATCATATTGTTTTGAGCATTCGACCTTCCTTCGTCAACATCCCCATTCTCGAACTGCAACTGAGACGGAAGGCTCCCGGCTGTTTGCTAAACAGTACCCCCTTGCCGCAGTTTTCTAATGTAATGTACTCACTTCAACGTAGAAGCCGCTTATCGCACGACTTTATTCGTTGTATCGTGTTTTACTTCCTTATTATATTGTTCGCCCAGGGTATATATGCTGCTCGTCTTGACTATTTGAATACACAGATCCTTTCTTTCCTTCCGCATGCCAAGTCACACCTCTGCGAGCGCCCTTATCAAACTTTACCACATGGACGGCGCTCCTTGGAGCTGGCCGACATGGCAAGAGACCACCGGCATGACCCATGGTCTCTTTCCCAAGGATGACAATTATCTTCCGAAAGGCTGGACCCGTCGGAATGCAACTGACGTCGCCTCATATTTTCGCGCATACAACCAGCTCACACGAGAAGACCAAAAAATTCAGTTCGCGAAGAACAACAAGAAAAATACTCATAAGCCCGGTCGTGTTGCCTGGAACAGCTTCGTATCCCGGAACTGGAACAGCTGGGGTATCCACAACATCGTTGTCGCTGAACTCCATGCCTGGGACGTTCATCCCATGTCTATCCTCGTCCGCAAGAACAGCGTTGGCGTGTCTGCGCCATGGCCGAATGCCGAACTCTACACTGTTAAAATCGTCGACTCATTGGCGATGAAACTCTTCGGCGAGGACGTATTCCCCGATGAGTCCGACGTTCTCCTTGACGATGAGATTCGTCGATGCCTCATGATTATTATTCAAAGGTCGTGGAACACTATACGTTGCCAAGTGAGCGCCTTGAGAAATCGCGCAGACGAGATTGAAGAAGCAGCGGCCTCGGCGATTGAAGGTCAGTGTTTACCCATTTCTTTAGACTGTACTAAATACATCTCAGATCTCGAGAATAACCGACCTACCAAAGCTCTGGTCAACAAGGCCATCCGAGCCGTCGCCAAATGGAAGGACTGTGCCGAACTTCTGAGCACGGACCAAAATGTCGCAAGGGCTCGGGATTTGCTGACTCAGTTACAGACATTCATGGGAGGGCTGGGTGAGAAGATCAAGAAAGAAAAGAAAGCTATGTCGAAAGGTGTGTTAACCTATTCACCGTACTCGAAACTTCTAACCTAAGGGTGACTGAGTGGTAGGCAAAGCATCATCGAAGGCGCTCGCACAGCTAGCAACCGAACAAGATGTCGATGACCTCCTTCTCGTTTATACGGAGTATTTCGAAACGAATGCCGAAGAAGATGACGATCCACCGCTTTCCAACTCATCCCGAGTTGAAGAGATCAGGCAACTCAATGACGACGAGCACGACTTTGGGATGGAAGTGGAAATATCGATGCCAGCCTCGGTTCTTGGTACTCGACTCGGCTTCAAGTCGTGCCTACCGGCTCAGTTCAATCTACATCGTCACCGATCTGGATTATCGCCCTGGGATAGCGAGGAGCTTTTCAAATCTGATCCTACTCCCCCAGAGCTGGTCGCGATGAGTCTGCACTGGCACCAGCTCGCCGGTGTTCACTCGATCGCTCGTAGTATCTTCACGGAGCAACCTGATCCAGACCATACTCTCGGAGTACTCGTCACCGACGAAGTAGGGCTGGGAAAAACCACTCAATCCCTCACCTTTTCCGCGTTTCTCAATCAGTCCATCTTTGTACAAGAGAATCCTGAGTTCAGTCCAGCTCCAATTCTAGGTGAGCTTATTGTCTTGATTCGATTACCACAGATCTGATCCAGATCTCAGCTGCTCGTCCATTTTTGGGCGACCGCAGGAGAATTCCCTCTCACCCTCATCTTATCGTATGCCCCGGAACTCTCATTCCCCAATGGATCGCCGAAATCAAGACAGTTTTTATCCCACACAGCGTTGATATTTTGGTATACGATAATCGGGCCAATAGTGCGACTTTTTGGGGACCAAAAGGACCAGTCCAGACGTCAAATCAAGCACCCCATAATCGCATAATCATCGCTAGCCACTCGGTGAGTCTTATTTACCGCTGTTTCACAAAATCGCCTTGCTTACCTTGCCAAAGTCGGTCTTCACCGACTTCAAGAATACCCACAAGAAGCCAGCCCGTGGTCGCAATACTCGGCCATGGGATATTCCGGAAACAAGGAAATCGACCGTATTCGATCGTACCATATTCGGTCAACAATTCCTCTCTGTCACCATTGACGAGGCACATCACATGCGCAATGTTGGGAATAAGCACACGGCCATGCTTTGCCTCCTCGACGCAGCCATTATCCGGATTATAATGATGGCCACCCCTCTTCACACTTCTCCGAAGGCGAGCATATTATTTTTTTACCACTTGTTTACTCTGGTGCTGACATTAATTGTTTAATAGGACATCGCTTCCCTTGCTCGTCTCGTCGGTATCAAGCACTTTTCCACCGAAATATCGTACGTCGAGGAGAAAGCAGATGCCTCTGCCATCCGAAAAGCAAAAAAGCTCGATGACGACAACGCAGCAGTATTCGCAGAAAATCTCCAGATAGTTAAGCGGCTTCAAGGCTACTGCACAGGACATCTCTTACGACGGACGACCGCGAGCTGTGATTCGGAGGGAAAAACCTTGATCCCTTTACCACCTTACAAGGAGATCTTTGGCGTTCTCAATCTAACTGAAAGGGAGAATCAAATCATCGAAGAGCGAGCTGAAGCGGCCAAAGCTGAGTCAGTTGCAATCAAACATTCTGGTCACGAGTTGAGATTAACGCCCTGCGCAGCTTACTGGGAGCATCTACCGCGAAGATACAGACGAAGGCGAGTGATGAGAGACTATGATTTTCTCTTCCTGACGATTATAAAGAAATTTTATCTCGAGTATCGCCTTGCAGTCGGTTATGCGAAGGACGACCCCTCAGAATCGTTACCTGTCGTTGCATCACTCGATGAATGGGAACCAATCCGGAGCACAAAGATGGATGTTTGCGCCCGTCTGTGTCGCCATTATCTTACCAATGATGATGTTGAAGATGTCCATTTCGAGGAAGGCGAGCCTATATTTCCGGACATTCCCTCCATTCCTCGACACAAGATCAGCAGGAAACGTCGCATAATCATCTATGCTGAGTTCCCGTCAATGGCCCCACTCCTCCAGAATGTGAGTAGCTGTCTTTACTCGAGCTTTTCAATAACTTGCGAATATCAAACAGATCCTCCGCCTACACGGCGTCCCGAGCCTTGCAATCAACGGGAAAATATCATTTCAAGAACGTGACAAACGCGTGAAACGATTCCACGACCTCAAGAGTGATACTCGCGTGCTCATCTTTTCAAGCGTCGGCTCAGCTGGCCTGAATCTCTCCATTGCTGATGTTGTCATATTTTTTGTGAGTCGTTGAATTAATTATTATCTCTTTGATTCACTTTATTATTTATCTAGGATCAGCCATGGTCTGCTCAAGATGAACGACAAATTCGAGGACGAGCTCATCGTCAACCGCAGTCCAAGGAGGTCAAAGTCATTTACCTCCTTGCAAACAACTCCGCTGACCTGCTGATGAACGGAGTGGCAAGAGGAAAGCAGGATATGCTGGAGGCATTCGTTAACAAAGAGTTACGAGAAGGTATCTGCCGGCGAGTGCAAGCGCTTGACCGTATGTATTAATCAATGTATTGACAGAGCTTCAAATTCTCTTGAGTGGGGATATTCCCGATACCGAGAAGGACAACGAGGATCTTGACGATGAACCCGACGACTCCACAAATGAAAGCAGGAAAAAGAAACCAAAACTGAAGCCAAAACCGAAGCCAGCAACCAAGCCCACAACCGGAAAGACCGACGACGAACCCCACGAAAACGCGGAGGCGCATCCAATTACCTCTGGAATGAACACTAGGCACGCGAATCGACAAAAGAACAACCCTACCGAAGACTTCAAAGGTGAAGAAAGCGCCCAAGGAACCAAGAACAAGCGCAAGACTCGAAAATTTGATGGCAAGGACGCTGGAAGTGCACAAGGCTCCCGAGATGCCCGACAAAATAAGACCACGCAAAGAAGTAGAAAGATTGTCGTTGACGAGCCCACTGAAAGTGCAGATGCCCCACGAGAAATTCACGAGGATATTGATCCACTCAGTGACGCGGCGGTTAGTGAAAGTAATATATCAGCTGCATCGTCAATGAATCCTTATGGTAAGTATGGAGATTTTTTCTCGGTCACTTTTTTCACACCTTCACCTAGCTCGCTCTTCCACATCGGAACCGGAGCTTGATTTTGATAGGGCTATGAACTTGAACAGTAAGTTATATCCACAAGTGTTCTCGACATTGTTATGCCGACTAGACTAGCATCCGGAGCAGGGATGTACTCAGGGAATAGAATGAATGGTAAGCCCTTCGTTGTTGTAAACTTGCAATATCTCGAAAACGGTTTCGTCAGCGTCAAACAAAGAGAGTCCGATGGAAACTGATGACGAAGTGAACCATCCATCGCCTTCGATCCAAGATGAAGGTAAGTTATTTGATTTCCATACCAGTCATCCAGCTGCAAGAGCTCCTTAGATCTTGCTTCAATGAACTGCGTGGTGTCGGCACACCCTGACGATGTCACCAGCGACAGTGAGTGTTCAGTCATCTCCCACCAATCATCATTGATCGATCGAGTCATATTTAGGCGAGTTAGGATGCGCAGATGTTGGCTACCGTGCAGACGATGATCAATACCCTAATGGTAGTTCTCAAGGCGACTTTAGCGGACCGAATGAACCTCCATCTCCCATGTCTCAAGGTAAGCTAATCCCAGTGGTTGCCCGTACACGATACCAAGTGGACCTAGTATCTACGTTTGTTCCTTCCGTTGCTGTGCGGTCCTCTCGCAGCAACAGGAGCGCTTTTGATGCGGGTCGGCGTCAAGGAAATGCTGCTCAAGGCCCTCGTTCCATGGTCTCAGGTATGAATCACTCTTCGCTGCAACAACTTTGATATAACTGTCTACCATTGTGTAGGTCATTCGCAAGGGCGTGGCATAGTCGATCAACAGTCACTTCCTCGTGAACTCGGAGGTAAGCGCTTTCTCCACGAAGATGGCCATATACCAATATCCATTGCACAGGACGTTCACAAGCAACCTATGGACGCTCTTCAAGCACTTCCAGACGATCTTCCGGTCCTGTTCAGACTCAAAGGAGTAAGAGTTAAGTTTTATATTTCTTACACGACACTGACAGTACAATCGCATCCAGGTCATTCGGACGGACTTCTACTACCGGGTTTTAATACACCTTGCCAAGTGCCGGAGCCACCTGTCATGTTGCCACGTCCTTTAGTTCCGCGGGCGACTACACCGAATCTTCGTGGAACATCCTCGCATGCCACGAGGTTGGGTCAGATTGCTCGAAGCCATTCAATTGGCCCTGGTGCACATATACATCCCCGATCTCAGACTCCTGGCAGCGCTTCGTCCTCAAGCTCCGAGCGCAGGATTCAACCATCTCGGGATCCGGGACCGCTCAGTGACCTGGGAGTACCGCCGAGATCGGCGCTCAAGGCAAATCGGCCCTCGAAGACCAAGAAGTAGGACTGACTCGCCTATTTTTCATTCGCCTGTATTTGTAAACAGAACATCATCATCGTAGTCGTCATTTCCTCTTGCTTTGCTTTCGTGTTTCAATTCTTTGTTGCTCATCCTGTATCGTAGTGCGGCTCTCGTATAGTCTGTATGCTGTTTCGTACATTTTATCTATTTTTCCTTTTCTATCCATCGGATCAAATAAGGTCAGACGCATGCCGGAGCAAGCGATATCATCGTCGTCGTAGGTATCCAATGGTTTGATTTTTCTCTTCGAGCCCCGAGCACCGAAGTCTGACACAGGAGGAGCGCAATTATGAAGCACAGTCATCCGCGACAACAAGGTCGATGAGAAGCACGTTTCCCAAATTTAAGACTAGGTGTTTTTTCCGAATACCCGCATCCCATCAAAGTCTTTACTCTGGAAATACTGAGTACTTTTCCGTCGAGCAGCAGCTATCGGTGGGAGTAATTTCGCTCAAGTTAGCTAAACATGATTGACCTCGTATCTGATAAAGGGACTCCCTTACTAATCGGGCGATAATTGATTTGCATGTGTTTGATCCGACGCATGTCTTGATGCGACACCCGGCTTGTCGTCATCCATCACATCCCTCGCCTCGTCTCGGACACGACCAAGCACTCAAAACTTTATTTCACAGCCAAGGTACGTTATTCGTAACCACTAGCTTCTGGTCTGTATGGATGCAGAGGTCAGAGATAATTCTCGACCTGGAAGAGATGTTCTTGTCCTTCCCTCCGGGTAGACTTTATAGTCGCTACGGAGCACCATGCTTCATCCCTACTGATATTATCGTTAATCCCTGACTCTAGTTCGAAATGGCACCGTTCTCTCGCGATCAGCGTGGAAATATGGTCTTCCATCCGAACCATAGGATTGGTGGAGGTAAGTCTTAAGTCTTCAACATTATTTTAGTCGCCCATGTTTGTCTAATTGTCTGATTTTTCATTAGAGCCATTCCAGGCCACAGACGCGAAGCTGATAGGTGAGCTCGGTAGCACATACATCTCAGCGAACAGCGACTCTGGAAGCAGAGGCAAGGCCGAGAAGCTGGTCATCACGACGCCGAATGCGGATTACCTCCCTCGAGTCAATCTTGGCCAGCAGGTTGTCAAAGTGTATCATGATGGTCGTTGGGGGGCAGAGGACTGGGCTCAATGGCCCCAGTGGTACTTCGACGAGCAAGAGCACTTCGCGTATGTTTTGCGCAAACCGTCCCCGATGGATCTACAGAGTCATAAGCTCCGTTGGCTGTGGTGGGATTTGACTGAGAGTGATTGGGAGGCGGATGCTGGGCTTCAAGTTGGCCTTGTTCGGAAGAGTATTGTTGATGAATTCTATGCTATACGTATGAGTTTGATGGAGGAAGTGGATACTTGTCGCTGCATGAATGGATTAGATAACCAGAGGCTTCAGGAAAGTGCAAGAAACATGATTACCTGCACTTCTTCCCTTCGGTACATCCCTCAACCTTTCCTCGACACGTTGATGACCGTCACTGCCGCACAGCGGTACATGCTACAAACGCGCGCTCTCCTCGACAAGATCAACAAGTGGGATAAGCTCCCTGCTTCCACTAATCCTCGCTCCGTCGACAACTCGATCCTCGGATGCGTTACTGACCGGCCCCCTGTCCTCTTCGACATGTATATCAGAGGTGTGCCGGTCTGGTATGTCCGCAGGCCGGTCCAGCTCCCCGATGACATTACCATCGTCGAGGAGCGTACATTAACTCATCCCAAACAACGTATCAATATGAAAGAGTGGGAGAAATCACACGTCTTTTATCAGGGGCCACTGTCTCGTGAAATCCACACTACGATTGAACGATGGAAAGCCGGCAATCTCGACCTTCGATTCCTCGACAACGTTAAAGCCACCCCTTCTCCGGGTCAACATCAACAGTCTCAGCCCTCACGCCAGGAGGTGCATCGAGCGCGAACCGAGCCATGTGAGTAGATTCGTTTGTACAAATTGCTTCACTCATACATTAAATTTCTCAAGACTCCAAAAAAGCAACCACCGTACGAGTCGCATCCCAGATTCAAGTTAACAACGAAGCTTTCAAAGAACTCGAGTCACCGAACATTTCCAAGGCGCTGCCTGTCTGGAGCGAGGCTCTGGCAGCCATTCAGCGTGACGACAGTCTGCTTGTTGATCATCCGAAACGAGATCTCTTCCATGGATACGCATTTCCACCCCCACGGCTCTTCTGCAAGGACAAGGAGGAAGATAACATTTCCTGGACACTCGCATGGCTAACAATTCGGATGTCGTGGATTGGATTAATCGGGGATCGCGATCGCACTCAACCCCTTCCCACTCCCCACCAATGGCGGAGCTTCCTCCACAACACTTCTTTGGATCTCGAGCTTCATCGAACGGATACTCGGCGTAACAATCCCGCATCGTCGAAGGAACCAGGATCAAAACGTCGCGCCCGTTCCATCAATGCGCATAACCAGGCAAAGGAAATATTCACTATAACACTCCCCCAGAAAGCCGATTATCACGAGGTCAAATGGGACTCGAAAGTAGTTTGGAAACGCGCAGCGACTGGCCAGATCTTGAATCTTACCTCGCTGGATCGCAAACGAATTACCTGGGACATTCAAGAGCACAACTTCCGCCTAGAGCTATTAGCTCTCGATCGATGTGTAATGGGCAATATCTGGAAGACACCCGACGGTGAAACTAAGCGTACACAGTTGCACGCAGATATGTGGTCAAATGACGTCATAATGATGGCTGTTCTTCCGACTACTTCAGGGCTTGCCACTCCTGACTGGCGTGAACGTCGTGTTCGTTTCCGTGCTTTTCACCGGATTATCCAGGGATGGCCAGGAGTCTGTTTGGAATTGGCAAATGTCACTTATTGCTACGAGCTCAGTGGAAAAGAGCACTGGGATATACTGAAGTTTGACCGAGTGGAGAAACTGGCCGCCAATCATTATTGCCAAGTCTTTTTTAATTATTTCGGCCGCCCGCCTAGTATCCCTCATATTCTTCCTGTTGCGTAGCTCATTTCGCGGAAAGTCTCCTCTCTAATCTCTATGTTGTTTGTACGTTCTGTGTTTCGCGGTGTTCTTGGACGCATATTCTTCTCGTCTTCGTTTATTATCTTCGTTTCCTCTCTCTCGTGTGTTCCGTCGTGCTCTTGGACTCTTTTCCGCCTTTTTTTTTTTTGTTCCCGCGTTCCTCTCTCGAATTACTGATCCTTGTTGCACTTCTTTTGTTACGCTATGCTATGTTTTGCCCGTGCACGCGTCGTATGCCTCTTGACCCTCGAATATGATATCGTCTTCTTCGTGCTTTCGTTGATTGGTGTCGTGAGACTAGCAACGCATATCTGAAACTTGGGTAATAGGCCCACAAGTGTGATATTTGGTGAAGCATTCGCCCTCGAAGACATTCCCTTGGACAAGATTCTCTAATCAACTTGTCCATTGATTCACTTACTGTGATTTAGCGCATCAATAGCATTGTGTGTCTTTGACGCGAGACGAGACGTCATTTAAAATCACTAGAGGAGGGTAATATCGTCTCATAGGCTGGTTGGATTACTAACTTCGAGGACAAGTCCCTCCAGTATGTACACTTGTTTGCCCACAGCCTTGTCGCGATATTTACCATTATTTGTCAACGACTGCCAGAAGCGATCACTCAGATTGATTTCCATCTTCCCTACTCACCATGGCTAACTATCCTGCATACTACGTCAGACATTATTGTCGGCGTCGCATGATCATCGTCAGACGTTTTCGTCGACGCACAGCTAGACTTTACAGTCAGCTCTCCACAGTCATAGTTAGCCTTTGAGAACTCTCTTCTCAGTCGAAACACCTCCCTCTTTCTCTCTTTGTCGCTTTCCCAAACTGTTCGGAATCGTGGCCATTCTACCGAAAGCTTGGTACCCTGATGGAATCCTAGAATAAGTCAGCTATTTTTTGTCGTCAACAGAAATATCCACTGACTGTTTTGGTCACCAAAGGCTTGAATGTCGCTGGCAAGCAGCTCGAGGAATGGACGCACTCTTTCTGATTATATAAGAAAGAGCTGGTATATCGTCCACCTCTTCCTGCGTCCTGGTGGAGGGGTGCAAGCCTTCAGCAATATCTCGAGGGCGGTGGTCATCAGATCTCCGATTATAAGATGCATGGTCAGCTTTTCCTCCAGCTTTTCCTTCGTCTTTGTGGCATGCCGATAACCAACTGCAACATCTAGAAGGAGTCTTCGCTCCTTCTCCGTGGTGGCGTGCAAAATCTTCGTGAAGACGTCAAGGACGGCCGACGTCTTGGATTAATATAGTAAAGGTGAGCATATCCTTCACCTTTTCCTTCGCCTTCGTAGCAATGCGATAACTGACTGCAACAACTAGAAGGGGTCTCCGCTCGTTCTCCGTGGCAGCATGGAAATTTTTGTCAAGACACTAACGGACGTCGGCGACGTCGTTGGTCGCAGCGGTGAAGGTGAATATTTACTTCATTTTTTCTTCGTCTTTGTGGAGTGCAGTTAACTAACCATGGCGTCTAGAAGACTCTTCCACTTCTCCGTGGTGGAATGCAAATTTTCGTCAAGACTTTCGAGGAGACTGGCGACGTCGTTGGTTGCAGTGATAGAGGTGAGTGTTTCCCTCACCCTTCTTCGTCTCAGTGGCATGCCGATGACTAACTGCAACCACTTGAAGGAGTCTTCGCTCCGTCTCCGTGGTGGAATGCAAATTTTCGTCAAGACTTTCGAGGAGACTGGCGACGTCGTTGGTTGCAGTGGTGAAGGTGAGCATTTCCTTCACTTTTTCTTCGTCGTTGTAGCACGTAGTTAACTAACTGCAACCACTTACAGGAGCCTTCGCTCCTCCTGCGTGGTGGAATGTAGATCTTCGTCAAGACTTTGGAGGAGACCGGCGACGTCGTTGGCTGCAGTGGTAGAGGTGAGTGTTTCCCTCACCTTTCTTCGTCTCAGTGGCATGCCGATGACTAACTGCAACCACTTACAAGAGCCTTCGCTCTTTCTGCGCGGTGGAATGTAGATCTTCGTCAAGACACTAATAGAGGCCGGCAACTTCGTTGGTTACAACAGTGAAGGTGAGCATTTCTTCGCTTTTTCTTCGTCGTTGTGGCATGTAATTAACTAGCTACAACAATTTAAAGGGGTCTCCTCTCCGTCTCCGTGGCAGTATGCAGATATTCGTCAAGGCCTAAAGGAGGTCGGCGTCGCCGTGGGTTACAGTGGTGAAGGTGAATATTCCCTTCACTTTTTCTTCATCTTCGTGGCATGCCGATCACTAACTGCAACCAACCACTTAAAGGAGTCTTCGCTCCTTCTCCGTGGTGGAATGCAAATTTTCGTCAAGATTTTGATGGAGGTCGGCGACGTCGCTGGTTCCAGTGGTGAAGGTGAGCATTCTCTTCACCTTTTTCTTCGTCGTTGTGGCATGCAGTTCACTAACTTCAACCACTTGAAGGAGCCTTCACTCCTTCTCTGTGATGGTATGCAGACATTCGTCAAGACTTTCAAGGAGGTCGCCGACATTGTTGGTTGCAGTGATGAAGGTGAGCGTAGCCTCCACCTTTTGTTCGTCTTTGTGGGGCGCAATTAACTAACCATGGCATCTAGAAACTTCTCCGCCTCTTCTGCGTGGTGGAATGCAAATTTTCGTCAAGACTTTGATGGAGGTCGGCGACGTCGTTGGTTTCAGTGGTGAAGGTGAGCATTCCCTTCACTTTTTCTTCGTCGTTGTAGCACGTAGTTAACTAACTGCAACCACTTACAGGAGCCTTCGCTCCTCCTGCGTGGTGGAATGCAGATCTTCGTCAAGACTTTGATGGAGGTCGGCGACGTCGTTGGTTTCAGTGGTGAAGGTGAGCATTCCCTTCACTTTTTCTTCGTCGTTGTAGCACGTAGTTAACTAACTGCAACCACTTACAGGAGCCTTCGCTCCTCCTGCGTGGTGGAATGCAGATCTTCGTCAAGACTTTGATGGAGGTCGGCGACGTCGTTGGTTGCAGTGGTGAAGGTGAGCATTTCCTTCACTCTTTCTTCGTCGTTGTAGCACGTAATTAACTGATACAACCACTTGAAGGAGTCTTCGCTCCTTCTCCGTGGTGGAATGCAAATTTTCGTCAAGACTTTGAAGGAAACCGGCCACGTCATTGGTTGCAGTGATAAGGTGAGCATAGCCTCCACCTCTTTCTTCGTCTTTGTGGCATGCTGGTAACCAACTTCAACATCTAGAACGAGTCTGCACTCCGTGGTGGAACGCAAATTTTCGTCGGGCCTTTGGTGGACGTCGGCGACGTCGTTGGTTGCAGTGGTGAAGGTGAACATTTCCTTCACTCTTTTCTTCGTCTTTGTGGCATGGCGATAGCTAACTGCAACATCTAGCAGGAGTCTTCGCTCCTTCTGCGTGGTGGAATGCAGATCTTCGTCAAGTCTTTGAAGGAGACCGGCGACGCCGGTTTATTTCAGTGGTGAAGGTGAGCGTTTACTTCACTTTTTCCTCGTCTTAGTGAGATGCAGTTTTAACTAACCACGACGTCTAGAAGGCGTCTCCGCTCCGTCTACGTGGTGGAATGCAAATTTTCGTCAAGACTTCGATGGAGGTCGGCGACGTCATTGGTTTCAGTGGTGAAGGTGAGCGTTTACTTCACTTTTTCCTCGTCTTAGTGAGATGCAGTTTTAACTAACCACGACGTCTAGAAGGCGTCTCCGCTCCGTCTCCGTGGTGGAATGCAAATTTTCGTCAAGAATTCGATGGAGGCTGGCGACGCCGTTGGTTACAGTGGTGAAGGTGAGCGCTTCCTTCACTTTTTTTCTTCGTCTTCGTGGTAGTATGCAGATTTTCGTCAAGATCTCGAAGGCAGCCGTTACCACGTCTCGGCTTCCAGCGCTTATGGTGAGTCGGAACTTCACCTTGTCCCTTCGTCTTCATGGTCGCAAGCAGTTTTCTGACTACAACATCCAGAAGATGCCTATGCTCCGTTTCCGTGGTGGTATCCAATTTTCATCAAGATGTAAAGGATAGCTAGTCACATCTCGAGCTACCGCATACAGGGTGAGCTTACCCTCAGTCTTCTTCTGCGTCTTCGTTGTAGCATGCAGATTTCTCACTACCACGCGTAGAAGGGGTCCACACTTCCCCTCCGTGGCAGCATGCAAGCCTTTCTTTTTTCACCAAGACCTCGAAGGCGGCTAGCCACGCCTTTAATTATAATAGTGGGGGTGAGAATCTCTTCTACCTCCTCTTCGTCTTCGTGGAGCTATGTAGATCACTAATCACAACGTCTAGAAGGACTCTACGCTCTGCCTCCGTGGTGGCACGTAAATCCCCGCCAATGCCTCGAGGGCGGTCGTCACGTCCCGAACCTACAGCGCACAGGACGGGCCCACCCCCCATCCCGTCCTATGCCTTCATGGTAGATCCTCGTCGAGGTCTCGAGGACGGCCCGATTACAATACGCAGGGTGAGCCTATCCTTCACCTTGTCCTTTGTCTTCGTAGTGGCAAACAGATATCTGACTATAACATTCAGAACAAGTGTACACATCGTCTCCGTGGTAGCGTGAAAATTTTCGTCCAGGCTTCGAGGACGGCCATCACGTCTATGATTATAATACTCAAGGTGAGTTCATCCTTCACCTTGTCCTTCGTCTTCGTGGTGGCATGCAGATCTCTGACTACTACATTCAGAGGGAGTCTATAGTTCGTCTCCGTGGTGGCATGCAAATATCCATCAAAGTCTCGAGGAGGCGGGTCAGGTCTCGGACTACAACGTACAGGAGAGCCTACCCTCCACCTAGTCCTTCGGTTTCGCATTTGCATACAGATCTCTGACCACCACACTCAGAAGAGGCCTACGCTTCGTCCCACGGCGTCATCCAAATCTTCGTCAAAGTCTGGAGGGCGTCGTCACGTCTCGGACTACGCCGTACAGGGAGAAACCTATCCTCGACGTTGTCTTGCCTCTTCGTAGTGGCATGCGGATCTCTTACCACAGTGTTTAGAAGGAGTCTACCCTCCACCTTGTCCACCGTCGTCGTGGTAGTAGCTATATATATCACAGCAGCCAAGCCAGAGAGACGTGACCGATAACATGCTATTACTCAAAGTCTTCACGCCGTGCAACACCAACCGAACACTGTCTGCACTCGCACCCTTGATGCACGGAAGGCCAGGCCGCCCGCATTTGCGATGCCCCGTCGACATTTAGTCTAATGGAATTTCTCGCGATTTTTCGCGTGCCTATATAAGGCGATTTTCGCGTAGACGCGACTTCTGTCCTCGACGTTCATCACAACCACCACCGACGTCGCTAGCTCCTCCGTCTCCCAACAAACTTTGTAAGTAGCTGTTTTATCCGATGAATACTCGCTCACAGCATCCTCTATAGCACCATGCCGTCCGTCCGCGTCTACATTTGTCGCAACCAGTGCAACGAGCGGTATGTGGAGGTGCTGAGAGTTTCGGAAGAGGATCATGGCGGTGTGGTCATCGCTGGAGGTGA